>OZ010582.1:115785716-115803216 GCA_963932145.1 Acanthosepion lycidas | reverse complement strand
TATATGCAATATGCTCAATATATTTAAAGTAATGTAAATGTGCACTATACTAATTGATGTAATGCATATGCATATGTGTTCCCCCTCACAGTAATATGATTGTCTGGTGTCAGTCATAAATACAGACTGATGTGGGGTTACAGGAGGAGGCCTATTGACGACATCTATTGTCTTCGCCTATTGCCTATTGCCTGCCACTACGACGAGGACCAGTTCATTACGGTTACATGCTAGATTGTCCTACTCGGTTACAGTAGTCCAAAACCACTTTGCTACTTCGAACAAATATATCCCTTTCCCGGACATATCACTAATAATCGTTTTAAATTGTCTCGAATGTCTACTGAATCAAATGAGTTTTTATATTAACCTAAATATAACATTGTTTATTATATCCTATTGTCTTTCTTTCCTTCATGTCTGTCCAACCATTAGTAGAACCTATTATATTTGTGTGGCCTAAGCTAGTTGTTATTCTGTTTGTATGTACGTTTGGACTTAGTTTATATCTGTTCAAAATAATTTTGTGGTCAAAGTCGTCATTATTGGCTTTTTTAAAAGTAGAATTATTATTTCTATACAACGTGGGATAATCAGGTGTGAAATTCTTCCTTTGCATCTACAAAAGGTCTTTTACTGTGCCATCTGCTTTCACACATTTTGTCTTTTGAATCAAAATAAAGTACTACAATACATACCACACGAAATACTGTCGAAGTCCACACGCTGGAACAGATAATGTTGGCTGCAGCAAAAAAGACGATATCAGTGTCTATCCTTCTCATGATCGCCAGAGATGACAGAATGCTAGTGGTCACTCACCCAGGTTCAGACCAGGCTCGATGTTGCTTAACTAAAAAGAATTTTGGTTAACTTCACGCTTCTTTTGTTGTTGCGGGAAATGGTTGAATAATTTGAATACTGAGTGTTCATTTTTCTCAGCTTATACAACTACTACAAAAACAACTACTACTACTATACCATGAATAATAATAGAAATAATTATTATTAGTAGTAGTAGCAGTATTTTTATTATAATCTTCTTTTGCTTTCTGTAAAGTACACTCCATTACCTTGATCATGTCCTAGGTACCTTATCTATCTATCTATCTATCTATCTATCTATCTATCTATTTTTTTATACCTAAGGTAAGTCAATGGAGGGAATATATGCATTCAGTTTGAAAGAATTCTGATATTAAATGATACTTAACATATACAATGTTTCCATTTCACTTACAATTACTGTGGAAATTACTCTCTTTCTTTCTTTCTCTCTCTCTCTCTCTCTCTCTCAAGAGAGAGAGAGAGAGGTTTGTATCACATTACTTATCATCTCTCAGTTGCGTCTCTGTCTTAGACATAGTGCAATCAGGGGCGACTCTGTCAAAGAGTCGTAACTGAGAAATCTATAGTGAGAGGTGCCGGCTCCGAGGAACAGCTGCCCGAGTTCACACCCTCTCATTGCACTAGAGAGAGGGTTCGGTGCACGGACTGAGGCCAGCGCAACCGACATTTGTGGGGGCACGGGGAATTTTTGTTCCTAGCCCGGGTGTACGCGCTCGGGCTCCCCACATCAAACCGACCTTGTGTCACAACCTGACGTCGTGGGGCGGGAGTTCAATCATATTCTTTGATTTATATGTTTTATCTTATGGCGCTACCGTATATATGAGAACGCAAGTGTGGATGTGATTGGCCAATGATCAAGGATTACTGTTTCACTACAAATCAGTACCACAATAATGGTAACAATGCCAGCTGTGGTGGTCGAATTCTCTGCCTTCAGGTAGAGAGGAACCCAGGCGAGACAATGCCGAAGGGCAGAGTCTCATCTGGGGTGGTTGACAGCTACCCGACCCCGTTTTTTACGGAGTTTATGTGGATAAAAATCATTGCTTCGGCAATTGGTTGGAAATTCGTCTCCATCTGTGCTGGTCGAACTCTCTGTCTTCGGGCAGAGAGGAACCCTGATGAATCTGGGGTGGTAGACAGCTACCTGACCCCGTTTTTTACGGGGTCTACGGGGAAATTTTGACCAAGCCAAAGGGCTTGGCTTTAATCCCGCATTAAAAACGTCCTTGTGACACATCCTGCCATGCCGGGGTGGGTAAGGTAAATACCCTTTCTTCGCCAATTAGTTGGAGAGTAGTCTCCATCTGTGCTGGTCGAACTCTCTGTCTTTGGGCAGACAGGAACCCAGACGAGGTTATGTTAAAGGGCAGAGTCTCGTCTGGGGTGTTAGACAGCTACCCAACGCCGTGTATACGGCGTCTACGGGGAATTTTTGTCCGAGTCTACGGGCTCGGTTTTGCCCCGCATTAAAAAAAAAGGTATTGTGCCACATCCTGTTTCGCGGGGAGGTAAGGTAAATATCCTTGCTTTGGCAATTAGTTGGAGATTCGTCTCCAGCTGTACTGGTCGAGCTCTCTGCCTTCGGAACTAGAACAGTCTACCCCAGCGAACGAAATAAAGGGTTCAGTTCGACTTTCCAACCACCTGAAGAAGGGGGGAGTGTACAACGGCCGAAACGTTGTGATAACTATGGCAACAAATATGAGGACGATAGTCCGAACAATGTAACTAGTGTACATGATATCTCATCTCAGAAATATAGAGAGATTATTATTATTATTATTATTATTATTATTATTATTATTATTATTATTATTCAATATAGTTAACAATATTAAAGAAGGAATGGCTATTTTCCTGCAGTTAGTTCGAAATAAATTTTCTTATATATTTTATATAAATAATCTGGTAAAAAACAGTGACTATGTCAGACCACAAGCGAATTCGGCAGATTCGTATTGAACAAGAAGTAAATTATTGCCATAATATGGAACTGAAGCTATTTCCGTTACTGTTGGTTAGTCCCTTACACGAAGGCCGTACCTTATACTGGTTCATGGCCAATCAAACACCTGACTTCATTCTTGTTTTGCATTGCTGATCAGTCAGAATTTGATAGCCTAAAGAATGATTTATGTCGACTAGTCTGTTCGCTTTAGATAGAATCATTGTTATCGATTAATTATAAAGAAATGCCACGCCCGGTGTAATCCACCGAAATCATCATCCAATCAATATATTTCGTCAAAGAGAATAACAGACACTTCCGTTGTCCATCATGTCTTTCCATTAAAAAAAAACAACAAAAAAACATCATTTTAATAAACTTTCTGAAACTTTACAATAAATCCGAATTTGTGCTCTAGTATTATTTTTCATTTCAGGCTGTTTGCGATCATGGCTCTCCACAATATCCTTTCTTTATAGCTATAAGCAATCTTTGTCCTTTAGTATCCCTGAAACTACTGGCTATTTTTCTCTGCATCAATTGCCTTCGATAATTTTTTACTTTTGTCCCCAACATACAAGTCTCAGTTGCCACTCAAGGTAGATTCGATTATCATTGAATGTGCTTGATGTAAGAACGAATGAAGAAGATTTAAGAAATACAGACTGTGAGGAATTTTATGATATATATATATATATATATATATATATATATATATATATATATATATATATATGCATAATTTTGTAGGATATATATATATATATATATATATATATATATATATATATATATGTGTGTGTGTGTGTGTGTGTGTGTGTGTAAAAGACAATAAGAAAACTGTAATAGTAGCCGACGCGATTCGTCCAATGTGGACTTTTTCAAGGCAAAAAACGAAATGAATTTATTAAAACAAAGTAACTAATAATAATAAAACAAAATCTCCTTATCAAATGGAAGAATTTAGAGAACGCTATTTTCATACTGTTAACTGAAAATTACGTCAATTACTGTCATGTGTGAAGATATTGTTTTTATTGTTTTGTTGACAGATTCAACCCTTTTCTTTTGATTTCTTGATACAGATGTGGATGTTTGTTTGGGAGAAAGAAAGGTGAAATAGGGAAAAAGCCTGGGCGTAGATTAATATTTGGATGATATTCAATGGCAGTACTCTCGTGGATTTTCTTCCTAAGTGAATTAGTTTACTTAAAGAGGAAACATACATAGAAAACACATTCAAATACCTACAATACCCATATCATTTCATCCACAACGCAAGAGGAAAGGTATACAGATTATACAACCGCAACAAAACTAATAACACAATCCGCAATAATAAATTACATGAAAACAGATGCATAGTACTACCGACCAACTTTTGTAATGTGTCGTTTCGTTTTTTGCCTTGAAAAAGTCCATATTGAACGAGACTATCACAGTTTTCTTATTGTCTTTTACATTTATGAATATTGTCTTTTTCTACATATTGAGAATTTTTTCATATATATATATATATATATATATATATATATATATATATATATATATATATATATATCGGTTGACCACAAACGTGAAGATATTAAGATATTATAGATGATATGTGTTATGGTCCGGTTCCTTGTACGATAGTGATAGTCCAAGGTAGAACCAATAAAGAAGAACTCGAACACAGGTATGGAATAACACAGATATATTACAAACAGGAATATATACAGAGAAGTAGAAGTGTTAGTATGAACAATCAGGTTTAGTAGAGAGAACAATGTAGTCTCGACCAGTATCACTATTCCAATGTCTTGCAGTAATTGTCTGAACGCGACTCTGTTTCGGACTGCCTCTGACTCGACTCTTGACTCGACTTGAACTACTGACTCGGCTTGAACTACTGACGATATTCAGTTAGCACCCCGACTAGGGCCTCATGTGTCACAAGGCCGGTTTTTTAACGTGGGATCTCCGAGCCCGTGGGCTTGCCCCCAAAATATGCCCATTGAACCCGTATAAACGGGTTCAGGGTCGGTTTAGCTCCCCGAAAGAGAATCCGCCCTTCGGCGTAGCCTCGTTCGGCTTCATCCCCGACCGAAGGCAGAGAGTTCAACCGAACAGCCGGTCAAGACTTGAACGACTGACGATAATCAGTCACCTCCCCCACTGGGGCCTCATGTGGCACAAGGTCGGTTACTTATTGTGGGTTCTGCGAGCCCGTGGGCTCGGCCCAAAAATATGCCCATCGAACCCGTATAAACGGGCTCAGGGCCAGTTTACCTCCCCGACGAGACTCCGCCCCTCGGCGTAGCCACGTTTGGGTTCCTCTTCGCCCGAAGGCAGAGAGTTCCATCGAACTGTCGGTTCCAAAGTGAACAACAGGCGATATTTAGTCACCCCCACAACTGGGGCATCATGTGACACAAGGTCGGTTATTTATTGTGTGTTCTCCGAGCACGTGGGCTCGGCCCAAAAATATGCCTATGAACCCGTATAAACGGGTTCAGTGCCGGTTTACCTCCCCGAAAGAGACTCCACCCTTCAACGTAGCCTCGTTCGGGTTCGTTTCCGCCCGAAGGCGGAGAGTTCAACGGAACAGCCGGTCAGGACTTGAACGACTGACGATATTCAGTCACCCCCCCAGGAGGGTGTCATGTGGCACAAGGCCTTTTTAACGTGGGCATTCCGAGCCCATGGGCTCGGCCAAAAATATGCCCATTGCACCCGTATAAACGGGTTCAGGGCCGGTCTACCTCCCCGAAGGAGGCTACGCCCTTCGGCGTAGCCTCCTTCGGGTTCCTCCCGTCTGTAGGAAGAGAGTACAACCGAACAGTTGTTCAAGTCAAAACTTGAACGACTGAAACTAGCCTACTCCTGAGGCGCAGTATTTATTAAGTATGGAATAATCCATTATTATTTTTATGGGTAAGATCCCATAACAATATGGATAGGGATGTATGGCCTCGGGAGTCTGTTCTACAAATAGCGATTCATGATGGAAAAATGTATTTTCCTTCTTACGAATAGAATACGAAAGTAATGACGATAATACGTGACATGAACGTGGCATAACGAATCTTAGATGTGAAGGACTGAACTGGTGGGACTAAGAAATGTAGCTCCTCATGATATTTAGCACGGGGATAGCGATAGAGAAGCGAGGGGCGTGCGACGTTTTATCTGTGGGGTTGTAGGCTTGAAAATAACTCATCGCCCACACGGCTATGAACTCTATCAATGCAGCAAAGTGAGTAGTGGGTAGTTTCATCCCAGATATATCATCGATACTCCATTTCTTCTCTGATCTGTGTCTTTTAAAGATATAGCAAATCAAGAGGTGCCTGGTACGTTCTGGAGCAGTACAAGGATATGCACCTGACAGTTACAAGTTGCCGCTATTTATTGCTGACATGACTTACTGGGTATCGGTTTACCTGACTAAATTTAAAACAAAATGTCTATACACTATATATATATATATATATATATATATATATATATATATATATATATATATATATATATATATATATGTGTGTGTGTGTGTGTGTGTGTGTGTGTGTGTGTGTGTGTATCACATTATGAAATGGACAAAGTCCGACAATTATTTTAAGACATGTTTATGTTTATACGTTCTTTTTATAGATACAAATATTTAAGTAAATGCTCTGTTTTGTAATAAACAGTATTAACGACATTTACCGGCCTGAATGTCCGAGAAATTTTCATAGAAAATCTGTGTCCCCCGAAGGTAATCGAACCTGTATCCTATACAGAACTGTCATAGAGCCTGACGTGCTTTACCGATTTAGCCACAGAGGAGCGTTTCAGTTAAAAAGGTCGATTTTACTGTTTTAAAACTACCATTTTCCATGATTTTCTCTCGTACATTCATATCTGCTCGATGCGTATCCAAATGTAAACAAATGACATCACACATTATCGGAGGATAAAACACTTTAATATGTTTACGACATCAGACCCGCAGTACAGTAATAATCAGAATTTTAAATTCTGTGGAAAACTACTAAGACATTTTTACTCTAAAAATTGGGTTATACTTAAGTCCATTTCACTTTAACAGATAAATACATATAACAAGACATTTTCGTGGATTTATAACTTTTCAAATTTTAAGCGAAATTCTCACTTAATCGACTTGAACAAGAACTGTCATGACATTGCACGCTCCAAAACATATATTTAACTGTAAATAAATAGCATACTTTAAAATAAAACATCTTCCGTCTACACATATTTCCTCTTAGTATTTGTCTTTGTATTGGAAAATTGCGCCCTAAGATGAAAATTTGAAATTATCGAAAGTACTTGGTATGTTTCTACCATCTGACAACAATTCGAATATAAGGATCTTATTATTCAAGGAATTGATAGTAAATCAATGTCTCATTAAGTCTTGTTAGCGAAGTGATTTCGCCTTCAATCACATTAACATTGTTATTTAATTCTTTGTATAATTTTTTCTTTATGATATATATATATATATATATATATATATATATATTTCAGGGTGAGGGGGTTCATGAAAGGTTATCAGACCAAAAGCTAAACAAATAGCTAAACGCCCCCAAAACTAAAATCTTATCAAATATCCAAACATCTTATTTTGTTTGGGATCAGTATCTCAAAGCTAAGTTTAAAATAAAAAACTTGGTTGTATGCGCGTTTTTTTGTTTGTTTGTTTGTTTTTTCAATCTTCAGAAACTAATTCTCCTTGTCAAGAGAGTGACGTGTGTAACAGTTGGAGATTGATTTAAAAATGGATCATTTCTAATGAGGAAACAATTGTTCCATTTTGTTATTGTATACAATAAGAAAATTAATATTTATTGGTTTAATTTCAAATGACATTTTGAAAATATAATTTCATTTAATCTGTAAACAAAGAATCTATCTATCTATCTATCTATCTCATTCTGTTCATTATCTATCTATCTATTAAAATAGAGAATTAAAGAGATATATATGTGTGTGTGTGTGTGTGTGTGTGTGTGTGTGTATACGCACACATGCACACACACACACATAAAAAATAAAAATGAATAAAAACAAGAAAATAACTTAACCCAAATAAATAAATAAACAAAAAAACGACTTTCGGTGAAATAACCGCCAAAGTATACTACCCACAATGCACCTCTGACCCGTATATATAAATAGCGGAGAACAATAACTGCACTCGTGGACTGACGGTTTCGTCAATATATGCTTCGCATCGGGTTCCTAGATCGAATGTGTCGCCATTCGGATAAGGAGGTCGCCTTCTGGAAAGAAGACGCCCGTAAAACTTTCCCATCCCTGAGAAGTGTGCACTCGAGTGAGGAGGAGGCTCCTTCTATCATGAATGTCGTATTGCTCTGAAACGCCTCTTATGGGCGTCGGATGGCCTCTCCAACTTCCAGGCGTTGTCTCGTAGGGCATTATATCAAGTCTTAGTCAGGGGGCCGTGCGTGATGAGCTGATTAACGAGCCCGGTCTTACGAAGTGGAAAGCTCGCCCAATATTGCCTTGGGTGCCGGTGTTAAAATGCCTCAATAACGACGAGGCATCACACACCTGGCTGATGATTCGTTCGGCCCTCTGGGTAGCCAAAAGACTTTGTTCAGCCGGCTTGGAGAAATATCCAAACTGTCGTCGCTGTAGTAAGGAAGTCGAGACTATTGGTCACGCCTTTTTTCATTGCAGGGTTGTAGCGCCATTGTTCAGGTTTGTTGAAGGTCTCATGGTCCGCATGCTGCAGGGAATGTTCTTTGTCCTTGAAGCCAGTTTTTTTTTATAGAAATGTGGTGCCGCAGATGACGAAGGCTGAAGAATGTGTTCTTTTGCTTACTAGGGGTTATGGGAGCCGTGATTTGGACGACACGTAAGAAGGAATTCTATGAGGGCGAGAAGTTCACTTCTTCCCAACTGAAATTGTTCATTAAGGATCAGCTTAAAGTCAAGATTAGGACGGAAAAGTGGCGGCTCACCTCATCAGAATTTGACAAAAGGTGGGTGACTCATGTGCGGTTGTGCCGAGTAAAAGGGACTGACCTATAGTGGCAGTTTTGATGCCGGTTGTTCTTCCTGGGTTGAACTTGGGCAACCCATCCCGAAATTACGTTAGTGTAGTTTGTTTTTTTTTAATCTTAAGTTTTTCCTTTTTTTTCCAGTAAACTTATCTAGGGTGTTCCCCTTTTATTTCTATCCCTAAATTCTCATTAGTTTAATTCCCCATCTCGTTAGGTGGTCAGTGATGTCAGTTCTCTGGTGGATGCGGGGCACTTTTCGCATTGTGTTTTTTCGACTGTGTGTGTTTTTCGTTATTGTTGTTGTGTGTGGATGAGTACGTGTCTGTGTGAGAGTTAAGAATGAATGAATGTCTTTTTTTATATTCTTATAGGCCCGCATTGATTTCTGCTGCATTTAATTATTGTGTGAGGGGGTTGTTACTAATAATGATTTTGTTTAGTTTCTTGTAAATAGAATAATTCATATCGTATATACTCACTGGGTATCTATCTAATTAGTTGTTTTATCCCCGCCTCCACATACGATGATTTGTACATATGGGGACTAGTTAGAATTTTCATAGAGAAAATGAGGTATTATATTGGATGTAGTAAGAAAGGTAAATAAGAATGTGTTGTTTTGGTGTTAGGAATATTATTTGTATGTTTGGGTCAGTGCTTGTGGCTAGCTAAGTTTAAAGTTAAGACAGATGAAGACCGTCCTTTTCCCCATATCCTTTTTTAGGCCTTGTGCCACATTTTCTGTAATTTCACAGAAATAAATATCGTGGCCTGACGGTTGCGTCTAGCATGAAACAGACTGTCGCCACTAAGTGTTCACATCAATGTTCACTTATGTATATATATATATATATATATATATATATATATATATATATATATATACGCATTCTCCATCTTTATTAACTCTGTTCGTTTTCTGTATTAAATTAATTTGTAAAAACCTTATTTTTTCTCGTAAGTAAATAAAGTGTTCCATTGTCTTAACATCAGGTTATAAATATTGAAATATTACAATGGTCAGTTTTCAATTCCCTGACTGCACGAGACCCCAGTATTGCACCAAACGGCGATGAACAAATCTTCTAAACGAAAAAAAAATCCCCTTTACTGAATACTTTACTTTAATTTCATTTCACGAATATTCATTTTGGCAGGTGAAAATATTTAGATATACAGATTAATAGATTAACGCATCGTCTACTCAAATATGGGTTCGATCAATTTCATAGAAAATATGTGTCCTCCAACAGGAATCGAACCTGTATCCTATATATTTACTATGAAATTTCTCGGACATCCACTCCGGTAAATGTAATTAATACTGTTTATTATAAACTGAGCATTTATTTAAATATCTGTATCTATGAAAATAAACATAAACAGAAAATATATTAAAATAATCGTTGGACTTATTCAATTTCATAATATATTATATGTCATTTGTTTATATTAAGATACGCTTCGAGCAGATATGAGCGTTTGAGAAATATCATGGGAAATTTGTTGTTTAAGACAGTAATTTAACATTGCTAACAAGAGGCTTTCTCTGTAGCACAATGGTATAGCACGTCGATTCCTGTTGGAGGACATTTATTTTCTATGAAATTTCTCGGACATTCACGCCGGTAAATGTAGTTAATACCGTTTCTTATAAATGTATTTACTTAAATATTTGTATGTATAAAAAAAACGTATAAACAGAAAATATGCTAATATATGTATGTATTAAGTTGTAATGTTTGCGGGTACCAAAATTGATGTTTTTTTTTTCCGTAGTTTACTGGTAGGAAAGCATTTTAGGCAGGCAGTTTGTTTTTATTTTTGTTTTTTTTTCATAAAGTGCTCGATATCAAGAGGTAAGACTAGAGCGTTAATAGATACAACATATACTCACTCACGCCTAAACAAAAGCTAAATGAAAAAAACCAGCACACACACACACACATCTAAACATATACATACACACAATCCAAATCACGTTGTAAAAAACGGATATATACATCAACACGATAAAAGAAGGCAACTCAATATAACAAATAGAACTTATCCTATAAAAAGCAAATACGGTCAAAAAGGGGTCAGCATAATACAAAGCAAAGAATCACCCAGAAACTCCCCACTACATAAGTGATAACACAACATCTATTAAGTGGAAAATCCCACACACCATACAAAGATATCAAATTAAAACAAACCATGCATAAATACGACAAAATTTAGAAGTAGCAGCAGAATTCACGTTATTTTGAAGTCGGCACCACCGAACGAACGCCACGCAGTTTTATATATATATATATATATATATATATATATATATATATATATATATATATATATATATATATATATATATATATATTTATTAAAATATGATTCCAACACGCTACAAAAGAGTTCTCATTTATGCTCTACTTTTGTATCGAGCGCTATTTTTTAAAAATAATAGCAAAAATACTAAAGAACTTTGGATTATTTACCTAACCAGTTTTTTTCCTAAATATTTTCACATATATATATATGTATTAGGAGGATTTCATAAATATATTAAGTAATTCATTGATGTAGAAAGAAACTTCAACAGAATGCACTGGACGCCCGTTTCGTCCTATAATTGGGACTCATCAGCAGTACGCACCCACAACCGAGATTTGAAACCCTGACAGTTAGGTCGTGAGGCAAACATCAAACCAACTGTTCCAACGGGCCTCGGTGACGCAGACATTGCAAATCAGACTCAGCAATGCGCCGCTCACTCACATATTCCGTGGTGGAACTCTACTGTGTTCTCTGTAACCATAGGACTGTGTCCCCTGGAGCCACGACTACTCTCACCAAGCCGCTCACTCTAGAGCATTAGAAGCCGCTTCAAGCAATGATATACACAGATGGAAATTATTAGGAGGATTTGATAATTATATTAATTAATTCATTGAGTCTGAAAGAAACCTCAACAGAAAGCACTATATTTAGGACTCATCAGCAGTGTTCATCCACTACCGAGAATTGAAACCCTGATAGTTAGGTTGTCAAGGAAAACATCATACCAACTGTTCCAACGGGCCTTTGTGTATATATATATACACACAAATTACCTCACATACTACGAAATGGACTACGTCCGACAATTATTTGAATATATTTTATTGTCATTCATTATTAAATAAAATATAATAAAATAATTGTCGGACTTTCCATTTCGTCAGGTGTAACATCGTTTGTTTACGTTAAGATAAACTTCGAGTAGATATGGACGTTCGAGAGAAATCATGGGAAATTTGTAGTTTAAAAGCAGTAAAATCGACCTTGCTAACCAGACGCTCCTTCGTAGCTAAACTGGTATAGGACGTTAGGCTATATGACGATTCTATGTAGGATACAGGTTCAATTCCTGTCGGAGGACGCATATTTTCTATAAAATTCCTCGGACGTTCAGGTCGGTAAATGGTGTTAAAACAGTTTATTATAAAAACAGCAGTTTCTTAAATATTTGTCTATATATAAATAACGTATAACATTAATGTATATATATATATATGTATATATATATATATAAAGTTTAGATATATGATTGCATATGTATGTGTATATTAACCACTAATATTATATATATATATATATATATATACTATGGGCAAATGTTTTTCAGACTTGGACCACATTTCTTGTGAAATGAACTTCTGGCCAACTTCACAGTAAATATAAGATTGTACTCCGCTTTGGAATTGTAGCCCTTTTTGGTTTCTGGGGCTTAAACGTCAGCTACTTGAGCTAGTTGGAAATACACAACTACCTCAGGTTTCAGGCAGCCTCTAACGTTTCTATCCCTGCATTTGATAAGGTGACACCCGTTTTTGGAAGGTCAGTCAAGAATGCCATTCGGTTAGATTTGTTGGAGACGCTAAATATTGAAATCATCCCTCTCGTTATGCTTCCTAATTGGTATTGTGGGTCGTGGAGGCCTGTAAAGCGGAAATTCAAGTTGGACAAGTCTTGTCTTAGTAATTGCAGCAATGTTATAAGCGACTGACGACAATGGATTGTTTCAATGACAAGGATCATATGAACGAATGATATCAATATTAATGAAGTCACAATAAATTGACATTTCCTTCGGCACCTGCGATCAAATGTTGATAGGCGAATGAATTCCGGGACACTATCGAGGTTATGGTAGCAAGAAAGGATATGGAATGGGACTGCTGCAAGAGAAAGCACTTGATTAGCGACGCCTTCGCCTGGTTATCCGCTGAAATTGATTCATGACCAAACGTATTAATATGAGCCACGAATCTGCGGCCATATTAATAAGAAGTGCAAAATGCATTTAGCGAACGCATCTCAAATAGCGTCACTCTCAGATTTTTTTGATACCCTCCGAAACATAAGATATCAACAATTAAACCATAAACTCATATATTCAATTTGACTGCAAGACTTTTCTCTGGGTGTGTAAGTGCGTGTTTGTGTTTTATTGCAATCTCCTTGCGTGATGTACACTTACGTATCGAATACAAGTGGGGTTAATAATTTTGCGGCGGATTTTTTTCCCTTGATATGTAACCAACTCGGAGCTCTGACCCGATCCTCTGTTATACTCCCTCCTGATCTCCTGATCACAGCAGTAACATGCACCAGCTAACGTAATTCCTACTTATTAGGTTAGGATCAAGGGCATTGACGCACCATGGACAGTGCACGAAATATTTAAAGTTGAACACAACTCCTGGTGCTTACAGCACCAGATACAACCGGTGTCTTTTATGGGACTGACCCGATTGTCTATGACAAAAGAACAATCCAAAATGTCATAAATTGGAAAATTAATTAACGGGAGTGTCTTATTAAGCTCGGGAGTATTCGAAAATTTCCTAAAATAATAACCGTCTCCTTATTACTTTTTTTTTTTACTATAGTTTATCCAATAAAAGACCCAGGAGCCACTCAAGGTAGAGTATTACTGAATGTAGTTGTTATATGTTATTGCAAAATAATTGCTAGTGAGGCATATTAAGAGGAGATATATAATTGATAAAAATTGACTCTAGACTTGAAGAGATTAACTGATATTTTTTGCTGTTTTATCAACCCTTTGCAGGTTATTTAAATATTTTTAGATAGTCATTTTTTTACAGATAATAATAATTTAGGGTTACATGTATTGCTAATTAACTGATATCTGGTGGGAAAGAGGTTGGTTCATGCCTTTCGTGCGTAAGTGAGTGTAATGAGTTCAACTGGGATTGGAAATCGGCTCTCGGATTAACAATTCCGAGCAATTATCCATTACACCTCCCCACAGTCCAGCTTACAGCACTTGGTATTCACAAGCTATCACTCATCTAATTAATGACCAGGCTTGACGTTGCTTACAGGGAAAAGTGTTTGGATCTGATGTAGCCGGTAATCATTGAAGATATTAAGATTGTAGTGAAACACTTGGGAATCTATTCCTCAGAGCAACAGTTCTGAGGAGAAGCTACGTAAAAAGAACTTCTTTTTTCCGAATGGGCTATCAAGAGAATGACGGTGAGTCGACTCAATTTGCGTGGCTCAGTACGTCCTAGTTGTGAAGTTCTGAATTGTCACCAGTTCAAGAAAACTAGTTCGCCTGGACATCTGCCATGAAAATAACGATAGAGTAGCGAGATGTAAGCATCATGGGAAAAGGTATCTAGGGTTGAAAAGTTTTTCATCGCCAAAGCCACGCAAACGCTTTGAACTGTGTCATGACTGATAAGCTCCAACCCAGATAAGGCATTAATACACAATTTTTGAATATTACTGCCATGCATCCTTGTGCAAATTAATTGAAACAAACGCTTTAGTTTCCTTTCATTCACCATACGACCAGTTTCTATTTTTCCTCAGATTATGCCATTTGCAGTGGTGTACCGTAATATGATTCTATTTTCAGAGTGTATAATGAAATTTATTTGGCCTAGAAAAATATTGCGTCATCTGTGATTGCATCAGATTTTTATCACGCCCAGACACTATTGTCTGGGCTGTCGATTAGTTGTCCTACAGCTATTGACTGTGGTGGACGTTACTCCAAGGAAGCCTACGAAACTTGTAATGCTGCACAAACACATTGGCAACACTTACCAATGAGCAAATCAAAGTACTAGCGCGGAAATTCTCCTGATTTAAATCCAGTCGAAAATCTGTGGTCAATCTCGAATTAACAACTTCGTGGAATGGACATAAGAAGTACTAGCATGTGCACTGGGTCATGTTTCATTGGAAAAATACAAAAAAACTAAATAATAACAGAGTTTGTCGTTTTGTTTCAATTAATTTGCACAAGGATGTATCTGGATACACTTTCAAAAGGTTAACCGAGCATTTTTGAGATGACGATGATAAAAGCTACCAGGTATCTAAGAATGGACAATCATGGATCCCCTTCGGGTTCTATTGATTTATTTTCTCTGAATTGCCAAGACTTTTGGGAATTATCTTTGCAAATACCGGCCGAAATATTCAGAATAATAGAAATAATTGGCAGAAAAGAGAAGCTTAAACGCAACTCTCGGGACGTCATAGTGCGTTTGCTTAGCAGCGTGGATTGGATTTAATACGAATATTTAGTACCACATTGTCCGTAGAAGTTTCGTACAAATTAAGCTACGAAAACTAAACAGTAGTCATTTAAATTTAGCTAAATAGATATATTTTTTTATTTTCCTCAAATACCATCATGCTTCTTTATATTACCCTAGTAGTAATACAAATACAGAAAAACCTATTCTTATGTTTTGACGATTACAAAATCCTTAATTAACGACTCTACTTCAATCCCTTTAACTCTGCATTCACGTGCTTTCCTTCTGTCTTTTCTATAAATATTTTCATGGCAATTGTTTTGATGAACTAGTTTCCTTAAATGCCTCGTCTGCATGAATTTAAGCATACTAGTAGATTAGCAATTCACTCTTTTCCTTTTAAATTAGCTAGAAACGTAAGTTCTAGTCTAATAGTTTCTTCTTTCGCACTTTCGCATGTGGAATTATATTCCGGCTTCTTGTTCCCCTGCTACCTACAATCTTCAAGAATTTTAACGCCAATCGCCAGCTTTTGTCTTCCAAGAAACTTTCTTCCATTGTTTTTTTTTTTGTTTTTTTACCTGTCTTCCCGATTTTCGTTCTTTTACTTTTTTTTCTTTCTTCTAAATAGAGTGTTTTCATTGAAGAAACTTGAAACAACAGAAATGTGGATTTACAGAAGGATACTGAGAATACGTGATCAACTGTTTTTAGAATTTTAGGGAAAATTGAAAGAGAAAGGACATATACATCTCATCAGAAAGAGATCATTGAAACTTCTAGCAAATATAACGAGGAAAGCGGGCTTGGAAAATTTGAAACTTACAGAACATACTGAAGAAAATAGGGACAGAGAAAAATACAGTATAATCTATTTAATGAGCCCGTGTAAATGTGTTGAAGGAGAGAATGATTCATTGATGCAAGTCCTACTAATAAGGCTATAGCTGGAATGAAAGGGGCGGATTTATACCTCTCCCAAGTTTATGTTTAAATGAATATAAAGAACCCCAATGAAATCGTCTCTCAATTTCCAGTTTCAAGCCATTATTCATTACAACACACGCACACCCAAGCTTACAGCGCCTGGTATTACAAAGGGGATAGCTTTCTGGGTACTGAGCAGGCTCGACGTCGCTTAACTTCGATGATCATACGACGGAAAAGGTGACCCTTGATATTGAAGAGGACACAACGTGTGACCTGGAATTTGAGACAGATTCAGATCGGGAAATATGTGGCTCATGTCGTAAAAAGGCCGTAAGAAATATTAATCCGGTGCCTTCCCAGAACTAAACAAAGGATTAAAAGATATGAAAATTTTGTTAGAAACAAAGAAAAGATCGCTGAAATCCGATGTAACGTATATCCGCTTATATAGCATAGAACGATTTCTTCACAGATGAGGAGACAGGAGGCAACAAAGATGTGATTCTACAGAAGGATGCTGGGAATGCCTTGGACAGAGCATGCGATCAACGAGGAAGTTTTAAGAAAGAAGGAAAAGGAAAACGGCATTTATACACTTATATATTTGAAATTTCTGGGCCCGATGAGAATAGAAGAATTTAACAGTCCAATGGTATATTCTGTGCAAAATAGGCAAGTGGTAACATCGAATAATCTACCAATATAATTTCTGGTAATGTATTGCAGCGGGCAGGAAGGTTAGTAAAAGAAGAAAAATTGCTAAAAGCTAGAAAGAAAGCTGTGGAGAAACATTATCGCCAACATCCTGAAGAGAGACGGGACATAAAAAAGTATTAGACATGATAGCCTTCGTATTTCTAGATGAAGAATTGGCAATCACTAATTAAGAATTAGCAAATATATATATATATATGAAGAAATATAGTTTTAAAGTATGGTGTGATGCGCTCAATATCAGAGATAGAGCGTATGTAAATATAAATATAAAATGAACATTGAAGTCAACACTAGGCGCAATCGTCAGGTGGACTGACGATTGCGCCTGGCATGAAACATCCTGCCGCCTCTGAGTGTTGACTTCAATGTTACTTATATATATATATATATATATATATATATATATATATATATATATATATAATCAGGTGTGCGAGCGGGGCTCGGTCTTCCTTGATCCATAGTTTGTTGTGACATGT
>OZ010582.1:115770716-115780716 GCA_963932145.1 Acanthosepion lycidas | reverse complement strand
CAAGGGTTAATCATTTAATTTCAAGATCATTTTCAAAATTCAGCATGCTGAAATATAAAAGAATTGGCACATTTCATTACCGAAGTTTTTAATTTGTGAAAATTGTAAAGCAGTGTCATTATTAACATCTCACTTTTCTCTTTATATTTTTTCAACTATTATATATATGTATATATATATATATATATATATATATATATGAAGAAATATAGTCTTAAGATGTGCTATATTTATGCGATAAAGTGTTCAATATCGGAGATACAGCGTGTGTAAATATAAAAGTGAACATTGAAGTCAACACTTAGAGGCGACAGGCTGTTTCATGCTAGACGCAATCGTTAGGCCACAAGTGTTGCTTTTTTCTCGGCTATTTATATATACGGATCAGTGGTGCATTGTAGGTAGTCTATTTTGGCGGTTATTTTGACGGAAGTCGTTTATTTGTTTGTTTATTTTTTATTTGGATTAATTTATTTAGCTTGTTTTTATTTATTTTTATTTTTTTATTTTTTATTTTTATTTCTTATCTTTTATATTTATTTAATCATTTTTATTTTAATCGGTGTTTTTATTAACGTAGTAAAAATTTGTTTATATCGCTTATTTAATAGTTTTAATTTAGTTTTTATTATATTCCCAAACCAAAAGAAACTGACTAAATCTAAATATCTCTAAGTCAAGGGCTAATCATTTAATTTGAAGATTATTTTCAAATTCAGCATGCCGAAATGCAAAAGAATTGGTACATTTCAGTTCTTAATTTGTGAAAATTGTAAAGCAGTGTCATTATTAACATCTTATTCTTTTCTTTCTATTCTTTCAACTGCTTCTTTATCAAAGAAAGGAAACTCAACAAAAGCAAAATTTAAAAATGTCAAGCAAAGAACTTTATCTCAATGTTTCATAGATTAAATTCAAATGCTGATAAATCTATTAGACAGGGAGATTCAAATTGTAATGTTATATAGCAGCGTGAACTTGTTAGTACTCCCTCGTCTCTGATGAATACCCTTCCGACCTCTCGAACATACACCGTCGAATCAAAAGTCTTCTTAAATCGGATGCTACGAGGATTTGCAGTACGCTAGTTACCTTTTGGTCTCTGCTGCATGATATCGGCATCTAATGGTCATCCATCTCTCTTGATGACACCGGCTCATACAACCGTTTGTCAAGGGATGCCTTCACTTGGCTATTTGTACTTCAGCGGTATTTAATATCCTTGATATGACGATAAATTACACCCGGCAGTAAGGCCTCTGATTTGAGGATCGTAGAACAACATCTTAATTGCTGTTGCTCCCACGTCCTCTCTGACTCGGTTAAGGGTCCCAGCTATTGGGCAAATACTTAACCCGGCAAAATGGGATCAAAACAATATGAAAGTGTGAAAATAGGTTTTAATACCAGCAATACATCTTTTGAAAAAGATACCAGCAATACATTTCTGAAAAAAAATATTACCATCAATACTTTCGTTTATATATATATATATATATATATATATATATATATATATATATATATATATATATATATATCCGATGCAATGGGAAGGAAAATAATATATGTATTCTAACGTTCACAGCATTAACCCAAAAGAGGTCTCGATACTGATAGTAGAGTAATAATTATTTATTATAATTTTGTCATATAGACAAAAACAGTTTACGCACTACAAAGATGCAACTTCGTTTCGGTGCATTTCAATTGCACCTCGACGGGTGAGAACCAAAATTGGCGATGAAAAATTCTGCTTGTAAGCAGGCTGTATGTGAAACATCACTTCCTTTTATCCATTTGTTTGAGAAAAATATATATATATATATATATACATAAAACAAAATGGTGACGAAGTGAAATAATTGTGCTTGTTGATAGTTTGGTGAAAAATCGGTGAGATGTTAAAGTGATGGTTCCTTGTCGATAACAGCGGTCAAAAATTTGGGTACAGCATTTCCAAGCCTTCTAAGAGTGAGGGGTGGAGGAGTAAAGGTGGGAATAGGAGTTAGTAATACGATGAAAGAGGTGGGAGGGATAAATTCAAACAATATTTATAGTTATCATTGGGAATGTTGGTTTTGGTTATTATAAAAAAAACAAAAACAAGATAAATCAATGAAAGTGTTTTGTACATTAAGAGATTTAGAGGTGGTTATTTTTTCTTGGTATGTTGAATATATAAGTTATTCGGGTGTAAAGAAAAAAGAGAAAATTAAATCAGTTTTCATTGAGAAATTAAAATATAAGTAGAAGAGTATATACAAAGTATGGGATATTAATAAAACTTTTATGATCTAATCTTAATCTATGGTCGGACAGTATAACGTGCAGAATAAGTATGGGTGTAAAACAATTTATCTGAACGTATTACTAGTATTATATATGCGCAAACCAAATAAAAATTATGAATCATAACCTAGGATAAATTAGTGGAGAGGTATATAAGAGGGTAGGAAGTATATCAAAGGAGGTAAGTTATAATTTTGAACGTTTAGAGTTATGGATTTAAGAATTTAGCAAGATTGTAATTAGAGTCATTAATAGGTCTGCAAAAGACTGTGGTTTCATATCTTTGATTTAATAATTGGGTGACGTTCAAAAGTTCAATAATACATATACTTCTACACTAATTTATCCTAGATTATGATTCTTTTTTCTTTTTCTTTAAATTATACATATATATATATATATATATATATATATATATATATATATATATATATATATATATATTACTAACAATAAGAAATTTGTCAGCATAAACCAAATGAGAATGTCAATAAAATCAATTTCTCTACCAACTGTATATTTGTAAAGAATACATCAATGAAACCAGACTCTCGACAAAAACCCTCTTTACAAAAATACGTTAATCGAACCTGATCTAAAAACACATTTCTTACAAAAAATACATATCCTATTAATACGAACCTATCCTAAAATTCTTGTCGGCATTAAATAACCCATTGTGGTTGATATGCCGTAAAAGAAAAAAATTACAATAAACAAAACAAAACAAAACAAAATAACCATGTCTATATTTCTTAGATGAGGTATTATGTAAACTATTTACATTATTTGGACTATTGTCCTCATCTTTGTTGCCATATTTATCACAGCGTTTCGGCCGTTGAACGCTTCGGTCTTCTTCAGGTGGTCGGAATGTAGAACTTAACCCTTTATTTCGCTCACTGGGTTAGACAGTTCTAGTTCCATGTGCCATGTCTAATGGATGTCAGTTATCAGTTATTTCCTGCTTAATTCACCGCTTCAAGTTCTCCACTGCTTTAAACAGGTATTGAACTCATAACTCTTTGTATCCTGTTACATAAGGACACTTGGCACAGCGGATAAAAGCGTTGGTTAGATCCAGTGACTAATTAACACATAGCTATGGAGAGAAGAGATGGATTGATGTTATTCTCAAGGATATTTGTCAATATGACGAACTCAACGGGAATTAGAACTTGGCTCTCCTATTAACAATTCCTGGGACATTATCCATTATGCCATCAGCAAATCCAAGCTTACAGCACCTTCTTTTCCCTAGTGGTTACTGATGTAATCAATATGCATAAACCTGGGTCCCCCCACCACAGTAATATAATTGGTTGGTGTCAGCCATAAATACAGACTGATGTAGAGGTACAAGGACGACACCTATTGGCTACGCCTATTGTTTTCGCTTATTGCCTACGCCTATTGCCTACCACTACAACGAGGACCGGTCCATTACGTTTACCTGCTAGATTGTCTGACTCGGATACAGTAGTGAACAACCATTTTGCTACTTCGAACAAATATATCCCTTTTCCGGGATATATCAGTTACACGTCGAGGTACTGACCAAGATCGACGTTGCTTAACTTCAATGATCGCACGGGAACCGGTGTTTCAACGTGGGGACCGCAAGCGCAATTCGGACATACAAACCGCCTCAGTTGAAGCAATAACATCATAACTAGGGTCCGAATAAATCCCAATGAAAAGTATGTGGAAATTGGCCTAGCTAAAAGCCTGTGGAGATTTGAATAAAATGGAATCTGTAAATCTGATCTACTAGAAAACATCAAGCGGAGCTTCTTTCGCGCTACTCTAGAGTCGGTTTTAATTTATGGTGCCGCTGCCTGGACATTAACTAAAACTCTTGAGTCTAATCTTGATGGAATCTCGGATGGTGAGAGGTTTGCTTAATGTCTCTTGGAGACAACATCCAACTAAATTGCACCTCTATGGACTCATACTTAATATTTCTACAATCTCATCTGAACGCAGAATGCGCTTTGCAGGACATTGCTGGCGAACAAAATAAGAATTTGTAAGTGATCTACTGCTCTGGATACTTAACCATGGCGCAAGAAGAGTTGGCCGTCCAGTAACCCCCTACATTGACAAACTATGTAATGACACAGGATGCTGCCCTAATGATCTTCCGTAGGACTGTGATAGTTGGCGTGATAGAGTCCCGAATGTTAGAGCTAGCTCAACCGAATAATAAATAATAAATTTAGTCAGTAACTCTCGAGCTTGAGAGGTTACTGGACCGTGTATTAAATAAATATTATATTAAATTCACGTTATTGGATTCGATTTGATTTTATTCATATCAAAGTGGTGTTCACCCTGTACAAGTGTGAAATAATAGTCTAGCAGATTATTTTTTAAAGAATTGTTTTTTCTCTGACTTCCTCATTTTGACCTTTGAGGTCAGATGCAGGGAAACAAAGGAAGTTTTTTTTTTTTTTTTAATTGACTTAGCCTAACCTAGGAATGTTAGAGAGATAGTGATTTCAATGAGTAAGTTTTTACACGTCGAAGAGTGCAGACGTTTTATTTTTGTGTATGGAGACTGAACCCCACTGGGGTGGGATAGCAACCCCACTAGCTAATTAGAAATTGTACATGTCAACGTGTTAATAAAATAGATAATTATGAAATCCCTTTTCTTGGAATTCTCATTTTACCTCCGAACAAACCAACTAGCGATCACCCGGGCGAGAGTGCAAAGAAAAAAACTTTATTATGGTCGCCCCAAGTCTACCCCCAGAACGAAGGGGCTATACAACGCAAGACACGAAAACCACGCAAAGTAGAGAGTTAAAAAGTAAGGAGCCCAGTTTAGGAAGATATCTAGGGAAGATAACCCTAGACTTGAACAGGTTGAGATTTTAGCGATTTAGAAAACATCACCTTGGCAGTCGGTTTCACAGAGCAGTGGTTTTCAGGGAGAAGCTACTCGAGTGGAACTTACTTTTTCAAAATGGAATACGGAGAGAATGAGAGTGATTCGCTACAATGTGCGTAGCATGGCGGGTCGTAGCCGTAAAGGTTAAAACTAGCGAAATTAAGGAATGTTGTTCTTCTGAGCATTTTCCATGGGATTAGAAAAAGAGCAGTGAGAGGCTTGAGAAATCTCATCTGTGAGAGAGGGGTTGCACAGTCAAAAATAATTTTTCACACACAAGGACGTGGAGACTCTTTTAGACTCTATCGTGATTGGAAAGTGAGGACTGGACAGATCCTACTCAAATATGACGGCAGTACTCCATTTTGATCCGTCACCTGATTGCAGGTATTGTAGTAAGAATTTGTGTTTGGGCTTTGATTTTTAAATGATTTTTCATGTTTTGTTTATGAGTATATATCTGTCATGAACATTTGCTATGTACGAGGGTGGGGTGAAATAAGGAAATGAGTGTAAGAAGACCGTTTATATTGTGAAGTGCTATTTTTCTAACTTTTAGGAGACTCGAAGAAACAGAATATACTGCCGGTAATGGATGCTGATATTACCGAAACGATTAGGTGCAGCCGTTTGGTTGCAGACATAAAAAGTTTTAAAACTGTAACTTTATTGAAAAATAAAAACTGTTCATAATTAATTTTTTTTATTACGTAGCTTTAAATTAAACGATGGAATTTTGTTAATATATATATGTATTCGCACATTATGAAATGGACAAAGTCCGACAATTATTTTATGACATTTTTATATTTATACATTCTTTTTATAGATACAAATATTTAAGTAAATGCTCTGTTTATAATAAACAGTATTAAACAGCATTTACCGGCCTGAATGTCAGAGAAATTTTCACAGAAAATATTCGTCCTCCGACAGGATTCGAACCTCTATTCTATACGGAAACGTCGTTTAGCTTGACGTGCCTTTACCGATTTGGCCACAGAGCGGTCGCTTAGCAAGAACGAATTTACTGTATTTGAACTTCAATCTTATTATAAACAGAGCATTTACTTAAATATTTGTATCTATAAAAAGAATGTATAAACATAAAAATGTCTTAAAATATATATGTATGTATATATATATAAAAGATGGTATCGTTCGTTGGCAGGGTCATCTGTAGCCTGAGTAAAGAGTTAAGCGAGGAGAGTGAGCTGGACTTCCTGTTCCCATGTATGAGTACGGCTAGTGCCAAACCTATTTTAGCACGCAAACGACGGTGCAACAAAACCAGCGTCCAATCGGCTACGCTACAAGCGTAGCAAACCGTGATAATACCAGGGACTGAACATATAAACAACGAGGTACTTTTAAGTTAAATGCCAGCAATTGTAATTAGCATCAGAAAGAGACATTTAACATTTCTATGGCGTATAATGATGAAAGAAGTCTTGGAAAATTTGACACTCACAAGAAATATTGAAGACAAGAGAGACCGAGGAAAACATTGCGTATCTAACAAGCTTACATAAATGGATGACAGGAAAGAAAGTCGGAGTTATAAAAAAAGGAGCAGTGTTGGTTTCAGCTACATATTGTGGAAAGCCAGGGTCCCTCACACCCACAAAAAGTTACGCCACATTAAAGAAATGCAGGATACTAAGTCAGACCGGAATTCATTACACTAGCTAATTAGGCTTCGAGAACTTCTCGTAGGCGTCTTTGGGGAAGTGTCTACCGACAGACTTGCTTTAAGCAGCCGGCTTTGACTTAGCATCATTACGAGATGAAAAGACAGACAGTTTCAGTGAGAACTGAAAGCACTTGGAAAAATCTCTCAAAAATGTTCCATTCAGAAAAAAAGTATATCTTGGACATCTAACGATACTACATTTTTAAAAAGTGAATTATGAGTAACGCATAATTTATTCGAGGCTAATTTCTAGAAGAATAGATTCTAATTTAATTGCTTTGTATATCATGTATTACGAAAGCTGACGCGTTTATCGATCTCTCTGAAACTGACTCATACCTCCGTCTCCAAAGCAACTTTTAGATGAACCAAACAAATGAGATCGAGGCTAAAATAAAAGGCAAGCGTATATTTGCAGCAAAAATGAATTTAATATTTATCATCATTAATAATCAAGCACGAATTTGTTGTATTGAAGAACATAATTTTATTCAGTTTAATTTAGGCATGACTGTCATTTTTAAATGTTTACCTGTTAATATTAATCAATGTTATCAAATATAATATAATGTAATATAATATAATATATATATATATATATATATATATATATATATATATATAATCAATGTTGTCAAATTATAGACATTTTCCAACAATGAGCTCTACACCCGGTAATGACAATAGTTTAGAGATCTTGGTTTAGATGCCTTCATTTTTTTCAAGAAGAAATTATTTTTTTGAACATTAAAACATATATTCTTCTTCTTCTTCTTCTATGTGCTCTGTCCCTTCACTATGTGGACAATTATGACTCTCCACAACTTTCTATTCTATTTAGCTCCTGTCTTACGGTCACGATGAAAAAGTGGTTCTCGTACGATCACCGAAGCAACGTCGAACCTCGTCAGAACTCAGAAGGGACACCGCTTCGGAATACCCAGTGTTGCATACTTAGATGTGTGCATGGGGAAATGGATAACGGTATGGGGTTGAAAATTCGATAACCGAGTTCCAATTCCAGTCAGGTTCTTCATATTCACTTACGCCTAAATATCCTTGTGAAAAATATGAACACACCTCTTCTCCTCAGGCTATGGATTAATTAGTAAGACTTTTATCAGTAAATCATTATTATCTCCAAAACATTGTTAGCATCAAAAATCATTTTCTGACTTTAAATAACAAGCAAAAGGTCTATAAGCCGTAAAAAATCTAATAAAACAATTAACCTATGTAACTGTTAGCAAAATTTATTTTTTACTACCCATTTCTCTCTCCGTGTTATAATATCCATATACATAAGCTAGACCCTGCCTATTTTGCATTCGATCTGTCCTGTGTGTGCCAAAATTTCCAAGCCTTCCTTCCTCATTTTGTGTTATAGAAATTTCTGCTCTCTCTTTCTGGGTCTTATTATAAGTGCCATTTTTATTTCCATTTCTATAAAAGTTGTTCGTTGCTTGTACGCCATACCACTAGTCTTCACTTCATCTGTGAGGAAATTGTTAAGCCTTCACTGCTATATACGAGGTCTAATATTACATAGCAGTTAAACACTCTTTTCATTGTTCATTACAAAGGATTCCTGTTTCTTAACTGTTGAATGTCATCTATCAATGATATTCTAATTTCGGTGTCATATTTTCCATCCTCTGTTAAAACATTTCCAAGATATTTAAATTTCTGTACTTATTAGATGTTAATGTCTTCAATTGCTATATTTGTCTTCTCTTGCTGTTACCCATTTATTCTGGCTTCTTAAAATTGAGAGCTAATTTTTTCTTCTTGCTTTCTTTTCAGTTTTATTTTTCCTTCTTTCTCTACCATGAAGATAATGGCATGTGCCCTACTTACACCCTTGTGTAAATTAATTGAAACGAAACGAATAATTCCGTTATTATTTACTTTTTTTCATATTTTCTCAATGAAACATGATCCAGTACACATGTTAGTATTTCCTATGTCCATTCCAAGTCGTTCCTTGCAGATTGACCACAGATTGTCGATTGGATTTAAATCAGGAGACTTTCAAAGCCAGTACTTTAATTTGTTCACTGGTAAGGCTTGCCAGTGTGTTTGTGCAGCGTTATAAATTTTGTACGCTTCCTTGGAGTAACGTCCATCACGGACAATGGCCGTAGGACAAGTAATCGACAGTCGAGACAATAGTGTATGGAGGTGATAAAAATCTGATGCAATCACGGATGTCGCAATATCTTTCAAGGCCCAAAAATTCCATCACACATCCTGAAAATAGATTCATATTACTGCACACCACTGCAAATGAAATCGATTCCATATTGTCACTCCTGGCCGTATGACGAAAGAAAAGAAACTAAGGCGCTTGTTTCAATTAATTTGCACAAGGGCGGCTTTGACCCACCGATAATAAATCCTGATAGGGTCTCCAGTTCCCTTAGGACAATCTCATTGTAGATGTTCAATAAATTTGATGAGAAGACATATCCATTTTTGTTTAACGTAACGGCCATTAATTGAAAGTGGATTCGGCTAGCCGAGTTCAAATTCTGACGGAGACATGTTCTTACTAATGCACTGGAATAGCATTACGTTAAGATTTTCTTACTTATCTGCTATAGGCTAAATAGCAGGACAGAACTTTGAGTTGTGGCCTGTCTAAAAGAAGCTAATCTTTAAATTCGAAACCGTAGAAAAGGCAAATCATTCCACTAAGTTTCCTTAAAAAATGTCATAGCAATTCACAGATAATAAAAAAAGTAATCTGCGGTGAGTCATTAAATATCAAAACAGAAATGGTTCAATGAAGAGTCTTGGCGTCGCGCAATGGTTAACGAGTTCTTCTGGTTGGCCTGTACACATGAGCTAGGCCCTAACTAGATCTTCAGAAATTATGGCGTTGTGCCATTTCAATTAACTGATCTTCATAGTACAACAAATTTAGATCAAGTCAGGAATAATTTTCTTTTTTCTTTATCAACTTAATTCCGAAAAAATAAAGCACAGTGACATTTTATTCAATTATATATATATTCACAGTTATTTGCAATGACCTGTTGTCGCTTATTGGGCAGATCGATACTTTTTAAACAAAATTCAACAGCAAAAATTGTTTTCAACGAACACTTGAATCTGTT
>OZ010582.1:115645716-115765716 GCA_963932145.1 Acanthosepion lycidas | reverse complement strand
TTCTCGGCGTCAACGAATTAATAAAACGATTGACACCGAATTTATAAACAGCAACAAGAAAACTTTTTCACGCTGTTTCGCTAATTTATTTCCTGCAATATTCTTTCTATCCTCGATCACTATAAATAGAAGCCACTTACATATTGTTGGTGTGCATTATTCATGAAACCAATCCTGCAAGTAAAGGTCGAATGTAGATAAACAGAATTTTTTTTTTCTGTCGATCTATAAAATTAATTTTCATAATTTTGATTGGAAAGATGATATATTTGTATAACTATAACGAGAAAGCGTATGAATAACTATTTGTTTCAATCTTGTCTTCAAAGTAGACAATTTGACTATAAAATAATTGGTTGTGTGCACGGCTCTACAGTGTAGTCGTTAATTAAGGTCCCAGATGAGTTTCTGGTTTTAGCAGATTTCCAATAAAGCTTCGACTGGAGCACGACTCTCTGGAGCCCACGATTCTGATGCGTTCTGTTGGTTTATTATGCTCGTTCGGTTACTTTTTTTATTTTTTCTCTCTATCACTGTTTCTTTTTTTCTTATTTCTTTTTTTCTTATTTCTTTTTTGCTTTTTGCTTTTTTTGCTAGAGTTCTGACTAAGGAACAAAATTTCAAATTTCCATGTCAGAGAATCCAGTGCAAAAATACTAGATATATTCAATATTTCGCTAAAAAAAAAGGGCATACCTTGATGAAAAAAGGCTCCAAACTTGATTAAATAAATTTTTATCGTCTAAATGTTTATGTTATTATTAACAGGAAAGACCAAAACATTTTTGGGATAATTTAAAAAAAAATTTAATCCTTTCTAGCACGTCCGAAACTTTAGTTAAAAATCTTTTTTTTTTTTTTGAATCATCAAAATTTACATAAAGTTTTGACAATTTCGTAAACAAAATTGAAATTCTCCGTTTAAAATCTTGCTTAATTTAATTATGCTTTTTCAAAAGTTATTTTACGAAAATTAGAAAATTTAAAGTATACTTAATGTAATTGGAAACAAACATTACTTAATATTTTAGCAGAAAACATTTAGTTGGAAATAAGAGAAGCATGTCTAACCCCTGTGATTCGTCTTGGAGGTGCGGATTGACGTTTACGTCAATGTATCGACAACTAACGTCAGGGCAATTTATCGGACGGATTGGCAGAAGTGACAGCATTTCGAATTTTAAGTGAACCAGCTTATTTAACTATAAAGTACTTTCTAAAAATAAACACTTTTTTTTTAATATACCCGGTTTCCATCATTAAAATTGAATCTAAAAAAGAAAAAAATAATAATTTCAGTATATCTCTCAATGAAAAAAAAAAAAAATGATTATATTAAAAAAAATGAAAAGAAAATATTTAGTGAAATAAGTAAAAAAAAAAAAAAAGAAAGAAAATTAAACATTTTCAAAATGTGACGATGATGGTCGGTCAGTCAGAGAATTTCATACGAAATTTATGAGGCCGGAGAAACAACTCCTACAATACGGGACATTATTTCTGAATTGTGCCTCCGTAGTTTTGCAGGAAACGTTTTTAATATATATTTCTGGAAGCTTAAAAAACTATTGTAAAAATAGAAAGGCTTCTCAGATTGTAATAAGATTTCAAATTTATGATCTGTAAAAATAGATCTTTTAATAAGAGCATTTCCAGAGATACACATATTCAACTTAATTTTAAAATGTTTAACAACTTTATCACATCTTGTATTTAAAATTGAAAAAAATATAACAATTCTTGTGAATATTCATTTTTCATAAAAAAAAGAATATTTTGGCTTCAGACAAAAATATCCTAAAGATACATTATTCATAAAAGCCATTAAAAGCTTCTTTAATTAAATAATGTCTTAGTTTTCTTGGGTTTTGTATTTTACAATTCAGACCTATTGTCTGGGTAGAAACGTTCCTCGATTTACAAAAACAAGCAAAAACATATGATTCATATTCTTCAAAGTCTTCTGCAGTTAATTTAAAAATTTCAGCGATGCGCATATTCGAGTTTTTAAGTTTTCATAAAATTAAGTGGGGGTAACAGATGTAAAGAAATGTTTTTACCATAATTTTCTGATAAAAACAAATATTTCTAAAATAATTTCATTCCTTTTGGAATAAGTTCTGAAAGGTTCATTAAAATCCGATAATTATTTGATTTTTGCAAGAATTTCCAAATTACTGTGTTTTTCAACTAAAAAAATGCGCAAAAATAACTAATGCTAAATATTACGCGATCGCTGTCATAAAAAAAAAAAAAGAAGATTTTCAACCAAAATTTCAAATGTACTAGAAAAAAAAATTAAAAAAGTATTTAAAAAATACTTTGCTTTTCCTCTTATTAATAATAAACCTTTTCACGATAAAACTTTGTTGTTATTAAGTTTGGGGCTTTTTTTTTTTCATCATACTATGCTGGTTTTTGACGAATTATTGAATATAACTAATAAAGACAGATAACATTTTTCTCAGTGATATGTGTCTATAACGTACAATACACATGTTGTCAGAAACGGCTAAGTTAATGACTATTTAAAAATGAATTACACAACCATGGCCACGTTCATTATTTTCCGTTACGGTACGGGGCTTTTGATTGGCTAATCGCAGTTTTAGTGAATAATACATTCTCCTAGCACTAGCCTTGCTTTCATCTATAGTTTTCGTTTTCTTCTTCTTCTTCTTCTTCTTCTTCTTCTTCATATATATATATATATATATATATATATATATATATATATATATATATATATATATATATATATATATAATATAAAAGGATCAAACACTAATATTCCTTTGTTATAATTTATTACATTGGAATCGTAATCACAATCCAATTCATCAGACCTACAAATTCAAAAAGAAATCGGAAAATATAACTCCGGGTATAAAAAATAAAATTTAAGTAAGAGTTTATGTGTGGGAGTGGGAAACAAGTGTGAGAGGGAAATGTATGAAAGCTCTAGAGAGAGGGTGTAACAGAAGAAAGAAGAAAAGGAAAGGCCTAAAGGTGGAGGTGTGGATTAAAATTTAAAAGAGAGAAGTTTTAAAGAGAGGCGTTAAATAAGGGTTTAAATGAGTGAGATACAGATAAATATGGATTATTTTCAGATGCACAAATCACTACCGATTCGCTGACCTAAAATTAGAAAAAAAAAAAAACAGATACCGGAAAGGTGTAGATACATTTGTGGTGACATTACGCACAATACAAAACGGTATGATCTAAACATAAAATCCAGCCAATTCATATTGCCAATGCGTATGCGAAAAGTTTCCGTCTGCTTGGCATTAGTAACCTTATGTATACAAGAAAAGAGAAGATGAGAGAGAGAATATATATATATATATATATATATATATATATATATATATATATATATATATATATATATATATATACGCAGGCACGTGGCCGAGTGGTTACAGCGTTCGCATTCAGAACATGAGACCCTTATTATCGTACCTTTGGGGGGGCCATCGATAGCTGTGCTTGACGTCCCTGCTAAAATTGTTCATCACGCAAGATTACTCGCTCTTTCCCAGTAACTGTAAGTAAAATGTGCCTGAGAAAGCGTCTACAATCGGGATTGGCTAGAGGCCCTAGTAGCCGGGTATCCTCGAATACGTGTGGCCAGCTATTACACACACACACACACACACACACACACACACACACACACATATATATATATATATATATTGCGGAGACGGGTGTGCGCTTGATCAAGGTAGATAAAATGCTATAGAACATTGAGATAGTGTAATGAAAACGAAATATAGACAAAAATAACTACATAAGTCTTATTTTGACAACACGTTCGCTCACATTTAAAATTACATTTTATTCAAGACTCCTGGCTTCGTCAGTTACTGTCAGCCAGTGGGTGTCATGCCTCAGTGGGAAATGTTTTTTCATTATTATTATTATTACTAAACGATAGCCCAGTGCAAGGCTTAACATCAATTCAAGGCAGAGTAATCCTAAATGAGGATTTTTGTTTGGACCTAGCAAAAGAGAAGGTGGAAATAAGGGCAGATTATAAGATACGCGCGATTAGTAACAGTTGTCCTTAGATTTAGAGGTTGAGATTTTTTTTGAGTATTTTCCCCAAGCTACCTTCTTGCCAATATAATTCAAAGGAAATGCGGGTGGATCGCCCCTTTGTATATCGCATAGCGGGCCGTAGCTGTAAATGTCTGAACTGGTGGAACTTGGGAATGTATCCCGTCACAATATTTTTCGTACAAATAGCGATATATTAGCGACAGGTTTGCGAGGTTTTGCATTTGGGAATAGGGTGGGAAATAGCTAATCGCCCACAAAGCTGCGTAAACGCCTTTTGAACTTTGTCAAGGCTGGAAAGAGATGATTGTGCAGCTTCAGCCAAGATATGACACCATTGGTTCTTTTTTTGAGTGACTCCCCCTTTCAAGGGAAGTCACTCAAGGCTATAGGACCCAGTCTAACTTCCTATTTACCCATAGCTGGGAAGAGGAGAAGAGATGCAGTCATACATTTTCAAAGCCTATTAGCACATAGTTGAATGTAATGAACTCGGCTGGAATTCGAACTTGAATTTCTTATTCTTCAATCCGAGTCGCTATCCATTGCTACACCGTATCTCCTACCGATGAAAATATGAAACATGAAAGATCAAGATGCTTTCGTTATCGGCTGAAGTTTATATCAGTTATTAATATTTGTTATCAAGAAATCAATATTAATAATACATTGTATGACTATCAGTGAAATACTAAATCTAAAATGGCTTCATTTAAAAGGTTTCAAAATAAATATCTGCGCCGGCAGCAGAAATGTTGTTACATTGGGAAGACTACTGAATAGAAGAATCGCGCAAAGGTTAGTAATGAACGTTAATACTTAGGACGAGAACAACACATATAAGATTTGGCAGCGGCGCGTAGAAATAGTAGCCAACTGCTAGAAGTGAATCAAGTGAATTCCACAATGAATCTCCAACTGCAGGATATCTATTAATCGTCCCACGCGGTCAGATGTGCCACAAGACTGAATTTAATGTGAAGTATTCGAGCCAGTATGCTCGGCCAAAAATTCCGCGTAGACCGCGTATAAAACGGGGTCGGGTAGCTGTTTCTTGAGACGAGACTCTGCCCTTCGACACAGCATCGTCTGGGGATCCTCTCAAACTGGAGGTAAATATTTTGACCAGCACAACTGGAGACGAATCTCTAATTGCAGAATATCTACCAACTGCCCAACGCTGTCAGATGTGGCACAAGGCCGAATTTCATGTAGGGTATCCGAGTCCGTAGGCTCGGCCAAAAATTCCCCGTAGACCCCGTATAAAAAGAGGTCGGGTAGCTGTCTCCTGGGACGAGACTCTGCCCGTCGGCATAGCCTTGAGGCAGAGAGTTTGACCAGTTCAGTTGGAGACGAATCTCTAACTGCAAACCAACATACAGTATTTACTACTGTATTTATGTGACTGGGGACATACCCATTATCGTCTGTGGGTATGCTACAACAAGAATAAAGATGGTTTAAAGAAACGGGAATGCTTGAATAACAGAATGGCCAGGGATTTGTGTTCTGCTCAATCATCGATACAAATTCCATGAAAAACGGGCTCCGGTTGTGAAGAAAGACTAACGAACGTCTATTCGAATCAACATTTTTTTTTTACTTTCGTGCTTTTATACTTTAATTATTCCTAACTATTATTCTAATCTTGGTTGCTACAGATTTTATTATAGATTATTATTTTATTATAGATAACCACCTTTTGCCCAATTACTCTCTCGCCATCATCAGATGTCTATTGTATGACCGATATGGAACATCTGTTATTTATTGTGTTATTTCGACAGTGTTATTTCTGTTGTCTGTTTCAGCGATCAAGGCGCCTATCGATCCAGGGTGTTATGATGACGAATAAAAGAATAATACGATGGAAATGAAAGTATAACTAAAACAACAGTGTTAATGGTAAAGGTAATATTAGCCATTTCCTTATATGGATTCATTGAACATTCATTGACCGGCCTTCTAGTGCTACAGCCAGTTGAAACTGAGAAAATCTATCTTTTAAACTATTTTTCAGAAAAATAGGTATCAAAAGTCTTATTGCTCTTTCTATTGCTGATAGGAATTTCCTTGCTTACCTTCTGTTTAATGTAGGGTGGAACGTGGAAAGTTGTTATTCTTGTTGAAAGTCTTCATGTGATGTGGTTACTGTTATCTGATACCGTTTTCTGTGATCCTGTAGAGATAATTCACGAGGTTAAAAAGGGATAATCCTCATTAAACCTTAATTGCTTAATCCTGTTAGACCTGTGGGAACATTGTTATTATTATTAATATAAATAACGATATACTATAAAATAATAATAGTAAAGGAAATCATAAATCAAATCAAATAAAATTTAAATCTTGTTTAAAATAAATAAAAAAAAATAATAAAATTACTCCCAGTATGCAACAGGGACTCTTCCTGCCGGAAGTACAGACACCACGCCATGAGACGTGATATTCAATCTCTTTGCCCAAGAAATGTCGGGATGACAGCACGTGTATAACTTCTCTCCGTGATATGACTTGTTACGCCACGAAGCAAATTTCTCCCTTCTACAGCGTGTATTATAACACGCTATAATTTAAGACGCACACCAGTAGACACAAATACAGAAATAAAATTGTATGAAATTACTATATAATTTATTTATTTTTATTGTTATTGTGTATGTTTGATAATACTGCTTTCCCTCGTGAACACAAGCCCAGTTTTTATGATCACATAGTGTGGATGAATAGACCTTCACAACTTTATTGTGACCACCGACGTGTACAAGAACGTACAAATACATCCATAGTCTGACAATCCGCGTAATCTTCAGGGATATGAATCTTTTACTTACAACAGAGGTAGATGTTTCTCGTCTATGGATATCCTATCCATTTTTTTTTTGTACTGCTCAGTTAGTGATAGCCCTGTCTCCATTGCATCTGCAATACCGGATCCAGGAATTGAACTGACAATTGCCATGCCAAGAAATTCACGAACCACTATTTTGATATAATAGGCTATTTTCCCCCCTTTTTTCAGCGTTTCACCCCAAGCAAGGCGGGAAGCCACTAGCACGCAAGGGGTTACATAGAATTGGAGTGAGTCCAAATAGGAGTGATAGAGGAAAGGATGAAGACAAGGAATAGGGGATAGATCAAGGCATCTGAAGACGTCGATTGACATTACATTAGAATAGTTGGAGATTATAGCTATCAGGGGAACAGGGAGTTGGTGGGAGTTCCACAGGCGAGAGGTGCGAGACATGAAGCTATTAGCGTAGAAGAGACGGCTACATTTAACAGTTTCGACAGTGAACAGGTGTGAGCGATATGCCAGCCTAGTAGAACGCTTAAATTCATGAAGTCTGGAAACCAGCTAAAGCTCATCAGAGCAATTACCATGAAAGTATTTGTAAAAATAACAGAGGGAGGCGACGGCACGTCTGTGAGAGAGCGACTTCAGACGAGATGCCAGATCAGAGCCAATTACATTGCATATTCGTCTCTTGAACTTAGAACTTAAAACCTAATCTTCATATTACCCGCCAGTTACGGCCACTTCCCTCTTTTTGCTATTGTTGCTGCTGCTGCGTTTGAAGACTTGCTATACTTTTACTCTTTATTAATGGCTTCCATGTGATATTTGTTTCTATGCTGGGCCTACTGAGCAAGTTGTTCATTGTAGATTTCTGAATATTGGTTAATAACATGATATACTAGTTTTTAACAGACTTTGCAATTTTCTTTGGCGGATTAATTAGATATAGTGACATTCTATTGCTTTATCATATAACGCCTGTAGATGAGCCGATGGAAACAGAACTATATATATGTCCTTATTTTTGTCGATATTTCGACGCAGTTTTGATGGACATGTTTGAAAAGTACGTTATGAAAAGAAAAACAATATTAAGTAGATGGTATATATTTCAGGAATAACCTACTTTTAGGAATAACCTACTTTTAGGAATAACCTACTTTCTCGGGAAGGCAACAAGTAGAAAATATTCGAATCGCAAATTTCCATCGAGTCACTGGAAGGAATGAAGTTACTAAAACACAGAAAAAATTCTAAATAAACCATTATATGGTAACATATATGTGTAATTTCTTCAATTTAAATTAGTCTTGGCTTTATAGCGTTAGTTATGTCAGACAGAAAGATAATTGGTTTCCTTTGGGGTACAAATACAATACGTTCGCCATTATAATAAATTTCTACTTTTCTAACATTTACTCACCAAGCGTCTTGATAAGTAAGGTAAAAAGCGGAAATACCTAAAACTCAATAAAAATATTAGATTCTTTAGAATATTTTTTAAAACTTTTAAGATTACTTGATAGTTAAAAAGAAATACATAAAAATGGTATTCAAGTAATTTTTTCATTTATGCTCCTCTTACACAAATTCCCAAACATAAGGCTGTTAATAAATCACTCAAATGAAAACTGATTGTTTCACCTTTATGGTACAAATACAAGTAGACTGTTATTTCCTTTTATGTTTTTGGCTTTTTATTCTTCCTTAAAGATAAATGGTAATGTCATCACATTCATTTCTTTTGCTGATCCTATTGACAACAATATATAGACAATTCCACAGTTTATTTGATGTATCAGAAAACAAAAACTACCCGTGTGCGGACAGAGTTAGGTGGTCTATTAGCGCGCAACCCAGTGTTCATTTAGACATATTTATTTGGCGGAAAAGCGAACAAGTAGCTGGAGATGTCTCCGATTGATTTTATAATCGTAAGCGTCAGTGGCATGTCAGTATTGCAGAAGTTTTCAAAATTCAAACTAAATTTTCCCATGATAAAATATTGCAATCTTTCACTGAATCTACGGTCTTGATGTTACTAGTTGAACACTTTGTCACTGTCTTAGCAATATTTCGTTAGTAACAAAGAAAATACTGCTCGTCTGCTGTGTCATATCTAATCTGCTGTATAGCAGTGAGTGTTGAACAATTGCCTTGCAAATTGAAGAGGAAAACTGTTATATAGGAATAAAGTGTCGGTGTCGACACATGAAGTTGAACATTGATCGCCCGTGAGCCAATACAGGCGAGCTCATTATTGAAGTAATTAGGTCACGTGACCATAGAGGAAACGATTGAGTAGAAAGTAGCGTGACGTCTAAACGATCATTTATTTCTAGTCTATCCTCTATACTATTCGGATCATTATTTCTCCGCTATTACTATACGGACCGATATTCTCTATACTATTCACTATAATATTTCTCTTTGCTGATCACTAAATGGGGGTTACTATTTGAACGAGTATTATCGAGAAAGTACTATTAGTGCGAGTGCTATTCGAAGGCGTCTGGTACAAGCATTGTTCAACGACGTACTATAGTAACAAGGTTATTTAAGAAGATAATTCGAGTTCTCAGGTTAACATGTTGCTTTGCAGCATCTTGAGCTATTGGACAAAGCCACCTCTAACGCAGCATATTTTATGCTCAGTTTCCTAATCCCCTATGATAATTGATCCATACAAAGAGGTATTTGAAGTGTTTAGTATTTATTATCTCCACCTTCTGAATATTCATGGTGAATTCTGTTGTCACCTAGGGAAGGTTACTGAATCTCCGTTTGTTCCTATCTATCTATCTATCTATCTATCTATCTGTTGTAACCTAGAAAAGGTTACCGAATAAGGAATAACCAAAACGGAGGTTGGAAATAAAAATGGTAATCTTTATAATATCAACAAAATACAATACTCACCAGCGGCGTGAAGTAGGTAAACCACTGCTAGTAGTGGACTATATAGACAGCATATTACCTCCACTTACAATAGAGTATAACGTATTTATGAGGATTGGAACATACTCTTAGTGCTCATAGGTACAGTATATAACGCTATCTATCTATCTATCTATCTATCTATCTATCTATCTATTGTAACCTAGAAAGCGTTACTGAATGAGTAATAATCAATTCGGAGGTTGGAAATGAAATGGTAATCTTTATAACATCAACAAAATACAATACTCACCAGCGGCGTGAAATAGGTAAACCACTGCTAGTGATGGACTACTTAACATATTACCCCGATTTACAAGTGTCCAACGTATTTATGAGGATTGGGACATGCCCGTTGGTGTTCATAGATATAGCATCTAACACTATTTATCTATCTAGCTATCTATCTTATCCTAGAAAGTGTCACTGAATGAGGAATAACCAAAACGGAGGTTGTAAATGAAACGGTAAACTTTATAACATTAATAAAATAAAATACTCACCAACGGCGTGAAATAAGTAAACCACTACTAGTGGTGGACTACTTAGACGGTATCTACCATCTGCATCACGCAGTCAGATGTAGCACAAAGTCGGTCAGTCAGTCAACTGGCTGTTCGGTTGAACTCTCTGCCTTCGGGCGGGAGGAACCCGAAGGAGGCTACGCCGAAGGGCGGATTATCTTTCGTGTGGTAAACCGGCCCTGAACCCGTTTTATCGTAGGGGGGTGACTAAATATCGTAGCACAATGTCGAATTTAATGTGGGGTTCCCGAGCCCGTAGGCGCAGCCAAAAATTCCCAGTAGACCCCGTACAGAACGGGGCCGGGTAGGTGCTTTCCGAGACGAGACTCTGCCCTTTGAAATAGCCTTGTCTGAGGATGTTCTCTGCTCAGAGGCAGAGAGCATAAACGAATCTCCAACTGCAGGCTGGCCAACCAGTGGACTACTTAGACTATATTTAGTCACCTCCCGCCCCACGGGGGTTGCATGTGGCACAAGGGCCGGTTTAACGTGAGTTCTCCGAGCCCGTAGGCTCGGCCGAAAATATCCGTAGAACACGCATAAACGAAATCGGGTTGGTCAAACTCCCCGAACAAGACTATGCCCCACGGCTGAGCCTCGTCCGTGTTCCTCTCTGCTCAGAGGCAAAGAGTTCGACCGTCTAGCCGAAAAGATTTCGGGCAGACTACTTAGACCGCATGTTACCATAGTATCCAACGTATTTATGAGGACTGGAACATACCCATTAGTGTTCATAGCTACGGTATATAACAATTTCAGAGTAAGCGGCATCACTGGTTACATTTCAATTTCAGATCATTGTTTCAGTTTTGGGAAGATCTAGTTTGAGTGGTGTTATGGGACCTTACCCATAATAACAACATCGACTATTCTATATGTAATAAATACTGCGCCTCAAGAGGAAGCAGAGAGTTCAGCCTGAAGTCGAGCGAACGGCTGATCAGTTGAACTCTCTGCCTTCGGGCGGGGAGGAACCCGAACGTGGCTACGCCGAAGGACGGAGTCTCTTTCGGGGAGGTTAACTGAAGCTGAACCCGTTTATACGTGTTCAAAGGGCATATTTTTGGCCGAGCACACGGGCTCGGAGATCCCACGTTAAGCCGGTCTTGTGCCGCATGATGCCCTCGTGGAGTGAAGTCTGGAGTGAAGTCCGTCAGGAGTCTGTCAGTCAGTCAGAGCGAGCGAGTCAGTCAGTCGAGTCAGAGGCAGTCTAAACAGAGTCGTGTTCAGAAAATTACTACTAAACCTGATTGTTTGTACTAACACTTTCTTCTCTGTATATATTCCTGTTTGTAATATATATGTGTTATTCCATATCCGTGTTTGAGTTCTTCTTTATTGGTTCTACCTTGAACTATCACCGTCGTACAAGGAACCGGACAATAACACTAACCCTTTCTACTTCTCTGTATATATTCTTGTTTGTAATATATCTGTGTTATTCCATATCCGTATTCGAGTTCTTCTTTATTGGTTCTACCTTGGACAATCACCGTGGTACAAGGAAGCGGACCATAACACTAACCCTTTCTACTTCTCTGTATATATTCATGTTTGTAATATATCTGTGTTATTTCATATCCGTATTCGAGTTCTTCTTTATTGGTTCTACCTTGGACTATCACCGAGGTACAAGGAACCGGACCATAACACTAACCCTTTCTACTTCTCTGTATATATTCCTGTTTGTAATATATCTGTGTTATTCCATATACGTGTTTGAGTTCTACTTTATTGGTTCTACCTTGGACTATCACCGAGGTACAAGGAACCGGACCATAACACTAACACTTCTACTTCTCTGTATATATTCCTGTTTGTAATATATCTGTGTTATTCCATATCCATGTTCGAGTTCTTCTTTATTGGTTCTACCTTGTACTATCACCGAGGTACAAGGAACCGGACCATAACACTAACACTTCTACTTCTCTGTATATATTCCTGTTTGTAATATATCTGTGTTATTCCATATCCGTGTTTGAGTTCTTCTTTATTGGTTCTACCTTGTACTATCACCGTGGTACAAGGAACCGGACCATAACAAGTCGTGTTTTTTTTGTTTTTTTTTTGAAAATGTTGATTTCTTTTGTAGATTTTTTTTTTATATCAAGTATGATTACTGATAACCTAAGAGGGCATGGTTCTCATCATCAGTACGAAGGAAAACAAGAACAATGTTTTCTGTTAGTCAATTCGTTTGGGATGAAGGATATGATGTTTAAATGATGAAGGCTGTATATTCATATCTGTGCTTGGCGAAGTTAATCTATCAATTTTGACTAAAACATTATAAATCGTTTTTTTAATATCTTTGCAGACTATTAGAAATATCTTAATTCGAATTAAAAATCGATGAGGTAATAATTTTGTCATCGTTTATTTCAAAATTCGATATTTTGATATTTATTTAAACCGGCCAATTTCCAAAAGAAACATTAACTTAATTAATTATTGAAATGGACGTTTCCAAAAATGCTAAAATAAATAAAAATACTTATTTTTTTTCATTTCTTCAAAGTTCCTCTGAGTATTTTTCTGCACTGGGTTTGCGAAAATGTTCGTTTAGTTTATTGGATAGATTTTCTACATAAAAGCAAAAGATCTTTTTGCCAACCCAATACATGTGACCTCTTTTCTTTAATTTTTACATTTTCTTCCCGTTATCCATTACACCACGCACACATCTATGTCTAGAACATCGGGTATTCCCAAGCGGGTGTTCGAACGTTCGCATTTTGCCCATGAGACCCGGGTTCGAATCTCACCATGGTCGATTTGTCAGGAAGGAGACAATTGTTGATGTTATCGGACTGGAGGGGGTCGTTCCCATCGTGCGACACCTTTGGAAAGTGCCTGAAAACCATACCACAGGTTGACTCAAGCCTTGTGAGTGAAATTGGTAGATGGAATCCTTAGGAACACGTAGGAACCCTTAGGGACCGTCGATAGCTGTGCTAGCACGAAGTCACAAATCATCGTGGTCGAGGGACTGAGAGTGCTGGTTTTGTTCAAATTGTTGATCACGATAGATGACACGTTATTTCCCAGAAAATGTAGCTAAAGCCTGCTCGGTACAGATGCAGTATAAACTATAATGGTGCGCTCTGTGTGTGTGTTGAATAAACACAACTGCGCCTGGGCAAGCATTTGCAATAGGGATTGGCTAGCCGCCCTAGTAGACTGGTATCCTCGAATACGAGTACGCCAGGTATATTTATTTAACTTTGGTGATCGGACAAAGACCGGTGTATCAATTCCTTTGATATTAACCTTGAAGTAACAATAGACTAATTTTATTTTTCCGTTACCACAGTGTTGCGATTTTGCAAGCTTTACTCATTTCTGGCACAGGGCCGTAAATATAGCGAACCCAGGGTGGACCAAGCTGACTGCTAATGGTTAACTAGATTAGCTCGTTAACCCTTATCCACGCCGAGGTGTCCTATGTTAAGGTCAATGCTTCATGCATGTGTTTGTAAAATGGCTAATCTGTTGATGTACATAGTTTAAGTTGTTAAATTTGTTTCTGACTGTCTCCTCCGTTATTTACAATCTGTCCAATGTCATGATACTTGCGATTATTATGAAGTTTCAATCGTTATGCCTTGCCTGAAAATATAGCCACACTTGCCCTAAATAAGAACAAGACGAGGCATCCAGATACAAGGACGGAGGAATGTGACCAATTTACCTCCGTAGATTAGGTAATTATTTGGTTTCCAAATTCCAGGTAAGTTTACCCGGATCGACAGGCGCCTATGGAAGGCCGGAGGGCCCATCTATCGAAACGGTTTAATAACAATAAAAAAAAAACATGAGTTTGAGTGTGTATAATGTAAATAATCATAAGTCCTTATCGCAGGAATTCAGACAAAAAATGGCTCCTTCATGATAAGTAGCTTTGGGCGTGAAAGAATTCCAATACGAAATAGTGCCTTAATAATTCCAGTACCAAATCTAGCCTTTGTAATTATAACACCAAAATCTAGGTTGAAGAAAGTTATGACCTTGGGGTCTGTGACAAAAGCCAAGAATCAAGATACTTTTGGCAGCTGTCAAAACAGAAGATAATTATATCAGATTTCGTTTCGATGTTGAGGTACAATAATGTGGGCTATTCTTAAAGTGCAAGGCTTTTTTGCGCTCATCTGAGAAAGGTCGAATTATGACAAGTGTTCATCTCACAAGTTCAGAAAACGAGGAAAACCAAAGAAGCATTGACCTAACATAGCAGTCAAAAACACCTAATGTGAATAAGTTATGAAATAATGACGATGAGCTTTGTCAAGATTCAATATAATACTAGCAAAGACACATTTATCTAAGACTAGTATCACCGTAATGGACATTATCAAATACCAAGAATGTGGTCTAAATATACAGGTGGGTTTCAGCGAGCAACAGAATCAAGTAATAAGTTTTCTTTTTTATATAAAATATTACATAATTTAAGTCACTTACACTCAACGCAGACGTATGCTTTACAAAAACAAAAATTAAAATAAGTGTTATACACAGATGCATTCTTTTTTTGACAGAAGTTCAAACGTTTCTTTCTATCTTGCTGACGTCAGTGGACCTACCTCCCTCTAAAGTGTCTATGTTAGACTCTTCCGACTACTATAAGATTAGTAGGAGAGAAGGCTTCGGAGAACAGTCGAATAGATTGTTCATTATTGTCGAACTCTCTGCCTTTCTTCCGGGGAGGTAGACAGGCCGTGAACCCGTTTATGCGGTTTCTAAACGAATATTTTTGGCCGAGTCTACGGGTTCGGAGAAACCCACATTAAACTCAGTCTTGTGCCACATACATCCCTCGTGGGGGGGGGGCTGTTAAATATTAACAGTCGAATAGACTGAATGCTGGTCAACCGACATACACTCGCACTAGTCGTGTAATACTCTTCAGGTGTACTTACTGTTTAATATACGATAGATCTGTAAATCCGGTTGTTATTACTTAACAATTTACTTGGTCACAACATCTTGACTGTTCCCCAAAGCCTTCTCTCCTACTAATCTTATAGTAGGCGGAAGAGTCTAACATAGAATCTTTAGAGGGAGGACACCACAACAGTTGTATAGCCCACACTCGTGTGGGGAGCTCTTGAGCGACGGCAGCGATTCATTCATATGTTGTATCTTCTCTTTTGTCTTCTCTCGGCCGATGATGGCCAATCGATTTGGCTCACAGATGAAAGAACTTCAACACAGGGAATTTTAAGTTAACTATTTTATTAATGTTGACGTATACATCTTCTAACTTGCCAGTGGGGTTGCTGTCCCTTCATTGGGAAGCCGTTTCCATACACGAAGGAAACACCCCTACATTGTTTGACGGTTAAGACTCGACTCACTGAAAACCTTTTTCTATCTATCATTCTCACGCTAGCTGAGCCTATAAAAATCGACTTCCTTTGTTTTGCCTTGAATCTGACATTAAAGGTCAACCCCAGGAAGTCGGAGCAGCGATACAATTCCTCTAAAAAATAATAGTCTACTAAACTATTATTTAACACGTGATGCAGGGATGATCAATCATGTCTCTTTTTATTCGTGACTGAGTTGACAGAAGAATTCGCGCTGTAGTCTGCCGTTACTTCCTGTGGCAGACTGGTTGTCAACCATGGCTATAAGACTCAGTCTGTTCGACTATTTAGCCCACAAGTGTGGCTGTGTTATTAGTTGCTTTAAATTTACAGTATACCTAATAAAAACAAAAGTGATTTCATTTGTTTGTATGAGTGAGAGGCTACACAATGTTGACGTTTTTATTATACCACTGTGCACAAAATACGAGCCCGAAGAGCCACTCAAGATAGAGAATGATGTAAGGTAGGAAATTTATATTAGGAAGATATGTAGGATAGATAAATTCCGACCTTAGACTTGAAGTGGTTAAATCGTAAGTAATTAGGAAAGCTCCCTCGCGGGTGTTACACAAAGTAATAGTTCTGGGGAGAAGCTGTCAGAATTGAGATTTATCCTTTCCAATGGAATACTAAAGGTATGACAATGTGTCGACCCTTTGTATGTGGAACAGCGGGTCCTAGCTGGCGAAAGCAAAGTATGTGGCTTGTTTGATTATTCGCTATGAAAATAGCGATGAGTTGCGAGAGACGATCAAAATTTCGTCTTTGGGGAAACGGTGTCCAGCGCGGAAAATAATTAATCGCAGACAACAGAGTTTAAAAGCTTTTTAACTCTGCCAATGCAAGAAATGAGGATTGTCCAGATATGACGGCAAGGCTACATTTTATGCCAGATCTGACTTAAAGACGAGAAGCCGACCATTTTGCGATTATCTTTAGCGATGGAATTGTATATAGGAGTTCCATTTCAGATCTGGAGTGAACTGCAGGGTAAATGGGAACAGACTGGAAGATTTCGGGGACAACTGATTAAAAAAAATAAGGATATCTTCATACTTATTTTTTTAATAACGATGAATGTCAGAACACATGGTCAAGTGGATACAAGTGTTAGTTGAATCCAGAGAATCGACCCAAAGAGATCTGAGTTCAATACCTAGGAACAGCAGAGGTGAAAAAAAAAATTTAGAGATTTGAGTTAAAGGGAGATAACTGATACTGAAACATCTGGAAGAGGCATGGAACATGGAACTAGAACAATCTACCCCAGTGGACGAAATAAAGGGTTCAGTTCAAAATTGCAATCATCTGAAAAAGGCAGGAGCGAAAAACGCCCGAAACGTTGACGATATGGCAACGAAGATGAGGAAAATACTCAGAACAATGTAAATAGTGTAAATAATTTTAATAACTCATCTCAGTAATACAGACATATATTTAATGTAGGTTTATAAATAAATTAACTCAGACAGTTCATTAGATTCTTCTTTTTCTTTGTGCCGTATCACTTCAAGATTTGGGTGATCATGGCTCTCCATAACTTTCTTTAGCTTGTAGTCCTTAGTACATTTTGTCTTTTGGATATCTTCTCTAATTCCTGTTCTACCAACCATTTACACAAGCTCGTTTGAAGGGTTGTGGGCTGATTTCCTCTGTAACCCTTGTCTTCAGAATGTGAGTGTCAAACTTTCTAAGCTCTCTTTCCTCATCATGTGCCCGAAAAAGTAATTTCAATTTAGATGACGTCATGCGATAACGTCTATAAGACAGAACAGATTAAAATTAAATTAAAAAATTAACGTCTTTTTAAATAAATTTAATTAACGCCTTTGCCTATATATATGATATAAATATATATAAAAATATATGATATAAATAAATAATGAATGAATTCAGTTCAATAGCTATCTACCTGATGATTGGAGGGCGTTTCTGCAAAACACTGAGTCGGTTAGATAAATTTGTACATTTTTTATTTGTTTTATATTGATATTAATATTGAACAAATTACTACAAAATTATTTGTTTTTATATTGATATTAATATTGAGCAAATTACTAAAAAATTGTTTTTATATTATTATTAATATTGAGCAAATTACTAAAAAATTGTTTTTATATTGATATTAATATTGAGCAAATTACTAAAAAATTGTTTTATATTGATATTAATATTGAGCAAATTACTAAAAAAATGTTTTTATATTGATATTAATATTGAGCAAATCACTAAAAAATCGTTTTTATATTGATATTAATATTGAGCAAATTACTAAAAAATTGTTTTTATATTGATATTAATTTTGAACAAATTGCTAAAAAATTGAAAATATTACTACTATATTGATATTAATATTGATATTGGGGAAATTACTTTAAAATTATTTGTTTTTATATTGATATTAATATTAATATTGAACAAATTATTTTAAAATCTGCTTACCTCAAAAGTCACCATCATCATCTTCTTCCACTACTACTACTACTACTACTACTACTACGTTATTCAGTGTCTGTTCAGGAAGTTGGCGATCATAGCTCTACACAATTTCCTCTTCTTTGTAGCTCTTAATAAATATTGCCTTTTTTCTATCTCCTAAACTTTGTTCCGCCATTCATTTACTCAAGCTCACGAAGTGTATTATGCGCTGTCAATCTGTCCTTTGAGTATCGAATACTCCAAGCCGTCTTTGCGCATTATCTGCCCAAGAAATTTCAACTTCATTCTAATGCTAAGTTCTTTTTGCTTCTATTTTCTCTAAAACTCCACATTGTTCACATGTTCAGTCTATGGTATTCTCAGCATCTTTCTGTAGAACCACATTACTGTTAGCTGAAGTCTCTTCTTCATCTATGATGAGACTGTCCATCATTCTCTGCTATAAAGGAGTACCGATATTACATAAGAGTGCAGTTCTCTTTTCTTTGTTTCTAACGACATTTTCCTGTTTCTTAATACTTTGCTTAACTTTTGGAAGGCATCATTAGCTATCCCAATGCGCCTTCGTATTTCGGTGTCGTATTTTCTCTCTTCACCTTTTCAAATTACCTCCATTTTTAACTTTATGATCGATGTTCAGGTTGACTGAATCCGGGATTCAATAGCAGGGTTGAGATGTACAAAAGGCCAGAAGTTGACTTTTGAGTGTGCATGGTAAATTCGTTGATGTTTTTTGTTTCCTTCTAAATCTTTTTAAACGTTAATCAGATTAACAAGACGACAGTTTCATTGATTTTCGAGGTTTCCGATTTCTCTGCTGAAAGCTCTTTGCAATAAATGATTTTATCGTCACTCTTCATTTATTTATTTAGTCTTTTCCTCCATAGTATTTAAGAAGAAAAAAAAAGAAAAAAAAAGAAAAAAGAAAAAGGCAAACGAAGAACCTCGGTACAGTCGCCCTTCTCGTAATGGAGTAATTCTGCGCAAAAGCCTGCAACTATTGATTAATTATGTATTTTATTGAAAAAAAAAACTGAAATCTTATCTCTAATAATTTTCATTGTCATTTTTCACTTTGTATTTTTCAAATCTTTTCAAACATTGTCATCTCGTACGTCAAATGTGCAACTGTGAAGCTTGCGTGATTCAACAACAGTGACATCATGCATCTGGAATGTGCGAGATGTAACGTTAATCAGTGAAAGTTGAAGCTTTGTATATCTAAGACGGAAATAATAATAATAATAATAATAATAATAATAATAAAGACGCGCACGAAAGAGAAGTGAAGCTGAGCTTTAAAAAGCAATTTAAATTCTTTTTTTTAATTTTAAGGACAAAATTTTAAAGACGAAAAAGAAAAACTGAAGACGAGGGAAGAAGCGATTCTGTAGTTTAGAATGCAATGAATTTGAATGACAATAAGAAAACCAATTTAGTCGCCATACGAGGTGGCCACCGGCGGACATCACGATTACTGTCGTGTATCGTTCCCTGATCGGAACGAGGCGCCAGTTTTTGTTCTGTTCCTTTGCTCATTTCAAGGTTGGAACTTGGGTAATATAAAACAATAGAAAATCAAACTAGATGAAAATCAGCAAATATACTTTTTAGCTGAAGCAACAGGTATTTTCTTTCAGATCGATTAATATCTTCGATTTTTTTCCGTAACGACGTTGGGCTGTTGTACATTCCGGCCTATTTTTATTTAGTTTCTTTTAGTTTAGATTGCCGAACCATATTACGTTTGAGCGTGCTGCCCTACTCTTACGCAAAAGCAGATAGAAACCACAAATTAAAAATTATCTCGGTGTGTTAATTACTGGAAAATTGCCACACATATTTCCAAAGTTGCCACACATATTTCCAAAGTTATTATTCAGACCAATGTTGTATTAGAATGATCGAATGGATATTTTCTTCAAATGACACCTTTTTTTTTAGTATTGTGTAATCGTTGTCACTATTAAGTCACTATCAGTATAACACGTCTTCAACCGGGACTTTCATTACTGAGAATTTTTGCCGTTAATTTTGTCATTCAAACTGTAGTAGTAGGCTTTATGCAACGGAAAAGGCAACCTCACTTGAAAGAATTTGAACTTACCCAAGAGTAGGGGTATGTGTAAGCAGGGCTGGACGTACAGAAGTAGAAGCAAAATTAAGCGGTAGCAATGAGCTTAAGACTGCGTAGACAATCAGTATGACACAACGACATTTGATTGAACGGGGCTTCGTTCAGCCAATGAGTAACTCGAACAGGTGTTGCGTTCCACAGGTCATGCGTATGCGCGTGCATCAGCGCGTGACATATCGCGTGCTGCAGGTCCACAAGTACAAGTTCAGCAGCAACCGATGGGCAACGTGTAGAGGTGTGAATCACGCCCACACAGCAGAAACTAGGATTGGAAGGCTATTTACGAAAAAATAAACTAAATTTGAACTCAAAACCGGCAGTGAAAAATTATCTATCAAACAAAAAAAAATAATCGAAATCGGATGAAAACTGTGGAAACGCATAAACAACATCCGATCCTACACACACATACATACACACATATTTTGAGAATTATAGATATAGATAATATTATTGTAATTATTTAAACTATTTATTTTTATTAAAGTTTTTTTTATGAAAGAAATATATCCAAGAACAGATAGTAAATAGTAAAACATTGCTGAGAGTTATGATGGATTTGAAATAGTGGAGAGCCATTGTCGCCAACAATGTGGACTCAAAACTGGCGCTGCCTAGTTATCTATCAAACAAAAGAAAATCATCGAAATTGGTTGAAAACTGTGGAAACCCATGAACAACCTCCGATCACACACATATATACACCTATGTACGCACACACACATTTTGAGAATCATAGATATAGATAATATTATTGTAATAATTTAAATTATTAATTAGTTTTTAGGAAAGATATATATGTAAGAACAGGTAGTAAGTAGTAAAGAGTTATAATGGACAGGAAGTAGTAGAGAGCCATTGACGCCAACAATTTGGACTCAAAATCGGCATTGAAGAATAATAAACAGATTTATGTAGTGTCCCTGAATACTCATCACACCGAAAGTACCTCAATTTTTATACATTTGTTGTATAAGAGTGCGTTTCGTTGCCGACACTGTCCTTTGAAACTAGATCGCCAGGAAAATTGCATTATTAAGTAGATCACGTGATCATGAAGGATGTAAATATATAGGAAGTTGTGTGTGACTAAGTGATCTCTGTTCACTCTTCTTGTCTATCCACTATTGCTATACGTTCACTCTCTCTACTCTACTACTATGCAGATTACGATTCTCTTCTGATCATTATACTATTTGGCGATTACCACTTGGACAAGTATTACTAGTGCGAATATCATTGGAAGGCGTTAGTGTCAGTACCAGCGTCTACGAAGTCTCGAATATAACAACCATATTTGGAAGTGATAATGAGCTTTCATTTGACAACGCAAAAGTGACAAGCGAAGCCAGACAACACCGTAAAAGTGGCGACGAGGATTTGCAAGGAATCACAAAAACATTACAGTCTCCAGATATTTGAATTTTTGTATTCACATATATTAACCAATCGGAGTCGTCAAACGAAACGCGCGCTATTCTGTGAATTAGCAGACGGTAAAATATCTTAGAATGAAATTACGGATACTCAACTTCAGCACATGATCGACAATATTTTTCCTCAGTAAAAAGAATATTTAAAAATTGGGAAAATATATATTAGCCAATAAGCTTGAGTTTAATTAATCTAAATTTTACATTCAGCCAGAGCCTACTATTTTATTATAAATATGATCAATTCTTGTTCACTAAATAGTCTTTCAGTTAACCTTTGACCAGAGTGTATGTTCGATCGTTTGTTATACCTTCGAAACTAAAATTCTCACAATTAATTATTCACATCTTTCACGTATTTATTCGAGTATACAATATTGCAAAAATTAAGTTATGATAGAGGCATTTCGTTAACTTGTTTACATGCGGTGATAGTAGCAAGTATCTTCCTCTGCTTTTATTTCATGCAGATTACTGTTGGAATTTCATAGATACAATGTAAACACTGCAAACCTATGTCATATAGAGCTGCACGCATACAGATGCATTTTTCGTTTATCCTATACTAACGTAATTAATTCGATTGTAGTGTAAAAATAAGATACACAAAATATTTTCTGTGAAGTTGTTCGCATATAACCTTTGTAATTCATGTCTTTCAGTTTGAAAGAAAAATAATACTCGAATAAAAAAAAAATAGTAAAATTTGAGATCCATGTTTGAAGATTAATTGAATTCTTCTTTTATATACATATTTTCCACTACATTTGGAATACAGAGTTATTCTTCCGCATCTTGTTGCCAACCACGGCTATAAATCCCAGATCGCCATGCTATTTAAACTATAGCAGATGAGAAAAGATGAGTTCATACCTTCCTCAGGGGTATTTGCGCAAAAGTGAATGCTGCGAACTCGGTAGGAATTCAAACCCTGATCACTGATTACTCCTTTCGAGCCGCTAAAAAGTACACCACTTGCCCATACAACTAATTTTATACATGAATATTACACATGTATTGTTAATAGTTAAATGATTTATTTTGTGGGATATTATTTTTGTAAATTAATGTCCACCGCCTAGAAACCGAAATCTAATACTCATGTAATAGTCATGAAATATTGCCTAGATATAAATAGCATAGAGGAATTATTACGAAAGTACGATCATGGTGCGCCAGAGATACCAACAAATAATAATACGGGAACAAGACGAGAATAAGATTGCTGATACAAAAGGGAGCAAAAAGAAAAATGATGGTGGAGAGAGGCAAGTCTGACAGTAGGGGGCAGCTGTAGTTGAGCAGGCAAGTACTAGATTCAGTATTGTCCGATGAGACAATGGCCGAGAGGATTAAATTGTTGTTCAGATAATTTGGATCAGTTGGTACGGATAGATTTAGATTCGGTGAAAACAGGACTAGCAATAACTGAAGAATTAATACTCGTAAACTGAATAAATGATTCCGTTCGAAATTCAGTCATGATGGCTAAAATGTAATGATGGGAAAAAAAGATGAAGGCATAAGTCTAACTGTAAATAAATGTAAATATTGTTAACTCATTATCCAGAAATTATTGATGTTTACGACTGTCTCTTGAGTATAGTCTATGTTCAACTTATTTGAAAAGATATAAAAGAATATATATATATATATATATATATATATATATATATATATATATATATATATATATATATATATAATTAAGAAACCGGAGACTTCAGAAAACCATGGTAATATTTTAATTTGCTTTCAACAATAAAATGGATTTAATGTTCTTCCAGGCACAAAATGAAAAGCGAAAATTTACATAATTACCATTTTATCATATTATATATATATATATATATATATATATATATATGTATGTATTATGGTAATTTACCCATTCTCGCATGGACTCTCCCAGCTATAAATAGGAGCAGGTACTGCCTTTTAGAGAGGGAATTTTCCAGTAGTCAGCTCTGACAGTTGGATTGAAGATTCTTGCTGTAACACTCTCGTTTGTATATATTTGTATTATTGCTTTCTATTAACTCAGTTCCTCTCTTGTGACTTTATTTCTGGCCCTAACAAGGCCACAGCAATATATTTATTTATTTATAGATAGATAGATAGATAGATAGATAGATAGATAGTATTTGTTATAGATAGAGATATATTAATCGAGTTCACCCCAAGCAAGGCAGAAAAGTTACTAAGGCATATGCGGTTTGACAAAGACACATTATTAAGAAGCGAGAAAAAACGAAAAGTCATCAGTAAAACACTAAATAGCGATTGACATTGTATTTAAATTTTTGAAGGTTAAAGTCGGCTGGAAAGCATAAAGCCAGAAAGGAGTTTCGCAAGTAAGAAGTGCAAGAAAAGAAAGTGTTAGCATAGAATATACGGTTATATCTAAGCTAAATCAACGGTAAATTGATGCGTCCTCTTTGCCTGGCCAATACATACATAAATACATACATAAATACATACACACACACACAGAAACACACGCAAACACAAACACACACACACACACACATATATATATATATATATATATATAACAACGACATTAGTGCCACCAACAGATTACTTGTCAGCTGACTTAAAACATAGACAAGAAAAACTCCCGAACAAGAAAAGAAAAAAAGAAAGGCCATAACGGAAACACCTACGTAAGCAGTAAAGTAGAATGCACAGACCAAGAACGCTTTCGTCAGCATTTAATATAAGACATCTGGAGTCGTTACTCAAGTTTCGCGATCTTCAGGCGACAATAGAATGCACACACACACACACACACACACACACACATATATATATATATTATTATTATTATTATAAAGAGAAAGAACAGTAAGATATATAATCCGGTGTTTTTATTAATATTTTTATTTTTACAAAACAGTGCGCAATACAAATCTACAGAGCATAAATAATATAAATTTACTTATTTAAAAATATGGTTCCATCGCTACACAGGAATTATCATGTTTCAAAAACAGAAGCTAAAAACTTCAAATTCAATTATAGGATTAAATTAAAGTCCCTAGTTCTGTCTCATTTTCAAGCGAATTTTGGAAAAATTATTTTGAAATTTACTGAGTTTTTAAGCATATACATTCATATTAGTTTCTATGGATATAGGGAAATTCAATCATTTTAACAAGGGCGGTAAGGTATTCTTTTTCACTGACAACTATTGTATCAAAATATGAGTTACTTTCGAAAAGAGGTTAAGTCAAGGTAGGGTAGGGGTGCCTTTTCGAACGAATGATGACATCCGTTTAACACATTTTGTCTGGGGTTTTTTTTTTCAACGACAAATGTTTTTTCGGCACTTTTGTTTCACCGTTAAATATTTTTCCTAAAAGGGTTGTTTATATATGAATACGTCGTATTGAACTAACATTTTAAAATATTATTCTTGATTTTAATTACTAATAGACTATACATCTTTTAAAACAAATAAATTCAACAGTATTACTTAAATTATTTAAAAAAATATTAATAAATTTCAAATATAAATATGTATATGTCATTTTTAAAAAAATATTACCTGCAATGCATTTTTAAGAAAAAAAAAATACCTGTTATTAATTAAAATTACTTGCCGGCATTAAATAACACATTGATGTCGATATGCTGTAAAACAAAATAAACCACACCAAACCAAACCTGTGTTTCAAACGTAAGAAGAGAGTTAAACTGTGTTTTCCTATACCCTGACACTTGTGGAACAAACTCCAGAATGGTTGCTTCTTGGAAACTTCGAACCAAGATTCTTGATAATCTTCACTTCCTGTTAGCCATCTCTTCATATCACTCACTTTCTTCATTATAACCATTTTAATTTTTCTTGAATGGCTTCTGTTAACCGACTTCTCCAAATCCGCATGCAGTCTCCTGTCACTTCTGTTAGAGGAACCCCTACCTGGCTCACCGTATCTTCAGGGTGTAGCGTACTCACCTCGCTTGGTCAATTACGGGTTGGGGAGGCTATTTAACCTCTAGTTGGGAGAGTGGATGGCTGTTGATTCTGAGGAGTTCATCCGCCCTTTAATCAGCTCTTGTTTTTTTGCTGCTGAGGTTTGATAGCCCTCCTCATCAGAAAAGAGTCTGGTGGAAGAGCCGGTTTAGTCACCATCGGTTTTGAAATCAGAGTTGTCCTTCTCCTAGACCAAGAGTATGTGGGAAATGAAGACTGAGACTGTACCAATAGTAATCGAAGCTCTGCACCTCGTGAGAAAAGGAATGGACAATTTTACTAACCGTGTCCCAGGCAATATCAACATACAAATTGCCCAGAAGATTTCCCTACTAGGAGCATCCTTTATACTAAAAAAAGTGCTATCAATTAAATGATAACTCACCTATTGAGCCTACGGACTATAGTTTGGACCCGGCTCTACAATGACACAAAGCAGGAAACCTAACATACACAAATGTTAATAATAATAATAATTACACATTTAGAAATATGACTACAGAAACGTATTAACCATTTATCAATATATTGAAGAGCTGAGGCTCCCAACTCCAACGAAATTTAGGCATAAAATGATCACTATACGTTTAAAATATATGAAATAATGAGTATACTTAATATCAGAAAGATATCCAACTGAGGTCATGAGGTTGTTCGTGAGAGGTCACTGCCTACATAACAGACGGCCCTCCTTCCCAATGCATCTGATAATGCAATGATTGAATATCTGGTTAAAAGACAGAGCTGACGGTGGGCAATAGATGGATGAGATTCTTGGGAACATACATTCTACTTTAGGGTTACTCAATCGGCTGTCAGACGTCAGTGAGAGGGCTTGCTGTGTTTGTGGCTAACGCATTCACAATGGAATGTGTTCTCTACGTTACTCATTGTAATTTTTTTTCTTTTTGCCAAACAACAAATCACATAGGTCTGGCGGCTACCACACTCAAAGTCCATATTTATCAGCCTGCAACATCTGATTTTTTAAACAAAATTTAGCGTACAGGGCAAATTACATGACGATAGGAGATTTTGCAGAGATGAAAGTGACGTTGTGATAATTATGTACGTTCTAATTACAAATCTGAGAACATGAAGAAAGGGACACGCGTCGACATAGTGATATAAGCTGAAGAGAAATATGACTGTCCGAAAGAGAAATCCCCTTCTGTCTGTCTCTTTCTATCACTCACCTCCAACTCTCTGTCATCCATCTAAAGGGAGAGAGTATGTGAGAGAGAAAAGGGGGAAAAACTAACTTGAATGTTATTTCAGTAAAAACAAATAAATTAAATATATTTCTTTTAAAAGTACGTTTAGGTTTTGTACGAATTAAGGAGGCACTGTGGAGTAATGGTTAGCGGCTCGGTTTGAGGAATCGGAGAGCCGAGTTCGAACTCTAGTCGAATCCATTACATTCACTAACGTGCTAATACCCTGGGAAAAGTATGAATCCTCTTCTTCTCTTCCCAGCCTTGGGTAAACAGTAGGACTGACCGGGTTCTATAGCGTTGGAAAAAAATCAACATGACGATAGAAGATTTGGATGGCAGAAAGAAATGGCGACCTATTGCGGGGAAAAAATCTGCCTCGTCAGACTTTATATCGAAAGATATATGATCGCCTAAGTGTGTATCACGCATGGCACATAACCGACAGACAGATGCACGTGAGGTCTGCTTAATGAAAAAAAAAAAAAATAGCAGAATTTTCTTTTTCTCCTCCATAATTAATTCTCTGATGAAATTTGATAAAAGCGAACCATATTAGATTTATAAACGTTTCCTATTTGTTCCTTATCCTGATGAATTAACTTCCGAAAATTAAATTCAAAATAATTCATCAGGAATAGAATATTTTATGCAAAAGTTTATACATCAAAGATTAAATTTTATCTGTGAAAACGTACGTAATGTTAGATGGGTTTTATAAAAAAAGAGAAGCAGACTTTAATTAAATATCAGGTTGGTGCAAAAATAATGACGTAATAATGTCGTTTTTTGACGTATTTTTTAACGTCCAAAACGACATTATTACGTCATTGTTTTTGCACCAACCTAATACATACGTATATATATATATATATATATATATATATATATATATATATGAATTCTATATTTTTTCAGCAATCCCCCCTTTATGCAAGTTCCTGTGGTTGAGATTTTTTACATTACTTACATTATTCGGACTATTGTCCTCATCTTTTTCGCCATATCTATCACAACGTTTCGACCGTTGTACGCTCCGGCCTTCTTCAGGTGGTTGGAATGTCGAAATGAACCCTTTATTTCGGTCACTGGGGTAGACCGTTCTAGTTCCACGTGCCATGTTTAATGGATGTCAGTTATCAGTTATCTCCTATTCATTTCCCTCTGAAAGTTCTCCACTACCTTAACCGGGTATTGAACTCACACTCTGGGTGCTGTTACTGGATCTAACTAACACCTTTATCCACTGTGCCATGAGGAGAAACGTTGTGATAGATATGGCGAAAAAGATGAGGATAATAGTCCGAATAATGTAAGTAATGTACATAATAACTCATCTCAGAAATATAGATTGAAATTTTTTACATTTAATTTCTCATATGAACAAATATTTTTTTCTTTTCAGGACATAAAATATATAAAAATTGTCCGAATATTTTCTAACCGCTTTCGGCTATACTTCTAGCCATTATCTACAATGAATTTTATTTTACTTGTAATTGAATATATGGATAGTTTTATGTATGTATCTAAAGTTATAAGAAAATAAATCATTTTCATAATTCTAGATACATACATAAATCAATCCATATATTCAGTTAAAAGTAAAATAAAATTCATCCTTGGTCCCTAGATCAAAATACGGACAAATGCCAAACATGACCACAAATGCCTACAGACGCACGGACGCGGGCGGGCGGTTGCGCGAGCACACACACAAACACACACACACACACACACACACACTCATATACAGAAGCGCAGACATAGACACACACATAGACACACACATACATAAAAGAATGAATATGCATAACCATCCAAATGTCAGGCCAAATGGAATTATGATACACATGCAGTATAGACAAGAAGCGTACTTGACGAGACAGATACCATGTGAGGTCTGTTTAATAAGGACGCAAAATCAAAAAAAAATATAGAATTTTCTTTTTCTCCTCCATAATTAATACTCTGATGAAATTTGATAAAAGCGAAACATGTTAGATTTATGAACGTTTCCTATTTGCTCCTTTTATCCTATCATATATATATATATATATATATATATATATATATATATATATATATACTTATGAATTTAATTTTGGGCAAAAAATGATATTCACCAAATATTCGGCCAAATTAAAAAACATTGCTCAATTTCAATCTTCATAGAACGAAAATATAGGGCAAATTAATATGTAAAATAATTTGTTGTTTGACGAAGTCATCTCAACAGAAACAGTGTTTGCAAGAAGATCAGTGTTTATAATACATACACCTATCTATCTATCTATCTATCTATCTATCTATCTAGTCAAACCTAGAGAGCCAGACAAACCTACCAAGGTTTCTCCTAAGCGGATCGTCAGGGAAAGCAGGTTCCACCTAAGCGGGTCGTCGGGGAAAGTTGATTACTCGTATCGTTTTTTGGGGGTGGGGGTATTGGCTTTGGACCTGTATGCTGTACCATTTTTTTCGACAGGCGTTCATGTTCATAGCACTTTCTTTTTTTTAAAACCTTTTTTTCCTTCGAGATTGATTTGACCATTAGCAAATCAAGAAACTGAAAGTTTTCCGAGACGAGTGTAGTTACCTATATATATATATATATATATATATATATATGAACATTTGTATATGTACGAATATTTGTTTCCCCACACTATATATATATATATATATATATATATATATATATATATATATATGGGTGTGTGTGTATGTATTTGTGTGTGTTTGTGTTTGTGATGAAGTTATTTAAAAATAGGTTAAAGAACAAAGAGGAAACCTTTATAAATTTAACATGTTTCGCTATTATTAAAGATTCAGCATAGAATGATATAGAATACTTTTTTCTGATCTATAGATAAAGAAAATTTGGGGTGAAATACCACAGCAGTTTACATCGAAACGTCAGGCATACAAAGATGTTCAGCGTTTAAATTTTCCTCATCTTTTGTATCTAGATGTTGAACTGTAACTTATCTCATTTAGTCACTTGTCCTTTTGTTTTTTTTATTCATTTTTGTGATTGCTTTTTTCGCTGTTGACTTAATTATTAGTAAGTGTAGTGAACTGTTATGCAATATTGGTCCACGTCGAGTCGATGGGCAGTAAATGCTGGACAATCTCATCGCAGATAGGGAAGAGACCAGCGAATGTTGAGAATGCCATAGAGTGGACATGTAAGCAATGAAGAAGCTTGAAAAAAAATAGAAACAAAAAGGGCACTTATACGCTGGATCAGAAAGAGACATTTGGGATTTCTAGGGAACATAATTGACGCGTACAGGACATATTAATAATGCCAAGAAGGTGAGAGGAAAGCAGCGCACGTCCTGCATAACGTGTTTGTGTAAATGCTTGGCAGAACTGGAATTAGGGGAGATAGCGAAAAGATAAACTTTAAAGGACAGGAAACTCTGGAGAGGCATGATCGCCCGTGTCCAGGAGGGATACAAGAAGAAGAAGAAGAAGAAGAAGAAGAATGTATTTTGTAAAGGTTTGCAGAAAAGGGATTAGGAGAGATAGCGAAATGACAAACTTTAAAGGGCAGGAAACTGTGGAGATGCATGATCACCCTTGTTTAATAGGGATACAACATATAGAAGAAGATTAAGTAGAAGGTGGAAGGGGGCGGAGAATAAGAAGAATGTGTTTTTGTAAATGGTTAGTAGAACAGGGTTTAGGAGAGAAACTTTACTAAGAGCTACAGCGGACAAAAACAATTTGAAGAGCCATGATCACCCTCGTTCTGATGGGACACGGCACATGAAAGAAGAAGAAGAAGAAGAAGAAAAAGAAGGAGAATGTGTTTTGTAAATGGTTGGCAGAACAGGGACTAGGAGAGATAGCGAAAAGACAAAATTTAATAAGAGCTTCAAAGGACAGAATATTGTGGAGAGCCATGATCAGCCACTTCTTGAAGAGACACGACAAATAGAAGACGAAGAATCATCTTTAGTTTTGTGAAGGGACGAGATATATTATATGATTCTGGACATAAACCTAGTGTAGTGAATTCCGAAATTAGTGCACTTTCAATACTTTTTCAATTTTAACAAATGTCTTAATGTTTTGATCAAAACTTCCTTCTCGCAATCCAAAATTATAGTCTCATTTATGATAAACTTTCGAGGTGTGACAATTTAATTTCCGGAAAAACCGCTGCAAGTCAGGGCAATAAATCCTAGTCGATTGGAACTATCCAGTCGAATTAGTGTGCATTATTGAGAGTCAATGATTTATGTTTTGATTTAGGATTTACCAGACGTTAAGCCGAGCCGCGCTACTAACAAGGTATTCACTGAACTGTTTAATTACCTTTGGTTGACTTTTACTTCTTTGTTCTTGGTAGGTATTTATTTGCGGCTGTAATTAAATACTGTTTTATTTTAACATTGAAGTTTTGAGTTATACTCAATTATTAACAGCCACTGTACGTCACAAGAATATTATAGTTTCATCTATAGATAAAATGTATCATTGGCAATTTTACTATTAATATTAGGTTGGTGCAAAAATAATGACGTAATAATGTCGTTTTTTGATGTTAAAAAATACGTCAAAAACGACATTATTACGTCATTATTTTTGCACCAACCTAATATTTATTGTTAGTATTTTTTTTTTAAAATAAAAATGAATTACTCGTATTTTTAATATAAAATGTATTTTTATACTTTCATCGTATTTTCTTAGTCGAGCACATTTGGATATGCCTCAAGATGAAGAAGTTTTATGAAATATATAAAAATATAATTTTCTTGGTCTTCGTTTCAAGAGCCTATGTTGCGCATTTCTTTTGCCCATGTCACGTTAAAAAATTAAGATGTTTATTGAGATATATAAAAAAATATAATTCTCTTGTTCTTGGTTTGGTTCAAGAGCCTATGTTAAGCATTCCTTTTCCCCACCTCACGCTAAATCATTCATTATGATTAAAAAAAAAATTACTGATGATTAAGCGAGGCCTTCTGGGATCGAAAATGCTGCTGAATTTTAAAGAGCGAGAAGGTGCAGTTTCGCATACCGAGGCTTCGTTTCAAGCAATTTATTTCTGCAAATACCAACATAAAGAGTAGATTAGTCGGCATTGCCAACACACATTTCCTTTTTAGGTATATTTGGCCGACACTCTCGACTCTTGTCTTCCTCAGCGCCCAGTGAATTGTTATTTTTAAAATGAAGATTGGACGTGATATAAAAAGAAGTCCTGCTTGTGATTAGAAGAAGCAGACTAAAAGCGGAGAAATTATGTTGCATTTATGTCCAACACAATGCTAGCTTCTGTTTCAAACTGTGTAGCTTTCTTTAGTAACGTCTGCGATATCTATAGTCTGGCGCCCAGCACGGGACATTCAAGTTAGTGCCCTCACCCAATGACTACCAGTGAGACATTTGTCGCTTTTTATCGATTAACGAACAGGAAGATAGAATGAAGTACTTCCATTATAACCAGCTATTTATCTTTCGCGAAAGAAGTTATTTCAATTAGTTACTCAAATAAGTTGGCTTAAGAGAAAATAAATGATTCTGTAGAGACGTTATGCTCTTTTTCTATCTCTTCTTCTTCTACGTCTCTGTGCATATTCCAATCGGGAGGTGGATGATCATGGTTCTCCACAACTTCCAATATTTGTAGATCTTAAGTTTTGTTTATTTACCATGACTCCCAGTCTCTGGCCTGCCTTTCTTTCGATTGTAAGGTAGATTACTAGTACTTTCCCTTTGACCCTCTTAACTTCTGTGTGTCCTGTGAGTGGCACATTTTCCAAGCCCTCTTTCCTCATTAAGTGCCCTAGAAATTTCAACTGTCTCTTTCTGATTTGAAATATAAGCGTATTTTTGTTCTCGTTTCTATTAAAATTAACGCACGTGCTGAGTCCATGATAATCTCAGCATCCTTCTGTAAGACTATATTTCCGTTGCCTAAAGTTTCTTCTTTATCTGTAAGAAGATTGCCCAGCATCCGCTGCCATAGAGGAGGACGATTATTACATAACAGTTCAACGCTTTTTTCTCTCTTTCTAATGAACATTTTCTTATATTTTTTTCTTACCATATTCCAACGCGACTTCATATTTCGATGTTAGCTTTTTTTAATAAACAACCTAGATTTAAATTTTCATAGCAGGAAGTGATTTTCAGAAATGCTAATACCAGTGACAAGAATCAACCACGTGCTGAAGGAAATCAGCACATAAAAGAAGAATCCTTTCTTGGTATCTCAGATTTGAAAGTTTGCATCTTGAGATCTTCCCCTTTGTTTGTCACAACTATAGATTCTGTTTTCTTACACTTGATGTTTCTTTGACTCCAGTTGTGTGACGTTACGTAATGTTAAATATTATTAGGTTGGTGCAAAAATAATGTCGGTTTTTGAAGTATTTTGTAACGTCAAAAACCGACATTATTTTTGCACCAACCTAATATTTTGATATGCTCTGGGAAAGTATTTTGCCAAGTTTCTCTCATGCCAAATAAAATTTGTCCTCCAGTAAGAATCCCCAGAGGAAAACGTTACGAGAACGAACCCAAAACAAACTAAAAAAAAAAAAAGCAAAGATGCACAGACATGGATGCACAAACATGGACATACACAGAAGACAACACTTACATATATTTGCTTATTTGTGCATTTGTGTGTGTGTTTTAAGTTTTTGTGTGTGCATGGGTGGAATAAAGTTGAATGAGCTTTCGACGGAATGGCAAGCATAGAACAGAATTTGTAAATTTTTATTTACTTTGATATGTTTCGTTGCAGATCAGGGGGGCCACCGAAAACGAAATTTATTTTGTTATAAGACATTGATTTCCCTTGACACGGAATCACTGGCGAAAGGTGACAAAGAAATATATATATATATATATATATATATATATAAAGAAATATAGTCTTATGGTGTGCTATATTTATGGAATAAAGTGCTCAATATCAGAGATAGAGCGTGTGTAAAATTATTGATATATATATATATATATATATATATATATATATACATATATATATATATATATATAGTTGTGTTCACTGAATTTATCATATATATATATATATATATATATATATATATATATATATATATATATATAAATTCAGTCAACACAACTAAAGTCATTATGCGTTTTCACGCCAATCATCATGTAGTGGCCAAGAAACTGATGATTGCGTTAAAATGCATGAAACTTTTAGTCGTGGTCGATGAATGTTCACCGGGTATTTATTTAGAAATATTATGTCTCTGCATTTGTAATGTGAGCACTTTTTCTCCAGTCCAGTGTACTTTTGCATCTACTCCCTTAGCGAGAAACGAACCTGGGCCGCATCGATGCAACGCAAGCATCATACCACTGCACCAACAGACCTCAATATTGTGCCGTTACTGACTAAAAATTATTGACATCCACAAAAATTTCTATTACGCACATATATATATATATAAGTTGATATTGAAGTCAAGCATGAAACGGAAATCAATATGATAACATACGCTCATTAACAGCTATTTCGCACTGTAAACCATAAATATAGCATACCTTAAAATACATTCATATATATATATATGTGTGTGTGTGTGTGGTGCAGTTCAATTTATATTACATGACTCATTCATACAAAAAGTAGATTAGTAAAGTTAATGATATAAATGGCAAAAAACATCTTCGCAAACAAATTTATTAAAGTTATATGAACCTACGAACAACTCGATGAATGTTAGGATCCTTGTTTTTAATAACTTCAAATTGTATCAGTTTTTTTTTTTATTCCGCTTGTATTAAGTTGGTGCAAAAATAATGACGTAATAATGTCGTTTTTTGACGTATTTTTTAACGTCAAAAACGACATTATTACGTCATTATTTTTGCACCAACCTAATACTTTCAGCTGTACATATAGCCATCCTCAGCCATGGAATTTAATTTGTTTTTTGGTAAATCCTTTAACAATAACACATTTATAAAAAAAAAAAAAACATATTTCAATTCATATTTAATATTTCGTGTCCCGTTACTACCCGGATTTACTAAAAAGCAAATTAATTTTCATTCCTGAGGATGGCTGTATGTACAGCTGAAAGTACTTGCAAAATAAAAAAAAGGTTGGTGCCAAAATAATGTCGTTTTCTCACATATGTTACTATGTGAGAAAACGACATTATTTTGGCACCAACGTAATACAACTTGAAGATATTAAAATCAAGGATCCTAACATTCATCTAGTGGTGATTCATGTAATATATATATATATATATATATATATATATATATATATATATATATATATTTAGAGATAGAGATAGAGAGAGAGAGAGAGAGGGAGAGAGATTTAAACACAGTTGTAGATATACAACGCTAAGTGATATGAAAAGTTTTCAATATTGTGTGGTGCCTAAATAAACATAAACTCATAAGATATAAATACGACAGCAACTCAAGTTTCACCCTTCAGGGATCGTCTGGCTGGTATGTGAATATGGAGGATATGAACAATTCACAAATATAAAAATGTAACCTCACTTGATGATTCCGGAACAAAAGGGTGCAACTTAATTTGCTAAAGTAATTATATTTTATAATTTATAATTTTTCTCTTTGCCTATTTTTACTAACCGACTACAGCTCTATTAGCATTCATTTAATCTCACACAAAAACCTACTAAACACCATGCTAAACATATTAGTAGAAAATACAAGTATAATCGTCACATCCATATATAAAATAAAGATGAAAAATAAAGACAGCCCTAAAAATAAAAAAGGAAAAGCCAACACTCAACAGCAATCACTACGAACACGATCACAATGTGCTGACCATGTTAGGAGGATAAAACATTGCTATAACATTAGACACATTCAAAAAAAAAAAAAATAACGCACACGCACACATTTATTTAAAAATAAAAAAAAATAAAAATCGCCCTTGATAATAGCTAAAAAAATCGCCGAAAGCCCTAGGATATGCGGACCTTTTGGACAATTTTTACACACTTTGTGCCCAGAAAAGAAAACACAAAACACTTGTACGAAAACAACAAAAATGAAATAAAAAGTATAATCGCAGTACCTTGTCAGTCGTCTTTAACGAAACATGTATAAAAGAGATATTGCTGCCTAAATAAACAATATATATATATATATATATATATATATATATATATATATATATATTAAGTTATGAAGGACTTGGTAATCCGTATGGGTAATCCCAAGGAGGATGAAATCCTGAGAGCTCAATGTAAATCCAGAGCTAATATTTAAAAGAAAAACAGACCACTTTAAGGTACCATTACAAGAGTGTTTTGTGGCTATGTGTTTGTGTGTGAGTGCACACGGTTGTGTGTGTGTTGATGACTCACGAATCCGTTGATTGTTGTGTTAGCAAGAATTCATCAGCCTTCGTAAGCGTACTGGCCGTGTTCAAATGTTTGAAATGCTGTCCGAATAGTATTTTCTTTGCAGTTTTCTTCCGTCTTGTTTGGCAAACTTGTTCAGTGGTTTACCAAACATTTTTCTGACTTTCTCAGCAGAAACGTTTCCATATTTCCATGGACAATTCGTACTATAAATCTCATCATTAAAAGGATATAGACAGAAATTTATTATTTGACTAACGTTAGGTCATACCAAAAGTTTGAGTTGAATATAATATCCATCAGGAAACTTGATCTAAAAACTGATGATCAGCGTTGACCCCAATATACACTACAGTTCAAAAGTTTGAAGCCACCCGCAGAATCAGCTTGGGATGAACTTGACAGAAGCGTGAAATGAGCTTTTAGTGTCATTGGAAAAAAAATGGGATCAATGATCGAACTTATACTTTGAAAAATTTTTGCAGCAAATACTGAAATTTTGTGCTGCAGTAATCAAGGCTAGAGGAGGTTATTTTGACGAGAGCAAAATTTAATAACACGTTTTCTTTTTCTTTTTTCATAATAAAATATCTAATAAAAGAAATCATGTTTCACTTTCTTTTAACCATATGTAATAATTTTCTCTTATTTAAAGCACAAAATACCCACTTCGGGGGCCACTTTAAACATTTACCAGCGGTGTCCTCAAACTTTTAAACTATAGTGTATTCTGTGTTCACTCTAAGAGATGTCAAAGAAGGCTTGGCACTCGGTGTCACCTAAATATGTTAAAAACCTCGGTGCACCGAGGGTTGACTTGGTTGACGTGTCCCCAAAGTCATAAGGGGAGAATTGGACCTCGATGGATGTCGGCATGTCCATCAGCGAAAAGAAACGAGTGAAACCAGCTGAACTCAGAATATATCTACACAAGGCAATCAAATAACAGGAAATTATAAATGATGCCGGATCTATGAATGGAGAAAACGAATGGGCCAAGAAGAAATTCTAATGTTCGAAGAAAGGCCCGAAACCACATAACCCGGATTTGGCTGTAGTTAATTTGACGGAGTCTGGAAATGAAAAAACAATTCTTTCACGTGAGAAAAATTGTAGTCTTCTTTTGCGCCAGACTTTACTAATATAACGTTACGTAAGTTAAATAATAAATCAAGTAAACATCATTCATTTGATAGCTTCAGGCAACGCTCGGAAGACGAATATGAAAAATAAGTTTTAGAGTAAATATAAGATAAAAAGAGCGTTTCGTGTAAAAAAAAAAAAAGAAGTTTCTCTAGTCTCAGAAAATGTAAACATGAATGGTTCGCTCGCTTATTTGTTTTTACGACCTGGTCAGCTTCTGCCACACGCCTGTTTGCGACAGACCGAAAATAGCATAGAAGGGCCCGGTGTTCATTCAAAGGACTAAAAGATGAATTATCGTCACAGCTAGAAAAGAAAACATCAATGATCTTTTCTCTATACTCGGTTCTTTATTCATGGATTCACCTGGCATTGCCTGTCGGTAGGCAAGTGACACTCAGGACATCTACATTGTCTCTTTCTTTTATCTCATGATAGACTAGTGAAACAAAGCTTCCCTTCAGCCAGCGAGAAGTCACACTACCCCTTTGTCCACGTTTTGATTGCGACATTCAGTCTCATATCCATCTCAAAATATTGACCGTCGGCTTGAGACTTGTCCCTTTTCTCAAATGCGGGCTGACTATATAACTTCACAATCGGAATTCCCTACCTTCCGTCCGAGTCGCACTTGTCCCGAAAGTTTTTAATTAATTATTCATACTGGAGTCTTGATATTCTTTTCATCTTTTGAAGCTTTCACCTCACGTTTTTACTTTTGGTGGTATTATATTTGTGGCACTCTAGGTTCAAATAAAATCCTTTACTATCCACTTGATTACATGAGTGCCTTAACGCAAGACAATGGCGGCCCGTTCTATAACATTACAAAAAAAAAAGAGAGTTGTAGACAAAAGCTTCATTTGAATATAGCGTGCTTCCTTCATATTATTTAAAATTAAACATTCTTCGCGTTAACCCTTAAACGGTAGACGTTATCAATTGACGTTTCACTGGAGATCAGGAAGATATTACCTTTTGATGAATTAAACTTTTTCCATCACTCATTATTAAGGATTTGTGTCTAAATGACTAAGTCAGTCCTTGGTATGACGATAAACTACATCCGGCAGCAAGGTCTCTGATCGGGATATTGGAGGTTTTGAGGAGCGCGGAACAACCTCTTAATTGCTGTTGTTCTCAGGTCCACCATAACCTGGAGTGGTAGGACGTGTTAGGGTCCACCAATAAGAAAATAATGATCCCTTAGACAAAGACAAATTACTATGAAATTATAAAGATAGATTTGTATAGTAAAACTAAAATCAATACAATTTTACATAAAAAAAAATTACCAACGATACATATTAATAGGAAAATTACCAACAATATATTTTTAAAACGGAATTACCAACAATATATTTTATAGCAAAATGACCAACAATATATTTTTATCTGTAGTTGAAGCCATAAAATTATGTTCAAAATATTTAGATTTCGGCATTAAATAACCCGTAGAGGTTTATTTGCTGCTTAAATGATTCAACGAAACGACATACTTGAAAGAACTGTTTCATGACATTAATCCATATAATATCCTAGAGTTTTCTTTTTAAAAAATTCAAACTGTTCTCCAAAATATAACTTCAACAAAACTGCAGCATAAAACACACATCAACGCTTCTAGTAATTATGTCCACACAAACATGTATATGCACAAATGCTGAGTATCATCTACCATGTATTCAATTGTGAAAGCACAATAACATAACGTATTTTTTATTACTTTAAAGATCCCAAGAAAATTTTGGTATTTAAATGACACATAAGGAGTTGCTATGTCGCTAAATAATCGTTACTCAATAAATAAGTAAGTGGGGCTTCAAAGATTCATGATGTTACGTCATTCATTGGAGAATTTGCCTGCAAGCCATATTGGAAAAAACTAGTTAACGACTACTGTTTTGGTACGCGTACTTTACGAGTCGAACAGTGGCGAAATATGGTGAAATCTTGATGCTAAGAAGGCACAACTTCATTGTACATGCAATCATTCAAGGACTACAGAGGCGATGTGTAAATTGTCACCATTTTATATTTTTAAATTCGCGCATGCGCGTTGTTTTTTTCATTTTGTCGACTGTACAGTATAGTAGGGTCAGTTGGGCACCGTCTGTAAGAAAAAGGGGAACATGGCGCAATTCACTCCTCCAGAAATTTGTAAACGGCATGCTTAGCATTCGCACCGGAAGCTCCAATACGAACATTTCAAAGTGATTGTGGTGTCAATCCGAGGGCAACGCAGAGGATTCGGAAAGAGTTGGATGAGTCTAGTGGTGATTACAAAGGTAAGGCAACTCGGAAAACTCGCTCTGATAGTTGTGGTAAGAAAAGAACATTTGGGTTTGTTGGTGAGGGCATCAGACCCAACACAGAGGCCTACATGAAGTGACTTGAGGAGGCAGTGCTCTTCTGGACCAAGAAGGTTGCTGCTGGAAGGTCCTATATCAACAGAAATCTGCACCATGGTACACCAGCAGGAGAACCCAGTCATGGCTGTCAGGCAATTTCTAAGACCACATGACACCTTACATCAGGTTACCTAAATTTCCAGAGTGCAAACCCCTTGATTAATATGTGTGGTGTGTTAGACATTTTCATGACAGTCGTCTTCGAGTATAGAATCCAGAGGTTGGCAGTGAATATTTCGGAGACAGTAGGAAAGCGTAGTTCAGATTCGCAGTGGATATTTCGTAGCAAAGTAGCAGAGCGTAGTTCTTCCTTTTATCATCTTCGCCTGTTAAGTTGGCACTGGTCTTTCTGTAGGGTAAACAAAGATGGCCGCCTTTATACACGACGGATACAAATGTTCCGCGGCTTCTGATTGGTTAAACTTCTATTTGTAGACTATAAAGGAAGTTAAGCCATCTGGATTGACTCATTAGTCATATGTATATATCCAAAAAACCGTTACATGGTGAACAGATGGTCGGGAGGCCAACAAAACTTCTTGTAACACCAAAGATGAAGTGAATGCTATGATTATGACAGCATTCATCAACTTAAACAAGAAGAGCGTCCAGAAATGTAGCAGGGGATTCCGAAGTCATTTGGAGGCCATGGCTGAAGGCAATGGTGATTTTATTCGAGAGATACACTTTAGTATTTCAAGCTATTTTTGTGTAATTTTGGTAATGATATCTGTTAAAAGGAGTTGTCACTGTCATTTTTATTTTTGCATAATTTAGACGACAATTTGTCCATCGCACCCAGTAGTGTTAAATTTAGGAACATACTTTTATTTTATTTTTTATTTTTTAAAATCGATATGAGTTAAATTATCATTTTTTATAATTTGGTTTTATAATTAAAATGAAAACAGCCATAAAAAATATTCATTAAAAAATCAGTTTTCTCGTTTTTGACCCGTTTGGCGTGCACGCTCGCGTAACGTCAAGCCGTTTCAGGGTTAAAAAAAACAAACAAACAAGCAAACAAATAAAAAACAGAAAAAAGGAAGAATGCTATTTATCTCATGTAGTTTTTAGCTGATAAAAATCACCGACGCGAAAGTAGTCTTGGATATTCCTGAGAGGTTCTTCGTTTCTATTGGTGTTAGACTTAATCTTCATTCCTATATTGTTTTACTATCTAAGTTTGCATCGAACTCTGAAAGCAATTATCTTAATGAAAATACAAGTTTCGCCAGAGAAACATTACATTTGAATGAAAATATTTCATAGCCTATAAAATCAATAGAGAGCGGCGTTGTTAAAAAAACAAAAAGGTACAACGACATCATCTTGTTACTATGGCAACGAAAACCGTCTTCATCTGTGGCCAATGAAAAAGCAGAACGAAGCAGAATCAAGAAATCCAGCTTTCAATTTTAGCAGTTAAATGACAGCTTTCCAGTTGGTAATTATTTGACTTCGACACATGGCAATAGCTAAACGTCCATGTGGATATCCTTGTAAATATGTGTGGTTTATGAATGGCATTAAAGATCCCCATTTGTTTAGCTTTTTCGAAAGACAAGAATAGAATTGGAATAAATATGTTCCTAAAATGAAATTCATCAATAAAAAATAATTTTCCCTACTTTAAATTACGAATCAATACGTTTTTGACATAATTCCAACACATAAACGCATACATTCAGACGAACAGTTGAAATGGCGAGATGTAGCCGTAAGTTCTATGCTAACAGTTTCTTCTCTCGCTTGTGGAACTCTCTTCTCGGCCTCTTTCTTTCCAGTTAACATTGGGCTTTAAAAATTGAAATGCAATGTCAATCGTCAACTTTTTCTTCTTAATACATGTTTTATTGTTCATTCTCTTTCATGACATCTTATATTCTCTAACACTCTTACGCTTTAGTGGCTTTATTACCTTGCTTGGGTGAAATGATAAAAAAACCAAAGAAAAAACACGTGCGCACCTCTCTCTCTCTCTCTATATATATATATATATATATATATATATCTATATATATATATATATATATCTATATATATATATATATATATATATATCATAATGAGAATTCAGAATATCTCAGCAGAAAGCGGAATGTACTGGACGGCCGTTTCGTCCTATATTTGGGACTCATAAGCAGTGCGCATCCACTACCGAGAATTGAAACCCTGAGATATGAGGCAAACGTCATACCAACTGTACCAACGTGCCTCGGTGGCGAAGATGTAGCAAATTAGACTTCATATAGCGCCGCTCAATCATATATTCCGTGGTGGAACTCATCCAATATTCCCTTACCCATAGAACCGTGTCCCCAGGAGCCACGACTACTATCCCCAAGCAACTCCCTCCAGAGCATTAGAAGCCGGCTCAAGCAAGGATATACAAGTGATAGAAGTTAGGGAGGATTCGAGATAATCATAATTAACTAATTTTTCGAGTCTAGAAGAAATCTCAACGGAATGCAGTTCTATATTTGGGAATTGAATTGAATCCCGGACAGTTACGATATGAGGAAAATGTCATACCAACTGTGACGAAGAAGTAACGAATTAGACTAGATATAGCGAACTTCGCTCTCATATTATCTGGTGATTTTACAATGGCTTGGTATATTACATTGTTTTGTAAGCAATTACCGTTTAAGGACATTCATTCATTATTCTAATGAAGAAAAAGTATGTATAGGAGTAATAGAAGGACCCTGGAAGCAAATAAACTTCGCACACAAAATATATTTCACAAATAGTAAATGCGCGAATAGCACAATGCTTTCCAAGTATATCTGGGAAATTAAAAACAAAACACAAATCACACTAAAAATATCATGGAAAATAAAAAAAAAGATCATCAGCCTACAAAAATCAATCCCCAAACCTGCAAACTTTGCTTGGGGGAAAAATAGCAATTATAACTTGCCTAGACGAAAATAAATTACCAAATAAACTATCTGAGCTCATCTCAAAATGTAGACATGAAAACAAATTTTTACTACGTTCCTTAAAAATCGAAAACTGAAATGAATAAATAAAAATAAACAAAATAATATTAAAAAAACAAGTAAAATAAATTGACCAAAACAAATAACAAACAAATGAGTAAACGACTCCCGTTAGAAATAGAAAAAATAAAAATGAAAAACAAATAGATAAAAAACAAGTAAAAAAATAATCAACCCAAATGAATGAATAAAGTAAATAATAATAAACAGATTAACAAACCAATCCCACCAAAATAACCGTTAGAATAGACTACAGCAATCAATCCAAAAATTGAACGAAAAAATAGCTACAACTGTTATATAACGAAAAAAAACTATATATATATATATATATACATACATACACACACACACACAAACACACACACACACACATATATATAAGGCCTAACAATATATCTAGTTTTGTAAATTATTAAACTTTGACGCATTAAGAGGCAACAGATTTTTTTTGTGTGTAAGTATTCTGTATTTAAAAATATACCATCAATCAGTTAATAGAGAATGTTCGTATGACTTATATTCTGACATCAATTTTCGTAAATCCACCACTAGCTCTATCTATCTATCTATCTATCTATCTATCTATCTGTAAATAGATACATACATACATATATATATATATATATATATATATATATATATATATATATATATATATATATATATATATATATAATCATAATAAGAAATCTTCCCATACGTACGCCTATACTTCCGTGACTGGCGGTTTCATGCGACGCACAATCTTAAAGCGGGAAAAATATAAGACATGACTTGTAGTGAGGGATGGAAATTTTTTGTAGCTGGTACCAAGTAATCCAACTCTATCCCATTCTTATACGAAAGAAGAAGCGTGCCGCCAAGGAACAAACTTTGTCGACGAGATGCCATGAAGGACTAAGTAAGTAAATATTTATTTTGCAAAATAAATGTATTATTGTCAATGCCTATATATATATATATATATATATATATATATATATATATATATATATATATATATATATATATACTATACTATACTACGGAGGTGTATTTGGTTGAATACCAAGGAAATATTTATTTTGGGAAGTTTTTTTGTTTACTTACAAGTGCTTTTACTGGTGCTTCGAGATTATAGATGTATTTCCTGATATCATTTCTGCAAGTACTTTTAGCCATTTCGCCCATCTTCAATCAAATATGAAAAAAAGAGATTGGGCTGCTAAAATACACGCAATATTTTTATATGCGACAAAATGGAAAAATTCCATCCATAAAGCTGTCATTGATATGAAGAAGTTCCTTTTCAGAACGACACGCGTCACAGAGTTTTTTTCCATTTAATCATTTCTCTACCCGTCATTTCCCTAATATGTGTGTGTGTATCTAAGATAGATAGATAGATAGATAGATAGATAGATAGATAGATATGAACAGACTGAGATAGATAGATAGATAGATAGATAGATAGATATGAACAGACTGAGATAGATAGATAGATATGAACAGACTGAGATAGATAGATAGATAGATAGATAGATAGATAGATAGATATGAACAGACTGAGATAGATAGATAGATAGATAGATAGATAGATAGATAGATAGATAGATAGATAGATAGATAGATAGATAGATATGAACAGACTGAGATAGATAGATAGATAGATATGAACAGACTGAGATAGATAGATTGATAGATAGATATGAACAGACTGAGATAGAGAGATAGAGAGATATGAAAAGACTGATATATATATATATATATATATATATATATATATATATATATATATATATATATATATATATATACATACATACACACACACACACACACACACACACACATATATATATATATATATATATATATATATATATGAATAAATATAGTTCTAAGGCAAAGATATACTTAGTCGAATCTAGATCAGGAGCCTTCATTAATACTTGTAAACAATCTAAAGGATTCCATTAGCTAGCAGATCTGATCTTTCTGCAGATTTGTGCATGGGGTTTATCTTGAGTGGTTTCGGTATGGCCACCGCTAGAGGGGATAGGAAAAAAGAGAAGTGACCTAATACACAACAGACTTAAACGAAGAGAAGACCAGAGAGTTGTGAAGCGCCTACTCAAAGAATCTCCATTTCATGAGTAGGCTGGCCTTAAGGACTTGTTTAAGGATATTAAAGAAAGTAACCTAATGATTTCTAGAGGTGAGAACCAAAGAACACGACGGAATGAAAAGCAAAAACGACAATCATGGAAATCATTTTGCAATAACCCATACGCTTTTGCTAAAAAGCTGTTCACCGAGAATTAAGGGCAGCAAAATCGATGCATCGCAGAAGAACCTCGAGAAAAACTCCTCACAATAACGTATTCTGATGCTTGGAAGAGGATCCAATCCCTCCTATGAATGAACTTCTTAGGCCCCAATATCTAGAGGTCATGTTTAATGACAGGACTCCAAATCTTTGGGAAATTTCGGAATCCGTCCGTAAATCCCGTCTTCGACGTATAGACTTCCTGGTAGGTAACTATTACATAAACACATGTATCCAGAAGGCTGGGTTACTTGGCTTTTCCGGATATCTGGAGCATTCACATGTGATTTGGAACTCAATCCTATCAGCGTAACAAAATAAAACTTAGCCTCATGAAAATGCGTATGGATCAAGGCGATCCATAAGTCAGGAGCTGAAATCAAGGAAGGCCAGTAGGCGACGCGGTATGAACGATTCGCATACGAAAGTTCGTTGCTGGAATTGTTTGAGAATTTTTATATTTTTAAGGAATTTTTACGTTTTACATTGAATTAACTTAAGTTTATTTTTTAAGATACTGAAGTAAGTATAATGTTTATTTATTTTATTTGAACTTTTTCTTCAAACAATGTCATTAAGAATTTATCATATAAAGTTAATTTAAATTTAATATTTTCCACTATTTTTCTTCAACAATGATGAGATTATGTATAAAATTATTTTTATGAATAATTTATCTTTTTCTTTAACAATGTATTTCTTTTAAAAAGAGAATGTTTAATTTTTCTGTCCTTTGTAAATAAATAGAAAACACTAAAAAATAAAAATGTAATGTTTTTCACTGTAAAATTAATAAAGAAATGGCACTTAATAAAGTTAATGTGAAAAATTAAATTCAATAATAAATTTAATATTTTACAAATATGAAGATGTAAAAGAGACGACATTGTTTTGTTAATATCGTTTTTCTTTTACTTTTTTGCGATTATATTAAACAGAGAAATTCAAAAAAATATTAAGAATTTTGTCACAGAAAGTAAATTTAAATTTTTCTTCGTGCTATTATTCTTTATAATGACGAATATTTTGATTATAAATTTATTTCATTTTAATGAATAATTTGAGTTTTCTTTATAACACATGAAGTATGTTGATGCCGTCTTGTAAAAAAACAGAAAAAAAGTGAATGTAAATTTTTTACACAGCTAATTTATCTTTTCTAATATACAGAGAGAAGCACATTTGAAAAAATATAAATAAAAATTTAATTTAATATCTTGTCTATGATATTATTCTTCATAACTAAAATATATTGGCTTAAAATTTTTTTTTTAAATATTTTTATGTATCTTTAAAAAATGTATGCTAATTTTAGTAGGTTTTTGTTAAAAATATAAACCAAAATAAATCAGTTTTTTGGGGGTGTTTTTTTACAGTAAATTTTGAAAAGAAATATACTGTAAAAATTTTAAACTATTAGATTGGTGCAAAAATAATGATGTAATAATGTCGTTTTTTGACGTTAGAAATAACTCAAAAAACGACATTATTACGTCATTATTTTTGCACCAACCTAATAATTAATTTTGTTTAGGTGATCGTATTTTATGAGGGAGGAGCTGGTAGTCGGTACTATCCCTCACCGTAAAATACGATTATCCAATATTTAATTTTCCAAATTCTAACAATTCCTATGTTTAAATTCTAAATTCCTTCGTCCTGGCATTTCTTTAGCCATGTTAGTCGCTAAAAGATTCGCATTTAAAATTTAAATTCTAAAACATAAATTTCGAAATCCAAACCCTCGAAGATATTAGAATATAAGTTTCATAAACTTTTGAGGAGCACCATGTAATTTTTCTCAAAATAATAGTTTAGTTAATATTTTTTTAATTTCACTACCCAAAACATTTCTCAAAATCGGGAAAAGGTGCTGTGAAGTAGGTTGCCATAGCAACGATGACGACCGAAATAAAGTTTGTGTATTTCGTCTTCCCTAAAATCAGAATGAGAAATAACGAGGGTTAACAGGTATACCTGGAGACATCACCTCCGAGAAATCAAACAATTGTAAAAGGTATTTACCATTTGATTATGAAATTATGGTTATTAGAGGAAAAGTACGACCCAGAAATCCACCATCATTATTTGAACATTTGCTATTAAATATATTATCCCGTCCTCAAGCAAAACCAAATACAACAAATAAAATTTCTGCTTCTGTAGGAAATGTGCAAAATGATGAGTTGGCACAAGTTGTCATGGTAACTATGAGGACCAAAATAAGGTCCGTTTATTTCGTTTTCAAAATCCTCAATTTTGAAAGTTTGTACCAGGATATTGATCAACAGAATTTTGTGTCAGCACTTACATGCTATAAATCAAACAATCAGTTGTTCATCCAATCTACTGATTTTTTTTCACTAGATTTATTCTGATGTCTTTAATTAAAATATTTGAAAACTTGGTATTTGAATGTTTCCATGCTGGTAGATATATAAATTTTTTTCTCTTTCAGAAAGTCGAATATCAATGTTTCAGTACTGGTAATAAATCAATGAAGAATTCTTATCTTAGTAACTTAAAAATTGATAATAAGAAAAAAAAAATGAAAAGAACATATTAGCGTTATGTCACCACAAATTATCGGGTAAAACACTATGATTCTGATATTCTTATCAAGGTATCTGAATATTTTACTACATCTCGGTCATTATATAACAGACTTCAGGATAATTTTAAGTTACCCAGTGTGAAAACCTTATTAGATTTGACAAAGGTCTCAAAATCAGACGACTTTAATTTTGTTGCCGATATTTTTAGTAAAAGTTCTGAAAAGTAAAAGAAAGTGTATTTTTTCTTGTTGACAAAGTGTATGTCAAAGTTGTTCTGAAATACTATGGAGGAAATTTATTTGTTTTGGCTGAAGATTTTGAGGGTTTATCAAAAACAGTACTGGGCATCATGTTTAAATGGTGGATCAGATTTTTACATAAGTGATCCCAGTTGCAAAATTGGATGTAACTTTTTATAAGAAAAAAAATATATTGTTGATGAAATCAAACAAGTAAATGGTCAGGTAATTGCAATTGTGTGTGACAACAGCAAGACCCATCAATCTTTTTTTAAAAAAATTGACAATGTTTTTAATGAGCATTGGATAACTAAAAATGGCCTGTTCTTATTTTTTTGATTTTGTCCATCTTTTTAAAAATATTCGGGATAACCGAATCATTGAAACTACTTCTGAATTATTCTTTTATTCTGAATGCAAAAAGATGACAGCAAAATGTGAAATTGTAAACGGTCTTTTTGAGTATGAAAAAAACTCAATTTGTTAAGCTGTCGAAACTAATATAGTAGTTTACCCAAAACCTGTTGAGTGACAAAATGTTTCCCATAGTTTGAATATTTTTGTGATCAAACTGTAGCTACCATTAAAAGACATTCATTGGGAGGATACTGCAGAAGCAGTTACTTTGATTGAAAAAGTATTAAAATTTTGGAAAATTGTCTCTGTCAAAGAAATTTATGCTGACACTGAAAAAAGTGGTATCAGATTTAGATGATGAACATCTGTTATTTCTTTCTAATTTTGGAAAAATGACAAAAAAAAAAGAAAGGAAATCAATAAAAAAAGAATACAATCATGGTCAGGAGATAATAGTTTAGCCATTGAACAGATATGCAATGTCTTCATTGATGTTTGCAGATATTTGATAAAAAGTGGGTTTACTTTTTTTATGCTTGGTGAATTTTCCACAAACTATTTAGAAAATTAATTCAGAAAAATTAGACACATTTCTGCAGATGCATATTTTATAACAGTTCAAAATGTTATTGAAAAATTTCTTATTGAAAAAAAATACTTCTTAAATCAAATGTTGATGTCAAAAAATACAAATTTGATCCAGGCCATAATTGCTCTAATTGTGGACATTTGCTGGAGGAATTAGAATGCCAAACTTTTGATAACTTCCCAGATTTTGAAACTAAGATCGCTAAAGATATTGAAATGTCACTTTTGTATATGGCAGGCTATACTACTAGAAAAGATTCTCCCACCGAAGAGGAAATACTTTATAATATTAGTTTTTATTTTCACGAATGTGGACATGTTTTGAAGGAAATAGATCGTGGTAATTTAAATATTCCACTGGATGCTGCATTTCAATGGACGTTTTTCTGTTTTATAACGTTTGGTGTTGTTAAATTGAAGACTTGCATAATTTCTTTGAGAAAAATCTTTGTTAGTTTCTGATATGTATCATTTCAATATAAAAAGAAAGCGTGGGATTATATTGTCACATATATTATTAAAACATTACTGTTTAATTCACCTAAGGCAAGTCAAGAACCAGCACTAAAAGTTTTGAAATTATCTTAAAATTTTATTTATAAGATAAAAAAAATATACATTTCTCTTTAGCACAGTCTGTATTAAAAATTCATATTTTTTCATGTAGTAAAAGTATGTACATTAAAAAAAATACCAAATATGTTTTATATTCAATTTAGCCAATTTTTAAATTTTTATATTTTTTTAATTAGTTAACTCCTCAAATTATCCTATTAATTAATTTTGTGTTCTTGTTAATATAAATTGATTTTAATTATATAAACTATCTATACTGGTAATATCTGTTATTGCATCATTACTAAAATGAGTATTTTCTTCATCTTCTGTGGAACAAATTGTACATGTAACAGAAATCACAATAAATTTTGTAAAGATTATCAAAATTATTGTTTCTCTTAAATTCACACTTTTCGTAAAGTATTTTCAGACTTTGTAGATACACAGTTTTGTAAAATGTTGCAATTGATTCCTGATTGTATTATACAATTTTATATTTTCTTTTGGTATAAAAAATTAAGTCATTATTTTTGCAATATCATATAAAATGTCTAATTTATGCCAAATAAAGTGATTGTGATGTATTTAGTTATATTATTTTAGTTATTATTATTATTATTATTATTATTATTATTATTATTATTATTATTATTATTATTATTATCATTTTTATTTTCTTTGCTTTCTGGCGTTTACACATTTCTTTCCGGGTCCCACCCAGGGACCTAAGGTTAGAAATGGCATCATGACACTTTTCACTGACAAAAAAAAAAAAAAAAAAAATAATTACATAGATAGAGTCCTTCGTAAAGTGTGGGCTGTACTTGTCAGAACAATTTTTTGTATCTCCTCGAGGCATGGGCTTCCAGGAATACCTGCAATTAGTCTACTGCAATCTTTTCAAACCAGTCCTAGGGCTCCAACTACAACAGGGATTGTTGATGTTCCCATATGCCACATTTTCGAGACCTCTATTTCAAGGTCCTTGTATTTTGACAGCTTTTTGAATATCTTCAAAGATACATTGCAGTCAGCAGGGACTGCCATATCAATAAGGAGGCACCGTTTTTGTTTGTGGTCTTTAATAACAATATCTGGGCGGTTGGCCTTGATTGTTCTGTCAGTGTGAATTGTGTAGTCCCATAGAATTGTAACAGGTCCTATCTCCGTAACCGGGTCTGGGTGGTGTTCATACCATTTTCTTTCAGTTTCCTTCCCGTAGAAGTTGCAGATTTTCCAGTGCAGATATTGGCCCACTCTGTCATGTCGGGTTTTATTTTCAGTGGGTGCCAACATCGTGCAACCTGATACAAGATGATCAATCGTTTCTGGATATTTATCACAGAATCTGCATTTTGGGCTGACACAATATTTTAGTATATGTGCTTGATAATTATCATTATTATTATTATTATTATTATTATTATTATTATTATTATTATTATTATTATTATTATTTCTTTTGATTTCTGATGTGTACTCATTTCTTTCCTGGTCCCGCCCAGGGACCTAAGGTTAGAAATGGCATCATGACATTTTCCATTTAAAAAAAATAAATATTACATCGACAAAGCCCTTCGTAAGGTGTGGGCCGTACTCGTGATAACAATTTTTTGTATTTCTTTAAAGCATGGGCTTCCAGGGATCCCTTCAATTGATCGACTGGAATTTTTTCCAGCCAATCCGAGGGCTCCAACTACAACGGGGATTGTTGATGTTGCCATGTGTCACATTATTATTATTATTATTATTATTATTATTATTATTATTATTATTATTATTATTATTTCATTTATGCCGACGCAGCAGTTTATCAAAAAGTTCCTTCGCAAGTGGCTTGGAATTCATCTCTGTTTCTCCACAGTTAGACTCTATAATGATTCCGGATATCTACAATTTCCAATTTCACCATTGGTGTAAAAGATCAAGATCGAGAATCTATGCATTCACATGATGATGAGGGACTCCGGTGATGAGATTGTCAACAGCTTACAGCCAGATATAAAAAATGACGTTAAATGGCCGACAGTAAAAGGCATGCAAGAAGTAGAAGCCAGAGGGTGACCCGGAACAATCGTGGTGGCCTGGGCAGTAAAAGAAACCAATTTCTCTCCAAGCAGGGCCCAAAGGGAAAACGAAACATGGTGATTGAAGAAATCAGGAATTTTGAGGAAGAGCAGCGAACAATTACTGCTGTTTCCCAGTCCACACAATATGCTTGGACGGCCTGGAGTGATATTGATCCAATTAGGCTATCATGGAATAGCCAGATTACAATGGAGCCATTGACAATATAATTCCTCGTGCGATCTACCTATGATCTCCTACCAAATGCGACCAATCTCAAGCTGTGAGGGTACACTGACACCGATGTCTGCGCATGATGTCAAAGTGACCGTGGCACTTTACATCATGTGCTCATTGCATGCACACAATCACTGCAGATGTACACGTCGCGTCATAAAAAGTGCTGGAAGTGGTCATGTATTTAGTACACAGTTTGGAGCATCCAACAAACAGTCTGTACCGACCAGAGATCCTATGATCAGTTTTCCAAAGAAAGGTGAACGCCCTATGTGAATGCCCCAAATGACTCCCACCATAACGCTGCTGTTTTCAACCCTTGATTAGAAGTTTTAGTTGAACATCTCTGCAATTTCTAGTACACATCATTCAGATAGACGCACTCTCTGATATAGTAGCATGATCTAATTCAAAAACGTGTGTCCTCCTCTAGAATTAACGGTCGCATAGGAGGAGAACAGGGAGGAGGCAATGCGTGAAAGAAAAACCGCTACAAATCGCTGCTATCCGACTGCATGGAAAAGGGATGGACATGTCATGTGCTACCTATTCAGGACGGGTGCCGTGGATTCCTTGAACGGTCAATAGATTATTTCCTTTTGCAGATCGGCATCACTGGCCGGAGCCTGAAGTGTGCTTCATATCATCTCCAGACCACAGCTCAATAGGACTCGTGTTGGAGCTGGTCAAGATCCAGAATGAATTAAAACCATGCTCGCAACACAATCCTATTTCCGACGTAAAACACTTTACCTTCCATTCTACATCATTGATAAAAGTCGCTACGAGCGCTTTGTGTATTGGTTAACGATCAAAAGCAAACACATTTAACACAAACGTTTAAAATCTGACTTGCCGTTTCAAAAGAAAAAATCACAAGATACTGACACGTCTACAAAAAAATCAAGCCACTGTCCGGTTTCAAAAGCTGTTGGTAGCGCCAGTGGGTGGCAGTACCGCCTTAGCTACAGAAACTGTGTTACCTCCCCTGGTTAGAGGCTGACGAACGCAGGGTATCTCACGTGCTTTCACAATTTGTATGTTGAAAATTGAATATACTGAAATAGACAGACATATAGATAGATAAGAACAGTCTGAGATAGATACATACATAGATATATATGAGCAGACTGATTATTGTTCTACTGTTGTATTGAGCCCTGTTTTAAATTCTCGTTTTGAACGATGAAATTTTATTCTTCTTCTTTTACACACACACACACACACACACACATATATATATATATATATATATATATATATATATATATATATATATATATATATATATATAAGTAATTATACTCGTCTGGAAAAACCTTAGGTGTTTTGGTTTGTAAATGAACAAGGCTAAAGAAAAATAAGGAATAAAAAAAGAAAGAACTAAGAACATGTAAATGAGGCGAAAACAATCGACTAGAATCCAAGCTCAGATTCCAAAGAAAAAAAAACCTCCAACACGAGTAAAGTAAAAATAACTAAGCAAAGTGCGCAATACACTAAGTAGAGCAAATCTAACTATGAAACTAAAGAGTCAGGCAAACCTACGTAGGTTTCACCTACCCGGATCGTCAGGGTACGCCGGCCAATATATATATATATATAGGAATTACATATAATTCAACCAACAATGTCTGTCTGTTAAACTTTTTTTTCAATTTTCGAATTAGTTATTTCACATCCAGATCAAAATTGTACATGTAGAGTCCAAAATTCATCTTCTTACGTATTTAAGAAATTTTCTGAGCAAATTGAAGCACCTCGTTAATTAAGAGAAGTTCTGTGTTGCCATGAACTTTGAATTTTGATCCGAATGTGCGTTTTTGCACAAAACCTATTTGAAAATTGGACAAAACAGAAGAAATATAAAAAGATTTTTTATTCTCATATTTAATCGCATTGTTATACCCTTCTACCTTCTAGTGATCATATGTATCTACTGAAGAGTATTATTGTTGAGTTCCATCAATTGTAAGGTGCTCATTTGTTATAGCCTTGTGTCAGATTATGATTATTAAACCGTCGCATAAGAATACTGCCTCAAAGACTCACATATAATTGTTTGTACGTTTTTTTCTATCTTATGTTTCCACAATAGCAGCCTTTTTAAATTTACACAGAAATTGGTGATTACCGATTTAATGTCAGATCTATTGGTAAGTGATAATGATTGCTGGTTGAGCCCTACTAAAACACAAGGAATTGAAACGCTGATTTTTAAGATAATCCGACAACTTTCAGAAGAATGACGTAGCAAAATCATGTCTGCCTACTTCTGTATTTGCTCCTCTAGTTTTTAAACTCAATGAATGACTACATCTACTTGATATCTGCTATGGAATTACGGACTGTCGAAAAACCGTCGCGAATTTCTTCGTTTTGCATTCAGTTTAAAAAAAAAAAACGGACATTTTCAGTTTTGATATAAAAAGCACCATAAAATGCGTTAAGGATAAATTATTAATTAGAGAATATTAAATTTTACAGGAAGAACAACTAATGGCTATAGCTAACTATGGTGAAGACAGTATTCCTGGTAGGGGCCCAAAATAATTTTCGGTTGAAGAGTCCGTTGAATGTTCCATTGCGAGTAAAGGATGTATGCCTCATTAGAGTGATCACACATATGACGGTCACTGAAGATATGAATTCCCGGATGTTAACCCAATCAATTATTGACAAATATTGAGACCGATCAATGACGACAGAAAATTGGTGCTATTTGAAAAGCAGCAGTTTTAAACCAAATATGTATTTTTTACATTGTTGTTAACCCAATGTACAGCACAAGAACCACTCAAGATAGAGTGTTACTGAATTAAGTTGTTTTATAGGTGCTGGGAAGGCCTTTACTTCGTTGGTCATACGGGAACCGGTGTTTCAACGTGATGTGGCCGTAAGCCTTACCCAGTTGTCATATGGCAACTGTACTTTGTCTTTCTCCTTCTGGGATGAAATTCGCATTCTCTTTTCTTTATGAGGATATTTTCTCATTATGAGGATATATAAGATTGTCGTCCAATGACTCTGAGAGCAATGCCGTTGTAACTTCTAAATTCCTGGTAGTTGTAACCTTGGCGGTATGGTCGAAGACGAGGAACAAACCAAGCGAGAACAGCGTCAAAGACCCAAACGGTGGGACAACGGATGAGGATTGCAACAGGTCTCAGCGGTTGAACCAGCGGATAAAGAGGGCTACGCATGACGGACATGCTACAGAAGGCGCTAATCGGATTTTATAACAGAGTTAGAAGCAGTCCGCTACAGTTTTATAACTGGATTCTGAATGTCTCATTCCATATGTGCCACCGGGCGAGTTTATGAAATCAAATGTGTGGGTCACTTCCTGGCTAGTTGAGATCGGCATTAAAACAAATTCACCTCTTCGGCATTTTATTCTATTCTGACTTTTTTTCACCTTCAAGCAAATCTTACAAAACCAATCAGCTATAAGGAATGGATGACGGGAGCAGATTTTGGCGAAATTGGAAACTTCCTGCCCTGCACGTTGGCGGCAAATTTAGCCATAGAAGGCACATGGTTGTGAATTCTGAACAATTTCTTCAGAGAAGAAGTGGCGAATTGGGGCAAAATAAATGTGGTTCTACAGAAGAATTATGAGAATTTCACGAAAGAAATACAAAAAAAACCCAAAAAAACAATTAGCAAGTTTTACAGAAAATGAAAACAAAAGTAAGTTAGAATTAGAGGGAGAAATTTCTGGAACGCAATGAGGATAATGGGTTTGGATAATTTGACACTCACAAGGCGTATTGAATGCAAGAGAAGCAGAAGTAAACATACCCAAAGGGTTTGTGTAAATGGATGTAAGAACAGTGTTGATTGATTGACCGACTGTTTTATTTTTTTTTTACAGTTTATCAACCCTTTGTATGTTATTTATAACCGAAACATATTTATTGGATTGCAAGAATATATTTTCTTAGTGAATATTGCATTAACAATTTTTGGGGTGCAATAATGTTTTTTTTTTTTAGACAAAAGAACTGCTATATAACCGATATCAGGGTGAGAAAAGATTGATTTATATTATTATATAGATTATCAGATTATACTGATAATAACCAATTATTGGAATCGTCATAGCTAAATGCTGACTTTCTTTCCATAAAACTGACAACCTTTTCAATAGCTTTTTCAATTTCAGCCGAGGTTTCATTACAATCATGCATCTCGTCGCTATCTTGTTGCAGATGTGCCTCGTTGTCATCCTTTTCTCTTCTTCCCATTATCTTTTGCACCAATACAAGCCATTAGGATGAAAGAAACATAAGCAATTATTCAAAGTAAATTTCTTGAAAAACAGAAATTTCATATCAGTTACATATCATCCAAATAGTTCAAATATCATGTCCGGATATGCGGGATTCCGGATGTAAGGTACTCCGGGTATGAGGGATTCCGGATATGAGGGGTTCTACTGTATTTGCCAAATAAAAGTTGCCTTGTAATAGTTTTAAATGTGAAAACAAACATGAACGTTTGGATAGTACACACGAAAATACCCTGGAGTCGAACTCTTTTTATTGATTTATTTTACTTAAAATGCTTTTTTTGAAACCTCATACTTTAAATGCTACGAAGGATTTTATTATGACCGAACTTGTACTGCTACTTATGTCTCTGTTTCATTTCGTCCATTCAAATCGATGCTGCTATGATTCTTTTATTCGGTATCCATATAATCGATCTATACCAGTTTCCTCGCATCTATCTTTGCTCCGTCTGTCTAGATATTGCTTAATATCGGTTCCAATCTGTGTTCATGATAAATGAAATTTGAATAAAGAAAAGAGAATGCGAACTTCATCCCAGCAGGAGAAAGACAAAGTACAGCTGCCATATGACAACTAGGTAAGGCTTACGGCCACATCACGTTGAAACACCGGTTCCCGTATGACCACCGAAGTTAAGGCCTTTTCAGCACCTATATGGTTGATAGGTTGGAAATACCAGCTGGTGTAAGCTTGAATGTGCAGGTTGTGTGATGGATAATGGCTCGGAATTGTTAATCGGAGAGCCTAGATCGAGTTCCCGTTCGATTCGTTATATCCACTTACGCGCGAATAGCATTGGGAAAAGGATGAATTCACCGATTCCCCCAGCTATGGATTAAATAGTAGAAATAGTATCACTAAACCATTACTTACTTTTTTATTTTAAATAACGTTTAAAAGGTTTTGATAAGCCGTAGAAAACCAATCAGCCAATCAATACGACTAGGTGTTTAACATTACATAGTGAAATCAAATTGGAGAATTCATAAAGTGACAGATAAGCAAGAGACAGGGGACCAGCCCAATCGTGACAGTTTTTTTTTTAACTTTTTAGTTGAGCTTCTGCGGTACGGATATACAGGATCATTGAAAAGTAACCCTCTATTTTAAAATACTTATTTTTTATACTATTTACATTATTTGGACTATTGTCCTCATCTTTGTCGCTATATTTATCACAACTTTCGACCGTTGCACGCTCCGGATTCCTTCAGGTGGTTGGAATATCGAACTGAAACATTTCTTTCGCTCGCTGGTGTCGACTGTTCTAGTTCCACGTGCCATGTCTAATGGATGTCAGTTATAAGTTATCTCCTGTTAATTTCCCTCTCCAAGTTCTCCACTGCATTAACCAGGTATGGAACTCACACCTCTTTGGGTCCTGTTACTGGATCTAACCAACGTCTTCATCCACTGTGCCATGTTTCCTAAAGAAGGCCAAAACGTTGTAATAAATATGGCAACAAAGATGAGGACAATAGTCCGAATAATGTAAATAGTGTACATAATACCGCATCTCAGAAATATAGACAGTTATTATTTATATTTAGTAGATTTTGCTACCAGCTTCTCAGGTCGGCCTGGAATGGTGTCAATTGATTTCACCAGGAACTCTATGGTAATAAAGGCATAACTTCTTGTATTCGCCCTTCAATGTCTACCAAAGCTATGGTTTGATATAGTAGACTTACTCTTTTAAAAAACCCCCAAAGAAAAAAGTCACAGGGTATTAAGTCAGGACTCTTTGCTGACAACTCATACATAAAATAGGGAGTTACTTTTCAGTCATCCTGTAGAAATCGCTATAAAAATTTGGATAAAGCAATTCTAAAATGAAAATGTCTATCAGAGTGGCAAACTAATCCCTGTTGTAGAAAACCGTACAGGCACCTTTGTATTACTTTAACAGGACCCAAAGCGAGGTTTATACTGCAACTATGCTGATTAGACATTACTTACATTTTCGGGGTATGATTTTGTTTATTTATTACGGATTATCAACCTTCTGCAAATTACTTAAAGCCAGAAAATATTTTTAGATTTTAAGAATTCTTTTGAGGTCATGATTTACTGATAAAAGTCCTAATAAATAACCCATAGTTGGAGGGTAGATGAGGTTGGTGCATAGCTTCTCCAAGAGTATTTACTCATAAGGGAATATAACGAACACCTCTGCAACTGGAACTCGGCTTTCTGATTTCCAATTCTGAACCGTTATCCTTTACACCATCCACACACCCAAGCTTATACCACCTGTTATTCCCAGCCTGTCAGTCATCTAGGTATTGAGCAGGTTCGACGTTACTTAACTGCGATGATCTTAAGAGAACAGGTGTTTCAAAGGGATATGGCCGTAAGGCATATTTTGGGTGAGATAACTCATAATATGACGTGATCGATAATTAAACAAGGCCAGAAGTCTGAAATCTTCGGCCACTATAACCTCTGACTTCATAATAATAATAATAATAATAATAATAATAATAATAATAATACCCTGACTTCTTTCATAGAGACCGCAAACCAAAGAATTTCCTTCTTATTCATTCGTCAGTCCCTGGAGACAGCAATGTATCTTTGAAGATCTTCAAAAAGCTATCAAAATACAAGGACCTTGAAATCGAATTCTCCAAAATGTGGCACATGGGAACATCAACAATCCCTGTTGTAGCTGGAACCTTCGGACTGACTCGGAAATATTCCAATAACTACATTGAAGGGAATCCTGGAAGCCCATGCCTTAAAGAAATACAAAAAAATGTTCTCACGAGTACAGCCCACATCTTACGAATAGCTTTATCTATGTAAAATATGTGTGAAATTTTTTTCAGAATTGCTCCGACCGGGGCCCGGAAAGAAGTGAGTATAAACTAGAAGCAAGGGACATGAAATAATAATAATAATAATAATAATAATAATAATAATAATAATAATAATAATAATATTATAATAATAACAATAATTGCTTGATTGATTGTTTGCAAAAGATTCCAATAGACTCATTGAAGGAATTCCTGGTAACCCATGCCTTAAAGAAATACAAAAAAACATTATTCTCACGACTACGGCCCACACTTTACGAAGGGCTTTATCTATATAAAATATGTGTGTTTTTGTTTGTTTGTTTTTTAATTGCTCAGTGGAAAAAATCATGATGTCATTTCTGACCTTAGGTCTCTGGGCGGGACCCGGAAAGAAAAGAATACACATCAGAAATCAAAGAAAATTAAATGATAAGAAGATCAGTAGTAGTAGTAGTAGTAGTAGTAGTAGATAGTTTCGCCTAAGTCCAGTGTCAAACTCCTTCCGATTTTTGGAACGGGCGTAAAGGTTTATCATTTGTTTCCTGTTTAGGATTGATTTTCGAGTTCCTACAAATACTTCTAATTCTCCTCTACTCCCTTGCGTCTTAGTGGCATTATCACCTTGCTAGATTAAATAAAATTGAAAATACATAATCACCGACGACTTCCAAAGAGTTTCATATTCCCAATTTCGACTAAAAGATTTGGATTAACCAGTGATATAGTTTTCTTTTGCACATTCCAACTGTCCTACAATCAGGAATCGTGTAAATATGACACAGAGCAACTAGTCAGTTACGCAAGATTAGATTCCACATAATTACAAACATTGTTCATGTATTTTCGCCATAAAAATTAGCATTTCGGAGATTGTCGCACGTATTTCTGTCCATAGAAATTATGTTTTGTATATGTGAATTGTTGTGAAACTATTACCGCCACTGTCGCATATTATTTTATAATCTAAGATTCTAGTTAACGCTATGGTAATCAATTATTCATTTAGCATATTCAAAATGGACTCCGTTGATTGCAAATTGAGAATTGCGCTTCGAAAATAATTAAATGTAGAAATAATAAAAAACCTTAACACGAAACAAAAGAAATAAGCAATATATTAATAACCAAGTCTCACTACTTAGGAATGTGATATTTCGTTGTTAAGGTAAAATGAGATACGTTCAAAACAAATGGCACCCCATCACTTCTCTTGTTAGCAGAAAAACAAATAATACTTTTCTAAGAGAACAGTTAAGTTATCGATAAATATATAAATTCATCTTATATATATATATATATATATATATATATATATATATATATATATACCCAGGTATAGAATTGGTGTATACGAAATAAATTCCTATAACCAAAAATGCTATTCTTAAAAGAGTGCTCAATATAGAGTAGAGGAAATATAATTTATTTGAAAATTATAATATAAATATGCTATAAAATCACTACAAATATAGTCATTTTGTTTCAACACTTCTAATGTCTTATCAAGTGATGGTGTTGAATTTAGATTCAACATTCATTGGCTATTTTTGTAGTAATTTTATAACATATTTATGTTATAATTTTCGAATAAATATATATATATATATATATATATATATATATATATATATATATATATATATATATATATATCCAAGTATAGGATTGATGTATTCGGAATAAATTCTAAAAAAACAAAATGCTATTCTTAAAAGAGTGCTCTGCTCAATACAGAGTAGTGCCAATGTAATTTTCGAATATATATATATATATATATATATATATATATATATATATATATATATATATATATATATCAGTTAAATACCAATTGGGGTTCAAATATGGATCGGAAGCTGACAAGATGATAAAATAAAAGAACAAATAGAAAATGTTTATCAATCTAACATATTTCACTTCTAATAAAGCTTCGTGAGAGATTGAGAGAAAACAAAAAGATAGAAAACACTGGCATTTTCAATTAGGTTTGGCTCAGTTCTCATTGGCTAGACATGTATCACGTGTATTAAAACCATGGGTAATTGCAGGTGTATGTAGGTTTGTGAAGATTTTGTATGTTTAGGTGGGCGCTGAGTAGTAACGTACTTGTAATTGTGTGTGTTTGTCTTTTCTTGTGGGGGTTTTATTATTTTCCTCTTTGTGCGACCAAATCTCTCACCGGAGTGTTGCAGGGTTCTGATGTTATGGCTCACCTCTTTAGGAATGTATTTAAGGAGAAAATACATTGAAAGCTTAATAATAACGTTATTACCAAGTATAAATACACGCCTGAAACCTTACATCGTCATCTTTCTTTGAAACTATTCTTAAAGAATCTAACATGTCTATCTAATAAAAAGAGAATACATTCCTAAAGAGGCGAGCCATAAATCAAAACCCTGTAATTCCCCGCGGCGAGGGTTGGTCGCATAAATCTAAAGATAAAAGATAAAAATCTATTAGAAAGACAGACGCACACAATTACAAATAAACATTACCACTCGTTGTCCACTTAAACTTATAAAATCTTCACACACCTACATACATATAGAATTAGACATGGTTTTAAGACACGTGTCTGACCAATGAGAAATGAGACAAACTTAACTGAAAATATCAGTGTTTTTTGTCTGTTTTCACTGACTAAGCTTTATTAAAGTTGAAAAACTTTGCACATATATATATATATATATATATATATATATATATATATATATATATATATATAGTCATCAATTTGGCTAGACGCCTGGTTATCTCTAGCTAGGATCGAAGCCAGACTGAATTGGCGTCAGTCGGGGCATTCTACCACTAAGCCGTTGGCGCACGGCAGGTATGTAGGTGAATTTAAGCGTATTTATTTTTAGATAAACACACAGTGACTGAAAGAACTCGATTCGATTTACCGAAGAGTCTTGCATTATTAGCCATAATGGAAAAAAGTGTATTTAGGCATAAAACAGACTTTCGCCGCTGGGTGATGACCTTGATGACCACTTATATATATATATATATATATATATATATATATATATATATATATATATATATATATATATCATTGACTTTTGTCACGGACGGCAAATGATAGCTCAGTAAAATAAAGCGGTACAAACCTCAATGCACACATAACTGTCTCCAGAAACTTGCAGGTGTTCTGGAGATAGATGGAACATTTGGCTGCTACATGTTTTGCGAGTAGACAGCAAGATCTGCTTTCCTGCGTGCGACACAGCCACACCTGTGTATGTGTGTGTGTGTGTGTGTATGTGTGTGTGTATGTGTGTGTGGGTGTGTGTGTGTGTGTGTGTACGAGATCTGTCTGATAAGTAGTGGGACTTGTGTCTCAAACAATTTATTACAATTCCAATCAACAAACTCCATGGCTTCTCCTTCAAAGTAATCCTACCATCCTTTTCATTTCATATGTCTATGCGCTACTGCCAGGATTCTTCTTGGATGCCTCTCAGTTCAGCCTTTACGGCCCTGTTGTTGGCCTCCACGCCTTCAAACTGTGTTCCCTTGGTGATCCATCGGGGAAAAGAAAACAAGTCACACGGATCAAGATCATGTAAATAGGGATCTTGTAACAGTAAGACGATGTACTTCTCGATCATGAATTGACGGATGCTCAGGGCGTTGTGAATAGGTGCATTGTCGTGGTGGAGCAACTGCGATTCGTCCTGCCACAACTCTTGTCTCTTCCCGCGTACTGAGCGAAGCGAGTGCTAAGTTTACGCTTATATAAACCCAAGATATATTGGATGACAACACAATCCGTTTATCTCTCTTTCGCCCAAAGGTCATAAAGCAAATCAAATCCTGTTAATTTCCAGACAGATATCGTTTAATATAGACAGATTAAGCAATTGGTCCTGTTTCCCTTGTCTCTCCATATATATATATATATATATATATATATATATATATATATATATATATATATATATATATATAAGCGTTTAACTCTAAGCAAGGCGCGAAGCCACTAGCATGCAAGGGATTACAGAGATTTGGAGCTAGAGCAAATAATAGTGATAGAGTAAATGATGAAGAGAAGGATAGGGGGTAGATCTAGGCAACTGTAGATATCGATTGACATTACATTTGAATAGTTGGATATTATATCTCTCAGGGTAACTGGAATAGTGAAGGGAGTTCCACGGGCGAGCGGTGCGAGGTATGAAGCTATTGGAGTAGAAGAGACGGCAACATTTAACACTTTCGACAGTTAAAGGGTGAGAGCGAGATGCCAGCCTAGTAGATCGCTTAAATTTCTGAAGTCTGGGAACCAGCAAAAGCAACTCATCGTAGCAATTACCATGAAGGTATTTGTAAAAGAGACAGAGAGAGGCGACGGCACGTCTGTCAGAGAGCGACTGCAGACGAGATGCCAGATCAGGGCCACTTACATTGCTTATCCGTCTCTGGATTTTATCAAGAACGTTGAGACAAACAGAAGGGGCAGCAATACTCAATGCAAGAGCGAATGGTTGATTTGTAGATTTAAAGTATCGACTCCGGAGAGAAAAATTTCCTGACGTGGCACAGTGAGCCAACTTTCCTTGCGGTGGACGAAGCTATAGACTCAATGTATTTGTTCCATCTCAGATCAGCAGTCAATGTGAGACTGAGTTGTCTCAAAGAGGAGATATACCACAATTCTTTTGGATCGTCCACCAAGAAGTAATATAATATAATATATATATATAATATATATAATTTTCTTCGTTTTTGAGTAGACTGTCTGGAGTCAAAATATTTCAGGATATTTTGGTAGTACCTGGGAAGCACATCATATAATATTCAAGTCACCATCTAATTTCGTGTTTGTGGTTTGTGTTTCGCTAACCCATCACCGACCATACCATTTTCCCATCAAGTCCCAACGAGACCAATTTGTTTCCACCTACCGATACGGATTTTTGTCAGTAGAAGAAATGAACGTAGTTTTGTGGTAAGAGCCTCGTCTCGATTTCTTGCTGCCAATTAGTTCATAATTCAAAATCAAGCAAGATATACTTAATAAGCTTTGACTAACAGGAAAACACAGAAAGCGCCCCCCCCAGTGAAGAAATGGCCGGCGACATTTTATTTTAAAATGTGTATCTATAATTTAGTTATCGTCAGCTTTGATGGCCGAGATAGTCGCGTTGTTTTCACCGCCAACCGTGATCTTTGCCTAACACCAGATTTCTGTAAGCTACCTTTTCCAAAATGGTTTTAAAAACTGACTTTATTTTTTTTTAAGTTAATGTAAGAATGTGCTGCTTTTTAATTCCTCACTTCCGGTCAATTATTTTGGGTAAAGCTTTTCATTTTCAGACAAATTCTTTTATTACTAACTAAGAAAGTAAAGGACCTTAAAGTACCCTAGCAGTGACTAACACTTCTACCAGACGTATGGGTTGACAATTCGACTCGTTTCACGCTCAGAAGGGCATACAAAAATTAAGATCAACGTGTAAACATATTCGTAGTTGGATTTTCCAAGACACTTTTGTTAAAAACGTATATACACGTTTACGCCGGAGAATAAGTTAAAAGGTGGCAAAATCCTCCCTGTTTAAAATTTTGTTGCTACGTCATCTTTTAATTTCATTGTCATGTAATCGAATCCATTACATTCATTTACGCGCAAATATCAATGAGACAAGTATGAATCAATCTCTTCTTCTCACAGCTAAAAGTTAAATAACAGGCCAGGCTTTGCTTTTTAACCGTGGTTGGTAAACCGTCTAGGAGAAGAACAACTCTGAATTCAAAAACTTGAGGTTAAGTGCCTTGATGTGTGGCTGGTTTAATGGATAGCGTCTTGGAATGAGAAAACCGCGTGCCGTGTTCGAATTCCAGTCGGATTCATTACCTTCACTTACGCATAAATACCTTTGAGAAAGTTATGACTCCATCTCCTCCGCCATATATGGATTAAATAGTACCGCTTGTATATGGAAAAATCATTGCATTCTCCAACAAATTGTTAATGCAATATTCACTCGGAAAAATAAAAGAATCCTTGCAATAAAAATGGGTTTTAATCCTTGCAAAAAAAAAAAAAAAAAAAAAAAAAAGCTTTAAATAATCCACAAAGGGTTAATATGCCCTTAAAAAAAAAACAAATCAATTCATAAAGCTTCATTTTCATTACTTATTTGACCTTGTGCCAGACTCAGTTAATCTCTGGAAATAGCAATATTTTTCTCTTGTTAGTTTCGCGTCTATATCAGCAAAACTGAATGTGAATGACACACACAGGGAAACACACACACACACACACACACTCCCTCTCTCTATTTCTCTCTCTCTCTCTCTCTCTCTCAAACACACAGAGACACGCATAGACAATAAAATATTTATAAATAGTTCCTGAAGATCTATGTTAAATATAAGATGCCCTTTTTTAATTCTCTAAAATAATTTTAATATTGAATTACTGTCATCAGACATTTGTAATTTTCGGGGATTTCATTGTAATTATCTCAAAGCTGCCGACTCAAGAAAACTAAATATCTATTTTTATATTTCTTGTCGAAAATGTTGGTTTGTTTCATAATCACATTTGATGTCTTCAATATTTTTTAAAGTAAATCCTACGTCTGCCCCAAGTAACTATCTTTCACTGAAACAGTGACATTCACCCCATTTCTTTAAGTCAAATTATTTGTATGTGCTGTTTTGTCATTATCTGAGATAGTGTGGTCACTCTATGCCTTCGTAGGTCGTAATGTATTTTTTTATTTCAATATCATCGTGCATGAGTAAGCTTCACCTCCATTTTATGACAAAAGTAATATACGCCAGAATTTCGAAAACTGATTTTTAAGCAATGATGACTCTTCATATCTCAAAAGTTGGCGCAACACAATCTTCTTATAACTACTTCAATCTCATCTGTAATTATAGTGTACAAAAATAATATAATAGATAGATAGGTAGATAGATAGATAGATAGATAGATAGATAGATACGATTGTACTGAGATAGATAGATAGATAGATAGATAGATAGATAGATAGATAGATAGAAGGTTGAATTTAACTTCTATTTTATAATTATAGGAGTACTTTTCTTGTTCATGTCCTTGCAGAACTGGAACTGACTACCAAGATGATACTTTCTAGATCACTCTAACCCACCATACAATGCACGCTGTAGCAACCCACCCTCATTCCATTGGTGAGATGTAAGTTTTGATAGAGGACGGTAACTGCGACACTGAGATCAGTAGACGTATTGGGATAGCCAAGGACGCATTTCAAAAGATGAGCAGAGTATTGCGAGACAGGAAGATTCATTTGGTAACGAAAAGAATACTGTGCTGTTATGTGACATCTGTCCTTCCTTCTTTATATATATATATAAATACAAATATAGGTAACTATACTCGTTTCGAAAAACCCTCGAATTTTTGATTTGCCAATAATCAAATCAATCTCGAGGGGGAAAAAAAAAGTTTTAAAAAAAGAAAGAGCTAGAAACATGAAAGTCTGTCGAAAAAAATCGCACAGATACAGGTTTAAAGCCCAAAGAAAAAACCACGACACGAGTAAACAACCGTAGAGCAGACCTAGATAAACCTAGTGAGCCATACAAACCTATCCGCTTAGGGGAAACCTGGGTAGGTTTGTCTGGCTCACTAGGTTTATCTATCTATCTATCTATCTATCTATCTATATATATATATATATATATATATATATATATATATATATATATATATATATATCCATAAGTGTATATGTGTTATATATATGGGAAAACATTTTTTTAATATTACCTTCAAATATTGCTTCAATTAATTTGAAACCTAAACTTAAAGTAAGAAAGATTACCCATCTAAAAATAGTTACAAATTACATTCATCAATTACAATCAAACTGATAAAGATGTTACCTTAATAGTCATTTGCAATATTAAAAGATTACTATCAGTAACTTTTATATTTAAAATATTTTTAATGTGTTTTTTATTAATGTGTTTTTAAATATAGTATTTAATTCATATTAAATCCCTAAATTATTTGTAAAAGAGTTAAATATTTAAATTGCTAGCAAGCATTAAATTAATTTCCTCGTGGATTTTTTTTAAACATTTAAATTACTATCAAATCTGTTTTTTTTTACCTAAATTGCTAAAACTATACAATCCATCTTCTTCCTCAGTAAACCCTAAATACATCTTCTTTCTCTTTACTTCCCTCTTCTTTCTTTTTTCTTTTTCTTTTTCTCTCTTCTCTCCTCCCCTTTCAACATATCATATATATATTATTATTATTATTATTATTATTATTATTATTATTATTAGAAATCTTATGAGTATAAGAAACTATACTTGCTCGGAAAAACTTCGGTGTCTTGATCTGCAAGTAAACAAGCCAATACCAAAGGGAAAAATCGTATATAAGAAAGAAAGAACCAAGAACATGTACTTTAGCCGAAAATAATCGTCTAGCATGCAAGTCCAATGCACAAAGAAAAAAAATACGTTGCGAGTACGCAAAACAACTAAATAAAGTGCTCAATACAATGAGAAGAGTCGAGCTAGACAAACCTACCAAGGTTTCACCTAAGCGGATCGTCAGTCTTCCCTGACGATCCGCTTAGGTGAAACCTTTCTAGGTTTGTCTGGCTCTCTAGGTTTAAATTTATATATATATATATATATATATATATATATATATGTGTGTGTGTGTGTGTGTGTGTGTGTGTGTAATCGTAAGGAGCCAGTCAAACCTATCTAGGATTATTATTTATTAAGTTTTGCTCTACTTAGTGTATTAAGCAATTTACGTTGTTGCCTTGTTACTCGTTTTAGAGTTTGTTTTTCTTTTGGGCTTGGAGCTTAAACACCGGACAATAGTTTGGGCTTTGGTTTAATGTTCTTGGTTGTTTCTTTTTTTATTCCTCATTTTTCCTCGGGTACCGATTTGTTCCACTGCAAGTTGGGCTATCTGAGGTTTTTCCAAACGAATACCACCATTTTTATATATATAATATAATTATTCTTTTTTAAAAAAAATATGATTCCTCCGCTATATAAGAGTTCTTATGTTTCAAAAACAAGAGCCCAAAACCTCAATATAATTATTAAAATTAAATTGAATTAAGTAGCAAGCCCTGTTTCATCCTCAATATATATATATATATATATATATATATATATATATATATATATATATATATTAGGGTAGGTTGATTTTCACATTTTTCCCCAAATTAACTTCGGAAAAGTCTAGATAGATAGGATTTAATGAAATAAAACTCACACAAAATTTTAGATTCCTAGCTTTAAATTTCTTTTGAAGAAATCCAATCTAAAATCAACATTGAAAATGCGTTTAAAAGGCCATTCATTTTGGCTGTACTTTATTGAAAAATGTTATTATTTCAATAGTAAATCAAAAAAAAGTTTACTATTTAATTGAAAAGTAAATTATATTACATGAAAACTAATTTAATCCAAATATTTATATAATCTTATTATCAACATTTTCAATGTAAACCACTTTAGAAACAAAGAAAAGTCTTAGGTGACGACATAATATTTTAGCAAGATTATGTCCATATCTTCCTTAAAATCCTTAAACAACATAACCTTCAGATGTTAATTTCACTGCTCTTTCGATATTCTGAGAATGTGAAGGAAAATAAAGCAACTCTAATTGTGTGTTATTTATAAGAGATTCTAGAATTTAATTTCCTGTAAATGTCTCAGTGGTTACTGGTTCACAAATTCCATTTTGGAATAGATTCATTAATTCTGACCAATCCAAGGCATCAAAGTTAATGGCTGGTATTTTATTCAACATTTTCTTGAAAGGCTTCCCACTTCTGAAAGGATAAAAACCAATTTCTATTTTAATTAAGTAATCCATGTTTATTCTACTCTATTTTTTAGTGAATAGAACTTAAAATCTATCCTTTAAATCGAGATAAATTAGTCTCTTTCCGTATATTTACTTACATAATGGACAGGACTTTTCCAAGAGCTACATTTCTCACTTCTAATTCTTCTGACTTCATCGACGAATACAGCACATATTTCAGGTAATAGAGCAAAAGTGTTATATTGGGTGTTCTTAAATGCAATATTTTTCTCCAGACTGTTTAATTCTTTGGATCATACTGAATATATACAGCTGGTTATGGAATTCCCTATTCCGTTTATTCTCAAAAGCAAAATAGAATTCAATAATGAATTTAATAAGTTGGTGAATCTTGTCATGGAGTTCCGAAGGGTGTGTACGTCTGGTCTAATTACACATTAATCTTGTTGCTAATGGTCCAATTTACCAGGCAGAAAATTTATAGTCAACATTACGTTTGGGAATCCCTGGGATATATTCTAAGAAAAGCCTTTAGTCTTTACTTAGATTTCTCATTTTATCCATATGTTTCTCATAATATCAAGGGAGGGCCACTGTTTTCAAAAAATGATACTTGTGGCGACCCTTGATAGTACCTTTCAAACAATTTGCCTAGCGGGCCTATAAAAGCAGTCGGGCTTCTTGTTTTACCACCAACATATTTAAAAACAGCTCCGAACGGTAGCTCATTCTGATGTACTGAACAGCCAATTGTATGTAATTTTCGATGGGGCTTCTTCTCCAGGGAAGTTACAAGGGCTACCTTAATTCCTGTTATTTTTGCATAGCTCGCTGCGTAGTAGTAGTAGTCATCGTCGTCGTACAGTTCTCCATGTCCTGAATAGCAAACGGGTTTGCTAGGTAAATATTTATTCTGAATCATACAGAATTGTGGCACAGGGCCGAGGGAGAGGAAAGAAGGGCGGGGCTGGTCTTCATTAACTATCCTAGTCCTAGTTAATCCGATTTGCGACCCATTCATTCATTACAATTTGCTCATTCACCAAAAGAAAATTGTCCATCACCTCTCAACGGGTTTGCTAGGTATAGTCGTTTTCTATGTTCGCCAGTTGGTCTCTATTTATACTTGTCTCTCTAATTTGCATACGATACTACACATCCAATATTTGTATTTGTATTGTCCAGGCTTAAGGCTGTCTATACTATCAAATCAGGGTGGTTTCCTGTGAATCCCTACCCCTGGTTAGGTTAGATAAGCTTTGTGTACCTAGTTAATGTGGGTAAGTGTTGTTCCTGGCCTGTTCCCGGCAACCTCTTTGCTTATGATCCAAGTCGAGATTGCCAACCTCCCCAGTTTGTTTTAGCCCCTTTTGATCTCGATTGTGCCAGCTTTTTATTACCCATGTCCGTCTATATTTTCACATTTCCCACTCCCTTAGCGAGAGAGCTTCTTGATTTTGTCCAATGGCAGAATACAGCGGCCTCTCATTTTGAGGGTTGGACGGGCCCTACTAACATCAGTTATGTTTAGTTTACTTTGTGTTTATATTTAGTTTGTTTTGGAGTTCATTCCCTCCCCTCTCATTTTTCATCATAGAATTTTAAATATAACTTTTTATTATCAGTAAATTTTTATAGCATGGGGCGCGTTTTGTAGGACCCCTTGAGAGGATGCGGTATTATGGTGTATGGAGGATTGATTGACGATGGACGGGTTTTTGTGGTAAATGGGCAAATTGTAATGAGTGAATGGGTCGTGAAATGCATTTCGCGCGCTTCGCAATTTTTTGGTCAATATAATCGACCAACCGAGAGTGTAGTTGGAAAAATTGTTCGTAAATTCAAACTGGGTAGGGGGGAGATGTGTAAACACCATTGCGTGCTCCTTTACGCCGTTCAGCTGAAAACATTGTTGCAGTGCAGGAGAATGTGGCCGAGAATTCAGACACTTCTATTCGTCATCGCGCGCAAGAATTGAACCTCACCACAACAACACTACATCGAATTCTAACAAAGATTTGTCTCTACACGCTTGCAAAATTCAATTGACACATGAACTGAAACCTGCTGACCATTTGTCAATTGGGTGCACGAGCAAAGACAAGCCGATGAAGATTTTTCTTAAAAAATCCTCTTTAGTGATGAATCCAATTTTCATCTTGTTGGATTCGTTAATAAGCAGAATTGTCGCATTTAGTCTGATGAAAATCCAAATAAGATTGTTCAAAAGACACTGCACCCACAAAAGATCACTGTTTGGTTCATTTTTGCTAGCAGATCATTGGGACGTATATTTATAGATTTGAACGTCCATTTGCGTAATAGGCTTCGATAACTTTAAGATGTTGTTTGCGAGGTTGGGTGACGCATAGAATTTTAAATTTAAAAATTATATATATATTTTTTTTTAAATCTGTGTTCTTTGGTATAAAACGTAGCCTATTTCATTTGGATTCTTTTCCTTTTTTAATGTTCCCATCATATTTATCATTAAATCTACCATATTGGGATAATAAAAGGCCTACCAAGAATGGTGAAATGTTGTAAGTATCTGGACACAAATTAAAGCACTTTCTAAACATTTTTGTCTTTCTGAATTATTTTCTTTTAATTAGAGTAGCAGTTTTTAAATTAAAATTGCGTTGAGTCTCGTTATGGTGAACAGCTAAGGAATTTAATGTGTTTTGTAACAGATCCATTTTGTGTTCGTACAATCTTTTTTCTGATCTATACTTTGTGGCAATTATAACGGATAATAGAGTAAACCCCTCCTTCAAGTTTTGGTTTATTATTTTGTCTTTTATTATTCTGAACGTAGTTGAAGCAAATTTTATGTTGAGTTTAGATATATTCTTTTCAAGTTTAGTTGTGACACAGGTGTAGATATAACAATATTTATTTTGATTCGTTTTTTGTTTTGTTTTGTTTTTGTTTTGTTTTTGTTTTATTTTGTTTTTGTTTTTTGTCAGGAATGAACGATTTATATTTTATGGGCCTTTTGTTTCGCATTGCATACAAAATAGAGTATTGAAGGATCTTGAAAGTATTTTCGATGTGTTTTTCCTCTTCATGTAAATACTGAAGGTTACAGTTCTCTTTGCCCTATATATATATATCTATCATCGTTGCTCCCATGCTCAGTGCACCCTTCTGTAGAACCACATCTCCGTCTTCAAGTTTGAGGAAATCATCCAATATTCTCTGCCGTAAAGAAGGACAGATGTCACATAACAGATCAGTATTCTTTTCTTTCTTAGAAATCCTCCCGTCTCGCACTAGTCTGCTCAGCTTTTGGGATGCGTCGCTAGCCATCCCAATACGTCTACTGATCTCAGTGTCGCACTTAACATCCTCCGTCTAGACGCTTCCCAGATATTTAAACTTCTGTGTCTGATGTCCCCGACCTGCAAATCGGATTTCGGGCTCTTCCTCTCACTGATGACTATGCATTCTTTCTTGTAGTTTATGCTTAGTCCTTTCTTCACACTCTCCGTCGCTCACGTAACAGCTCAGTATTCTTTTCTTTGTTACCAAATACATCCACCCGTCTCGCAATACTCTGCTCAGCTTTTGGAATCCGTGGCCATCCCAATACGTCTACGGATCTCAGTGTCGCACTTACTGTCCTCTGTCAAAACGCTTCCCAGATATTTAAATTTCCGGGTCTGCTTGATTCTAGTGCTCCCGACCTGCAGCCATTTTAGTAGCCGATAAACTGAGGTTAAACTTAGCGGCCCTGGGAATTGCAGATAACTTTGCATATCAGCCTCGCTTCTGTATACCTTTTTACATATGTGACACACGAAATTCTTTATGAAACTCTTGAAAAGTGGATTTCTCCTCGTCCACTCTCTTGTGCCTCCTCGGTCCGAAATCATACCTGCAGATTTTATCACGAAACTCACATAAGTACACTTCAGGTCTGTCAGGAAACACATTCATTGCCGATTTACATGGGATCTTTGATGACTAGCAAATCCGATACGAGATAGAACGTCCTCCCCGTAGATGTTACATAAAAGATCTTCCGGGAACGAGTCCCCATCACCTTTCCGAGGAATGCTCTTCAGCTTCTGCAACCATCAAAAACGAACTTTCTCCAACTAGACCAATTCCCTGCCACCAGGACGATCCATAACTTAGGCCTGGCAATCATGCAACTGGGGTCTACGACTGTGGGCAGAAATGTAGAGACATAAATTACTATTAAATAACAATTTCAGAGAATATTTTTAGCAAGGAAGATGTTAGTAATATCTAGTAATTAGTGAATTAGCAACTATACATAATGTCAGAAACCGTCTTAGCAAATATGTGAAGACATCAATAAAGCCATTGCATGTATGTTCAATGGCTAAACTATTATCTCTTTTAATGATTTCATTTTATTTCTTGCTTTCATTTCATTATTTTTGTCATTTTCCCATCATGTTTATTTTCTAAATCTGATATCACTTTTTAGTGGAGCATCTTTCTTAGTGTCTGCATATATTTCTTTGACAGGGATAATTTTCTAAAATTTTAATAATTTTTCAATGAAATTATCTGTTTCTGCAATATCCTCACCATTTGAAAATGGGTGTGTTTTTATGGCAGCTACAGTTTGATCACAAAAAATATTTTAAAAATGGTAAATATTTTCTCGCTCAAAGGTTTTTAGGTTAGTCAATTTCGACAACTTAAAAAATTAAGTTTTTTCATACTCAAAAAGACCTTTTACATTTTCACATTTTGCTCTCATCTTTTTGCTTTCATTATAAGACAATAATTCAGAAGTAGGTTCAATGATTCAGTTATTCCGAATATTTTTTAAAAGGTGGACAAAATCAAAAAATAAGTAGAAGCCATTTTTAGTTATCCAAGGCGAAATAAAAAACAGTATTAATTTTTAAAAAAATGGCCGATCCTGTCGTTGTCACACACAATTGCAATTACTTGACCACTTAACTGTTTGATTGCATCAACAATGTATAAACCTTTTTTCATATAAAGAGTCGTATCCAATTTTGCAACTGGGATCACTTTATGTAAAAATCTGATCCACCATTTAAGCATGATGCCCAATACTGTTTTTGATAAACCCTCAAAATTTCCAGCCAAACTAAATAAATTTTTCCAAGGTATTTTAAAGCAACTTTGTCGTACACTTCGTCAACTAAAAGAATAGCCTTTTTCTGATTTTCAGAAATTTTACTAAAAATATCACCAACAAAATTAAATTCATCTAATATTGAGATTTTGTCAAAGCTGATAATCCTCTCGCTCTGGGTAACTTAAAAATTATCCTGAAGTCTGCTATATAATGACCAAGATGTAGTAAAATATTCAGATGCTCTGATATGAATATCAGAATCATAATGTTTTGTCCCGATAATTTGTGGTGACATAACATTAATATGTTCTTTTCATTTTTTTCTTATCAATTTTTAAGTTGCTAAGATAACGAATAGCTCCATTGATCTGTGACCAATTCTGAAACATTGATATTCGACTTTTTAAAAAGAAAAATTGTAGTATATCTACCGTGATGATAACATTTAAATCTCAAGTTTTCAAAGATTTTAATTAAAAACATTGAAATAACTGCAGTGAAAAAAAAAATCAGTAGATTGGATGAACAACTGATTGTTTGATTTATAGCATGCAACTGCCGACACAAAATTCTGTTGATCAATATTCTGATACAGATTTTCAAAAGTGAGGATTTTGTCCTTTTCTAAAATCTGTGCCAACTCATTTTTCCCATTTCGCACAGATGTTTTATTTGTTGTTCTTGCTTTTGGTTGAGGACGAAGTAACAGTCATTGATGGCAAATGATCAAATACTGATTATGGATTTCTAGGTCTTATTAAGGAGGTACGCTGGAGTAATGTATAGCAGCTCGCATTGAGGAACGGGAGAGTCGAGTTCGAATTCTAGTCGAATCCATTATATTAACTTACGCGGAAGGTATGAATCCTCTTCTCCCCCACCCCTGACTATGGGTAAATAGCAGGACAGACCGGGTTCTATACCCTTGGTTGGCAACTGGTCATTTCTTTAAAGCTGGCTACTCATATTCGATGGTATCTGTCTACTAGCGAGGCTAGAAAATCCCTATTGCAGAGGCTTGCTCAGGCGCATTTGTGTTTATTCAACAGCCACCTGTGGTTTATACTGCAACTATGCTGAACATAACTTATAACTGTGGCAACTGGTCTACCGCAGAAAGATATGGCAACCTACTGCGGGAAAAATCTGCCTCGTCAGTCATGTATCGAAAGATACATGATCACCAAAGTGTGTATCACGAATGGCAGATAATTGACTGACCTTTCCTTCAATAACCACTGTTTCATAATCAAATGGAAAATGACTTTCACAAACAATAGTATTTGGTTTGTCAGGGGTGTTGTTTTGAGGTATACGTTTTAAACATTTATTCTCGCTCATTCTGATCTTAAGGAAGACAAAATATTTTGATCATCATAGTTATCACGGCAACCTGTTATACAGAAAGTTTTGACCATTTTGAGAAAGTTTTTTAATTTAAATTTTTTATAATGTATTTTTTAATTTACTGTAAAAAATGTTAAACTGCTTAACTTTGATTTACATGTTTAACAACAATTCCAGTAAAATTTAGCATACATTTTTCAAATATCCGTAAATAATTATTTTTAAAAATTTTTAAGTCAATATATTTGTTGTTATGAAGAATAATATCATACAAAAATATCAAATTATTTTTTTATTTTATTGTTTTCAAATGTGCAGCTCTCTGTATAATAGAAAAGTTAAATTATCCGTATCCTTACACGATGGTATGAACATGCTTCACATGTTATAAAGAAAGCACAAATTATTCATTAAAAATAAATTTTATAATCAAAATATTCTTTATTATGAAGAATAATTGCACAAAGAAAAATTGTAATTTACTTTCTGTGATAAAATTCTTAATGATATTTTTTGTAAATTTCTCTGTTTAATATCATCGCAAAAACATAAAGAGAAAAAGTCGATACTGACAAGACAACATCGCCTCTTTTACATCGATGTGGTATATTTTTAAGAATATTTGTAAAATATTAAATTTGTATTGAATTTAATTTTTGATATTAACTTTATGCGATAAATTGTTCAATAAGTGTCATTTTTCATTAATTTTACAGCGAAAAACATTACATGTTTAATTTTTAATGTCTTCTATTTGTTTACGAAGGACAGGAAAATTCAATATACTTCTTTAAAAATACCTGTTATATTAAAGAAATATTTAAATCATTCATAAAAAATAATTTCATGCTTAATATCGTCATTGTTGAAGAAAAATAGAGAAAAATATCAAATCTAAATTAACTTTATGTGATAAATTCTTAATGTCATTTCAGAAAGTTTGTTAAAGATAAAACATTAAAAGTTCAAATGAAACAAATAAACAGTATACTTACTTCAGTATCTTAAATAATAAAGTTAAGTTAATCCAATTAATCCAAATGTAAAACGTAAAAAAATCTTTAAACAGAAAATAAATTTCGTTATAATCCATTTCTAGCAACGGACTTGATATGTCCCGGAAAGGGATATATTTGAACGAAGTAGCTAGGTGGTTTTGGCTACTCTAACAAAGTACAATACGGTAGCACTAATCGACTGGTATTCGTCGTAGTCGCAGGTAAGAAGAGTAGATCAATGGCGTAGTCCAATGGGCATCGTTGTAGACTTAGCTCTCAGACTAAGGCTCTTTGACTCTCTTACATGTCCGTCGGTATTTCTGACGGACACCAGCGAATCATATTCAAGTGAGGGGAACACAGGTGTACGCATATTCCATTATATCAGGACTTTTACGTGTTAATAGCCTCTCTAATTTACCCCCACTCCCCAAAAGCACCCAACAAACAGTAACCACCGGAGAACCTATGATCCGTTTTCACAAGTAAGGTCTACGGCCTGTGCAGAAGACCCAAATGATCCCTAACACGATACTGCTGTGTGGAGCCAGTGAATGGAGGGTGTTAGTTGATCTAAAAACATCTATGCAATTTCCGATATGTTTCATTCATATTGATTCCCGCCCTGACATTGAAGCGTTGTTTGATGCAAAGAAGAGAGTCCACCTAATAGTTAATAGTTACTGAGAAGGGAACAGGGAGGAGACGCACGAGCCAAAGAAAAACCGCGACGAATCGCTGCGATCCGACTGCGTGGAAAAGGAATGGACTTGACATGTGCTTCCTACTGAGATCGGGAGCTGTGGATTCTTTGGACGTCAATCGTGTCCTTCCTTTTGAAGATGGGCATCACTGGTCGGAGCCTGAAGCGTGCTTCACGTCGTCTCTAGACCGAGGCTCTGCAGTAATCGTGTTGAATCTGGCCAATATCGAAAATAAGCAAAGATAATTAAAACCATGCTCACAACACAATTCTACTTCCGTCGTAAAACCCATGTTTGCATCTGATTATATTATGTGGTGAAGATTGTCGTCTAAACTGCTGCTGTTGTAACACTTAACTTCCAACCAGTTTTTCTTCCCATCTTTCTACCTTCCCTTACCCGGTATATTAACTTCTCGATTCTTTATGTAAGCCATTTTACAGTATTTTTAGGTCAATCTATTCATTTTTCCCATTGGTCCATCTTTTATTTTTTATTTTATTTTCTTTCTCTTACATTCTTTTTTTCTTCTTAATTTAATTTTTTTTATTTTTCCTTTTTTCTCCTTATGTATTTTTTCTTCTTCTATTTCTCTGATTCTTTTTCCTTTTGTCCTTTTTATACTGGTCTATCTATCTATCTATCTATCTATCTATCTATCTATCTATCTGGATTGATTCCATTTTTTAAAGCTTTTCGACCTGATAAGATGAATATAACATTATTCATGAAATAAATTATAACCGATATGGATTTTAACGTGTCTTCTTAATTTAATATATATATATATATATATATATATATATATGTGTGTGTGTGTGTGTGTGTGTGTGTGTGTATGTGTGTGTGTGTGTGTGTATGTATGTATGTATGTATGCATGTGTGTGTGTATGTACTGAGGGCGATGTGTAAATTGTCGCCATTTTTCACTTTTAATTTCGCGCATGCATATTTTTGATTTTGTCGACTGCTCATTATAGTTGGTTTAGTTGACCACCGTCTGCAAGAAAAGGAGAATCATGGCGAAATTCACTACACCAGAAATTTGGATAACGGCATACTGTACTGCTTGGCATTCGCGCCGAAAGCTCCAATTTGGCCAGGGACATGCTGAGCGATTCTATCCGCAAACCGCTGGATAGTCTTGCCAACATAGTTAGCCTCACATTGACATTTATATTATTAAATGGCTAAATTCAGCTGATGGGCAGGTTAAGACATCCTTACCGACAGAGGGAAAATACCTTCTGGTAGAAAAAATATTCTGAACCAATACAGTATTGTCACACCGCCTGATCGAAGAAGATATTTTGTCGGCGTATACCAAACTAATGGATATAATCTACTCTAGTCTCATTTATATACCTAGCACCTAGATGAACAAGCACTTTAACGCAATTAAACTTAGCAATTAGCTTAATGGTAGTTGTAATTACTCAATCAGGCTAATCATACGTCAGAAACAGCTATTTAATTTTCCTGAACTCCGCGTCAATCTGGCAATCCAAACACAGTATCAAAGCGCGATGAGTACGTGTACTGGCAAAATTAATTTTTCTGGATTTGGGAGCAAATGAGTCCCAAGTGAGTTATACCCCGGAAAAGGTAGGTTTCCTATAAACATTAGTGAGAAAACCTGAAGAAGTTCTCTCAACCAACACATCCATGAAAAGGTAACTTATTGTTCTCTTCCACCTACATTGTATATTTCAAAGAAGTTTGGAATTATTTAAATATAGAAAGAAATTTTACGCTTCCTTACGTGAAGAAAACGGCGTAAAGATATCGTCAACGTATCGGAAATAACAATAAGGTATGGAAATTTTATCAAATAATTGTCATGAAACCCAACAAAGATGTTATCCATAAGCGGTCCTAATGGACTACCCATCGCAATTCCATCTATCTGTCCCTTCATTCAATTGTTAAACTAAAGTAGACAGAATGATTTATGTCATGGAAATATTTCAACTAGCTGTTACTAGTCTTGGTCACTTAATTTGAGTAATCGTTGGAACTACAAGTTTTTCTTATGCAACTACCAACGGAGACAAGAATTCTAATTTTGATACGAATAAGGAATGAACCTCGTTAAAAAAAACATTGTAAATGTCATCAACTCAGTTTTTTCTTTGATTTGAATTCATAAACGTTTCTAGTTTCTTTGTACTCTTTTATTCAAATTAAAGGAGTGACCAAGACTGACAACTCCTAGTTGAAATATTTCTATGAAATAAATCATTCGATGGAACTACAAGTTTTTTTTTTTAATTATGCAACCGAGGCAAGTATCCTAACTTTGCTAAAGGAGACAGACTTGGTAGCCATCTCCATCAACCTCATAAAATAATGGACGCTTTACGGGGCCACGATATAAAAAGTCTGCACAAATATCGATGGTTTTATCAAGCGGGGACATTTGTGAACAAACTAGATATATCAAAAATCAAGAAGTATTCAGTTTCACTATTCGGTTGCAATTTGCGTATCTATGCAAAGCGTCCGGCACACAATACTCCGAATAGAAATGTTGTACTAGATCGAGAACGTAAAAAAGCCACTTAGCCAATCCATGGTAGGTAGAACCCACCATGGACAAAATAAGCCGAAGTGGAACGTCCACTTAGTGAATGTTCGGTGACCCATACATACGTGGACGTTGGGGACCAACAGGATGAATATTGTTATAGAAATATTTCCTTATGAAGTTCTAATAATCTTTCCTGTAATCTAACCTCCGTCTTCAAGATATTGTGGTCAAAAGTAACGTCAGCTAGTTAGCATTTGCGTCGTCTAAAATGCACATGTGGTCATATTAAAATATTCCGATTATCTGAATAAAAATGTCAGCTCTGGTAATATTTATTACAGCGTTTCGGCCGTTGTATGATCCGGCCTTGGAATGTCGAACTGAACCCTTTATTTCGCTCACTGGGGGTAAACTGTTCTAGCTGCACGTGTCATGTTTAATGGATATCAGTTATCAGTTGTCTCCTGTTAATTTCCCTCTGAAAGTTTTCCACTGCTTTAACCAGATATTGAACTCACACTCTTTGGGTCCTGTCACTGGATCTAACTAACCCCTTTATTCGCTGTCCCATGCGATCTATGCTCGAAATGTTGTAATAAATATGGCGACAAAGATGAGGACAATAGTCCAAATAATGTCAATTAAGTACATAATACCTCGTCTCCGAAATATAGAGAGATAGTTCTTTTAGATAGTCATCGGAATGTTGGAAAATTCATTCTGTGAAACAATGATAAAATCAAAGATATAGTAGGATAAATTGAGGTACACTTAAAAAGTTTAGGAGAATTCGTCCAAAGCCGTGAAATCTGGAGAATATTATACGATGCTGGAAGTAATTAGCATGTAAAATCTAGGATGGAATATCTGAGTGAACGGATACAAGGTCCAATCAATGAGTTCAGGCTAATTTATTTTATTCGTGACAAATCTGCTATGAATAATAATAATAATAATAATAATAATAATAATAATAGTAATTATATATATATATATATATATATATATATATATATATATATATATATATATATATATATATATAATATAATAATATTTTTTGTTTAAAAATATGATTCCTTCGCGCGCCATAAAAATATCCTTCACTGGGAACCAACTAAAGGATGACCGTAAACATTAGCCTTGAAATAGATACCCTACCCAACCTTAGCAAAACCTCTCAGAGGATGATGAATCTACTGATAAGAATTAACTCCGTGACCACTTAAAGAAGGAAAATAGTCTAGCCACTCCCACAATAACAAATTCTGTAACGGACCGTGCCTAAAAATACACGTAAACCGAGAGATAGCTTATTCCTAAAATTTCGCTTGAAGATGAAACGGGACTAAACACCACAATCCAACTTAATTTTATTAATTATTTGGATGATTTCGGCTCTCGTTTTTGAAACATGAGAACTCTTAGGTGCGAAGGAATCATATTTTTAAACAAAAAATATTATTATAATATAAGCTCTACTTCTGTATGGAGCACTGTCTTCTTAAAAATAAAAACAAAAATACTAAGGAACCCCGGATTATGCACCCAACGTGTTCTTTTCTATTTTCTGCATACCTGCACAAGGATATATATATATATATATATATATATATATATATATATATATATATATATATATATATGGGGGGTGAAGGGGGTGTAGAAATTCAGATATAACTGAAATATATCTGTAAAAAGACAACATAAAAATTATAAGAAAATATCAAGTTATTTATAAAATTATAAAAGAATTTAAATATAAATACAATATTAAATAAAAATATACAAATAAACTATATATATATATATATATTAGGTTGGTGCAAAAATAATGTCGTTTTCTCACATATGTTACTATGTGAGACATTATTTTTGCACCAACCTAATATATATATATCGATTCCCTCGGTAGTGGATGCGCACAGCTGATGAGTCCCACATATAGGACGAAACGGCCGTCCAGTGCTTTCTGCATTCTGTTGAGGTTTCTATCAGACTCGATGAATCAATTAATATAATTATCAAATCCTCCTAATTACTATCTGTGTTTATCATCGCTTGAACCGGCTTCTAATGCTCCAGTTGGAGCGGCGTGGTGAGAGTAGTCGTGACTCCAGGGGGCTCAGTCCTATGGTTAGAGAAAATCTCAGTTGAGTTCCACCACGGAATATAGGAGTGATCGGTGCTACATTGAGTCTGATTTTCAATCACTACGTCACTGAGGCCCAGTGGAGCAGTTGGTATGGTGTTCGCTTTCCAACCTAACCGTCGGGGTTTTGATTCCCTCGGTAGTGGATGCGCACTGCGGATGAGTCCCAAATGTAGGACGAAACATTTGTGCTTTCTGCATTATGTTGAGGTTTCTATCAGACTCGATGAGTTAATTAATATATATATATATAAACTGATAATCAATAAGCTGAAAGAATTTAATCAAACGCATTCGAAATTTTCATATATATATTATAAATTAATTGGTTTAAAATGTGGTTATTCCGCTACGCAGTTCTAACCATGTTTCAGAAGTTAATGATCTGAATTATATATATCTTACTGTTCTTCTATTTATATATATATATATATATATGCTGCAACTCTTCTTTTGTACATGTTTCATTGAATGTGAAGGAAAAGGAAAATTTTACAAGTATTTTTATTTCGTTTTTCTAGATTTCTTACAGTTTATTGAAATTATGTTTCTATAAGGTAATGGTTTAATATTGTTTTCATATTGATGTTTAACCTCTTTTCAATGGCATCCGATCAAATAACGTTGAAACATCGCTTTAAGGACACTCAAGTTCTTATCAAAATTAGGCAGATGTTTTACTAAACGAAAAAAATCAAAATCGCTAAATACTTCGATTTTCTCTATTTTCCTAGGGAGGGAGGAATACAAAAATCCTAAACCCCGGGACAAGGCCAGATTATCAGAATCAGAGAACCAATAATTAGATAAATTGATTATATGTTTATCCGTAGTGATATATGAACTAAATTTTATTTTAAATCAAAACATTAAGATATGCTAAATTTTTAGCTTTGGTTCTGTTTCCAATAAACACGTCACCTTTTGACAGCTATTTAGAAAAACGGATTTTATCCTTTAAAGATAATGTCCGCCAGATAGTACTCCATACTAATTTCTAATAAAGTTGACCACGTCGGGAAAGTACAAGATTTCATCCCAAAGAAAGGCTTGTTCAAATATTACGAGTATTGCGACACTTAATATCTGAGATACGTCGAGCAATGTACCCAGGCAAAACATAATTATGTGAACACTAATTCAGGAACTCAATCTTAAAGGAAAGGGACCGTATCTTGCCTCTCAAATGAGGGTCTTTGTACATTTCTGGCTTTTGTGATGGCAACGAACACTCATTGCCATTCTTCTGATGTCAACGAATACTCGTTGTCACTTTCGTAATGCTCGTTGTAGTAGAGACTTTGTAATCGCAGATACAACTATAGTAACGCAGTTGAACAATGCTGCTGTCAGACGCCTTCGAATAGCACTCGCATTAATAGTACTTGCTCGATAATACTCACACGAAATTAACCAAGGAATAGTAATCCGAATAAAGAAATAGTATAGAAAGTGCCTGAAAACCATGTCATGGGTCGACCCAAGCCTTGTGAGTGAAATTGGGTGGACGGAAACCTAGAGGGCCGTCGATAGCGGTGCTAGCCCGAAGTCTTGGGCTTGAGAGTGCTGGCCTTGTTCAAATTGTTGATCACGCTAGATAACGCGTTCTCACCGAGAAACTGAAGGTCTTCCCAGCATATTTGCAGTATGAAACACAAGTGGGAACTATGAGTGTTGAGCAAACACAAATGTGCCTGAGCAAGAGTCTGCAATAGGGATTGGCTAGCCCTAGTAGACGGCTATCCTCGAATACGAGTGGCCAGCTATATTTAATAACGCAAAAGTTTACAATACATTTATTATATCCTCTATTTCGTATCGTAACCTTTATTGGTAATTACACCACGTAGGCGATTAGAGTAGTCCCCTATGAATTTCTTGCACTTTTCTTGGCTAATATTTTTCCATTTTTCATGACAAAATTCCTTTACTTCATGCAGGTTTTGCAGGTTCCTTCTTTGAATTCCCAGTTTTAGCTCTCTCCATGAATTTTCAATCAGATTGATCGGGAAGTTAACTTGGCCATTTTAGAACGTCTATTCTAGGATCTTTGTCCTGTTGAAAGTGCCAACCTGGTTTCAATCCCAGCGAATGTGAACTGTGACGTAAATTTCTCCCCAAAATATCCCTATTCTCCATTCATCCTCCGTTCTATTATTTCAATATTCTCTAGACTTTGGTCACTAAAGCAACCCAAGATCATGACTGATCCGTCACGATAGTATTCTTCGGCGAATATTCAGTACCCTTCTTTCTCCAGACCTTTGCCACAGCATTTCTCCCAAAAAGTTCAATTTTTGTTTTGTTTGACCGAAGTACATTTTCCCAAAATGCTGTAGGTTTGATACAATGCTCATTTGCAAAATCCAGTCTAGCAAGAACGTGTTTTTGCTTAAGAAGTGTTTTTTTTTCCTTGTAGTCCTCGACAAGATATCATATTGACGAATTGAACGACTAATTATATCCGTACTCGATTTTAATCCACTTACTTCTAGTCGTTCCAGAAGTTCTTTAAGCGTAACTCAGGGCTCGTTGCCAACTTTTCTCGCCAATAATGCCGTACGTTTCGTTATCTTTCTAGGACGATCAGAGCTTTTTGGGGGGACAAATGGAATGACACGTCTTCCAGTGACGAACTATCGAACCAACTAAACTCAATGGCACATTTAACTGGCTAGATATCTTCCTATAAGCAAGTCTATTTGTATGAACGTCAACAATACATTTACGGAGGTTTTGATCAATAATTTTGCTTTTCCCCCATTTTGTCAATGTTCAATGGACGGTTGATAGAAAAAGAATGATGCAGTACTTTTAATCATTCGTAAAAGTAATCTTTAAATTAATTTGGAACGTTCTAAAAAAACAAACCCATCCTAATTTGGAACATTTTACTAAAATTTGAACACTATTATATAAAAAGCTGATGTAAATAAAAAAAAAATATTCTTTTAATAATTAAATGATATATATATATATATATATATATATATATATATATATATATATATATGTGTGTGTGTGTGTGTGTGTGTGTGTGTGTGTGTGTAAATAAAATGTATATGTATGTAAATATAAACATATATATATATATATATATATATATATATATATATAGATAGATAGATAGATAGATATGCAATTTTTATATATATTATTTATATATTATATATACGCGGTATTTATTGGAAAGGGCTCAATATCAGTGATCGAGCTAACATATTTAGTTAGATTGATGTGAGTTTGTTGCCCTGGATTTTACGCTCTCTAGGAACGTCAGTTTGTCTGACGATCGCACAGAGAGTGAAACCCAGGGTCACAAACTCACATCAATCCAACTATATATATATATATATATATATATATATATATATATATATATATATATATATATATATATATATATATATAATTTATTAAAGTTATGTTTTTATGTTTAAGACAAAGAGAATATTTTTATGTTTCAGACATGGACAGAAATTGAATTTCGAATACGTTTTACATAGAAATTGATTAACTATTTGTATATAAACTTCACTATTTGACATTATGTAAATATTTCCACAGTTTCCGTTGTAAATTTAATAAAATTTTCTATTTGTCTAATGACTTTGTGGACACTGTGTATACGGAATAATGCATTGGTCTTCACGGTAAACACATTCGAATTTTTGTTTGAGTTTTTCTCTCTATAATATTTAGTCTATGCGATTAATATATATTGGAAAGGAAAGAGAATATACTGCAAAGTACTTGTATTATTTTGCAATGTTACATCTACCAGTATATGCAGATTGGGATGATGTTAACAGTTTTACGGCAACTGACTCTTGTAATACATGTTTCCTACACAAGAATCGAAAATTTATATTAAAGGCGAAGAATGCTTTACACATAGAAATGATTAGAATGCTTACCTCAAAATCTATTAAACTAGACAGATCACAATTTAAGCTTAGCGCCAGGGTAATGTAAACGCATCAAGAGTAAGCAATGTCAAAGGGTTCAAAGTTTTATGGGTTTTTTTTAAAGAATATTTATTATCGCTTCATTTTAGTTGTTTTTAATATGAAATACTTAGTCTATTTACAGTCATTTTTGTAAAAATAGAGTATGATTATCTTGAAGTTTTATCAGATGAAGCATTGTCACCCATTATTAATTTTTCAATCTAATTTTGTTGTCTTAAATGTTGCTTATTTGTTTTCGTTGCAACTAATGAGACTGTCATTCTACGGTCGATTGTAAACAGCGTTGATTGAAAAGAAATAAATGAACAAAGATTAAAATAATAAGAATGATGAGGATGCATCTACTACTACTATTATTGTTTTTAAATGCAATATACTACAAAGACACAGGTGATCATAATTCTCCACAGCTTCTTTTCCTTTTTTTGTTTTGAGCAAATTTTTTATTCTTTAGCATTCCTCTTATCATCCCTCTTACCATTCATTCAAACCCGCAAAGTAGCGTTCTTGCTTCTCTTGTCTTCAGAATCTCATACGAGTGTAAAGTTTTCCGAGCACTCTTTCCTCATCAGAAATTTCATCTGTCGCTTTCTGACTGCTAGTAGTAATTTCCTTCTAGTATTCTTGTCTATTTTCCTTAAAAAGTTCCTCTCTCAAATTGAAAGCTAGGGAAAATATAGCTGCCTGCCACCGAAGAAACGAACAATTAGAGTTAGTATTTTAATAGTGGAAGAAGTCCTTGTAGCATAATCAGCGGAACAGCTTGCACAGGGAAAGATACATTTATTTGAAAATTTTTTGAAATATCAGATAATTGCCAGATTTTAATAAAATTTTTTGAACTTATTTAGAAATTAATTAATTTATTTTTAAACATTTCTTGTTTAGAAAAATCCTTGTAAAAAATATAAATCTGTTACCTTACCTCAACTTATCTAATTTATAAATTTTCGGTGAATTCTATTTTGTATCAATAAGTCCTCGGAAAATTAAAACATGAAATTTCTTCGTCTAAAAGCTTAATCTTAAAAGAAAAAAATGGAATAAAACTAAGTTGTTATTTAGTTAGAAAAACAACTTTTAATTGCTTTATGAATAAAATATATTATAGATACTATTGTTTCAAAATAGTTTCTGTCGATTAATAATGAATTTCTAGAATTGTTTTCATTTTTTTAAAATTTTAATTGGAATAATTTATAAACCTTTAAATCTTTTAAAATTCAGCATTGATTTATAGCTGTTGGGCTATATTGTTAATAAATTGAAACGACATTTACTAATCATAAGTAGAATATTTCACTGCTATTTAGCGATTAGCAGTATTTTAAAAGAATTTTAAATTTATTTTATGTGTGTATAACCGTGTCGATTTTTATAAATACGACCAGCTATGCATATTATCGGAAAATAAGAGTGGTAATTATTGTTAATTTTCTGACATTTCCTTAAAAATCGTCTTCGTTAGTAAAGCTATAAAGCCAAAGTATCTAAAATTCAATAAAATATAAGAATACCTAAAATATTTATTTTTTAAAGATTACTGAGCAGTTAACATTTATATTAAATTCCTAATGTAAATTTTTACACTTATCACTTGCTTAATTAAATTTCGCAAACATATAGATAGATGTGTCAAAATCTCATAAAATCCCTCACCTTGTTCTTAGAAATGCTTTTCTACGATATTTTAAACTAGACATAAGTAATATTTGTTTCGCTTAAGTTTAATTAACCATGCATTCAACTAATTTCAAGAATTCACCATTTCAGAAAATTATATTTTATTTTTGAAAGATTTTTTTTAATAAAGAGAATTATGGTGTGTTGACAGATTTGTCAATATGGACGATTTTATAGATTTTATTGATGATAATAATAAAAATTATTCAAATCAATTTGAATTCGGTTTGGAATACATCAACGTATTTTGCATATTGTAGATATTAAATTTAGCTTGGAATTCAAACTGAAATAAAAACAAGAAATAAGAAAGATTTTTCGTTTTTTAAATGCACTTTAAACCTTAGGTATCCCTTTTTGGGAGTTTATATGTATATATATTAGGTTGGTGCAAAAATAATGACGTAACAATGTCGTTTTTTGACGTATTTTTTAACGTCAAAAAACGACATTATTACGTCATTATTTTTGCATCCACCTAATATATATATATATATATATATATATATATATATATATATATATATATATATATACGATTAAGAATACATATTTATATATTTCAAAGATTACAATTTTAGGAGCTTTACATTTTCTTTCCTTTGTTTATTGTGTCTTAATCTGAATATCTCTCCAAGACCGAGAGATCACCTAGTGTATGTTCCTCTTAGACAAAATGATCTTGCATTTTGTTAAATAACTGCCCTATTATGTATTTGAAATTTAGTGCGGAGGTTCGGGGTATGTAACCAGACCACTGGGACATTGAACAACGCACTTAACAACGTCGACGCAAATGCGCGCACACAGAATAAAAATACATGAATAAATAAACAATCAAAGAATTAAAAAAAAAAAAAAACAACAGAGATGAATATTAAGGATCATTAAGTAGATCAATGATGCAGAAAATTCTGCTTGGCTGAAAGCGATTCGCTTTAATTGCTTTCTACCTTCAGAAGAAAACAATGTCAAATTTTCCGGTTTATTTTAAATATTTTCATTCTCTTTCTGTTTTTCAATTACAGTTGATGATGATGAACTTGGGAGACGTCTTAAATTGAGAGTCTGGATAGTGGAAGATGTGTGAGTCAAAATGTTTAATAAAATATTGCCCCCGAGTTAAGCCATTAACTGAGTTTTGCAAGCGAAGATTGATCCTTTCAGTAAACATAGAAAAACCGGCGATATATGGTGACACCTTGAAGAAACACAGCGAGCCAGACTCTTTCTCATAGCTATAAATACATCAACCGAGGTAAATAAGTATCCAATACACACTGAAAAAAAATGTTTCTTGCATCATTAGCTTACATATGTAGTATGTTCGGAGAATGGAACGGATACCAGCTCCGGACGTGGTAATCTTAGAGTCATTTTCGAATTCCTGGCTACAGTGTTGCGTTCAGGTTAACGCTAGTGATACTGAGAAAAATATGAAATCTTCCTTTCTCGTGCAGCTATGGATTAAATAGCCCACTTGACTGGTCTGGGTTGCAAATAGCCCAGACCATGATGAAGACAACCGCAAAACCTCGACAAAAATATATACGAATGTTACTGTGTCTCTGCGTCACACTTTTTCGCCTTAAAGTGACACAAATCTCTAAATTTCAATACAGTGTAACCCGGATATAAGAGACCCGGATATAAGAGAGCTTTTCTCTGGTCCCAAATTAGAGCGATACTTACCTAAACAAATGAAGACCAAACCCGGATATTCTTCTCCGGTCCCGAAAACTCTCTTATATCCGGTTTTTTTCATTTCAAATAAAAAAAAAAATATATTGTTCTCAAAATACAGTGTTTCAAAATAAAATTGTCCGTATTTTCAGCTTCACTCCCAGATGGCAGATCCCAACACATCATATCATTTTGGAACCAGGATGACTCTGTGAACAATTTAAAAACATTCCAGACCGGATCCAGACCTGCAATCCTAAAATATTGGGTTCCCAAGTTTTCATTATTGCAAATGTTTTCGGCAATTTTTTGCCTGATTTTTTGCGATGAATTTTTTTGTACGATAAGAATTTTTATAACTTGGAAATAAATTTGGGAATAATTGAAAATAATTGCGAAATCAAGACGAAAGTCTCCAATGAAATAAAAATAATTGTTTGTACGGAAAGTAAGGACCTACGCACATCAAATTGTCTTTAAATTAAGTGGCGACAGAAAAGAATTACCGTTGAAATTTTTAAAGCTAAGCTTAAATATTAATGAAATACTTAAATACAGCGATCAATTTTGAGTTTTTCTATAGATTATTGTTGCCCATCGCATCTACTCCTCCCTACCTATTGTAGTGAAGGCGCAATCAAGACCCCACACTAGGATCTAACTTAAATAACAGCGATTAAACGATAACATATAAGAAAGTCAAGATCAACTAGCCATATAAGGATATGACAGAGACTAGATAGGACTCGGTTGTAAATACTCAGGACCATAGGGAAGACGACATGAAAGCTTCCGGAAATTTTCTTTGTAAATAAGACTGTAAATCTTTACACTTAGCAGCTGCTTAATTAAATTTCGCAAACACCAGGCTGTTGATAGATGTGTCAACATTTCATAAAGCCGCTCACTTCATTCTTAAAAATGCCTTTCTACGATATTTTACATTAGAAGGAAGTAATATTCGTTTCATTTAAGATTAATTAACCATGCATTCAACTAATTTTCTCAAATAGCGTTTCAGAAAATTACATTTAATTTTTGAAAGATTTTTTAAGAAAGAGAATTACGTTGAGTTGACAGATTTGTCAATATGAAAGATTTTATAGATTTTACTAATCACAAAATAATTGAAATCAATTTGAATTCAGATAGAATACATCAAAATATTCTGCATATCGTAAATATTAAAATTAGCTTTGAATTCAAACTGAAATAAAAGCTTCAAGAAAGATTTTCCTTTTTTTAAATTCACTTTAAACCATCCTGTTTTGCGAGTTATATATATATATATATATATATATATATATATATATATATATATATATAATAACTAGAATATATATATATATATATATATATATATATATATATATGTATGTATGTATATAATAACTAGAAGAGTCAAGATCGGATACGTCATATAGGGACACATCGCTATTTTTTATTCTTGCGTCAAAGAAGCGATAAATAGACAGAGACGCGAGATGTTACTGTGGGTGAAGGAAACTGAAAAAAAAGAAAAGAAAAAGAAAAAGGAAAAGAAAAAAAGAAGAAAGTTACCGAGGGAAAATACAATAAAAAAGATTGTAGCTGAAGATTGTATAGAAAGGCAAGAAGCAAGAAAGTAGTTCCACAGGCCAGAAGTACGAAAGAAGAAACTATCAAAATATAACTTACGGTTGCATCTAGCAATTACATTAACAACATAATGAAACCTTGCTCTCAAGGTGGTACTATGTTTAAATTCACGAAGACACCAAATAGAGAAGAGCCCGTCAAAACAAATGCCACAAAAATATTTTTTTTTAAACGCACAGGGGTCGAGATGCCAGGCCAGTACCGATAATATTTCAGAATAGAGACATAGTAGAAGCCCCAGGGAGGATATGGTAACAATATTCAATGCATGAATAAATGGTCGATATGTCAAACTGTAAGACAGATTCAGATGATACAAATTATCTAACACAAGACCATGAACCAACTTTCTTAGCAATAAACTTAGCAACTGACTTGATATAAGCATTTCATTTGATATCAACGCAAACGTTTCAGTAAGAAAGCACAATGAGTCACTCACCTTGAGGTAAGCACCAGTCAAGCTGGTGGAAGGCAAAAAATACGAATGTAATGAAAAGAAAAGAAATAGTAAGTAACTATATAAGAAATCACATATTTGTATTTCCTTAATCAAATTCAGACTATGCAAAGCATTAAAGCTAGGGTTTACTAACCGTGACAGAAGTAGAAAAGAGAAATCTAATTAAGGAGAGAGTACAATGGAAGAGTCATCAAGATGGCAACAGATCATGATTGATTTTGCATTTGAATTTTTGAAGATCAACGTTGGCTCAGATACATAGAGCCAGAAAGGAGTTCCACAAGCAAGCAGTGCGAATAAAGAAAATGTTTGCATAGAACTTACGGTTACATCTACCCATCTCAACTGTAAATTGATGACACCTTTTTGCTAGTACTGCGCTTAAATTATAAAGTCTAGGCACCATCGCTAAAAGTTCATCCGTGCAATTACTATTTATAGAAACGGCACAGAGAAGCCCTTTACGAAGGCGGGAAAGTGTCCGAAGCCGTGACGCCAAGTCAAGGATCAATAACACTACTGATTCTTCTTTGGATTTAATCAAGGAGCTCAAGGAAAATAGCAGGGGTACTTGACCATATGTAATATATAATATTATAAGCAAGGCAGTAAAGCCACTAAGACACAAGGGGGGGGTAAGATTTACAGATCAGAAACATTACTAATGAGAACAGAAGAATACTCAGGAAGACATTACATAATGGTTGGTCAACGTTTAGTGGAAAACAGTGAACCGGAAGAGAGGTCCACAAGCGAGAAGTGCGAGAAAACTGTTAGCTTAGAACTTACGGTTACATCTAGTCAATTCAGCTGCAATATGGTGAGACCTTGTTGCCAATCTAGTACTGAACGTAAATTCATAAAGTCTAGGTACCATCGTGAAGAGCTCATCCGAACAATTACTATTTATAGAAATTATTTATAGAAAATGCAACAAGAAACTACTTTACAGAAAGTGACTAGAGCCAAGATTCCAGGTCAGGGCCAATAACATTGTTGATTCTTTGGATTTTATCAAGAATATCCAATTATCTCGCAGAAGCACCTGACCATATATGGCAGCATTCTAAGTGTGGGCGAATGGTAGACTTATAAATATGTAAGATAGATTCTGGGGAGAAACATTGTCTAGCATAACACATTGAACCAACTTTCTTAGCAGCAGAGCCAGCACTGGAGTCCATAAAATCTTACGAATTGAAATTTAGAGATGTATTCTTATCAAACATTACTAAAAATAATGCCATTTATTAATGCAACAGATATACAATTATAACAACGTTTCTCCAAGTTTCTCCAATTCTGGAGTCGGTGTTTCAGGCTATCTTGTGGCAGCAAGGGCGAATGGTAGACTTATAAATATGTAAGATAGATTCTGGGGAGAAACATTGTCTAGCATAACACATTGAACCAACTTTCTTAGCAGCAGAGCCAGCACTGGAGTCCATAAAATCTTACGAATTGAAATTTAGAGATGTATTCTTATCAAACATTACTAAAAATAATGCCATTTATTAATGCAACAGATATACAATTATAACAACGTTTCTCCAAGTTTCTCCAATTCTGGAGTCGGTGTTTCAGGCTATCTTGTGGCAGCAAGGGCGAATGGTAGACTTATAAATATGTAAGATAGATTCTGGAGAGAAACTTATCTAGCACGACACCGTAGCGGGCATAGAAATGGATTCAATATAGACTTTGAACATCATTGAAGCCAGGAATGTTAACCCGAGAAGGCGCATTTAGTCGCTCTCCTTGATGTTAGCTTCAGCCATGATGATGGAAGGAAAAAAGATATATCTCAGATAGGATTCTTCTTTATATCAGGTCATCCCATAAGTTCTGTCCGAATTTTGAATAAAGAAAACAAGTGACCAAATGTTACATTTAATTACAGATTTAATCAACAATGTATTTTCCCTGATTATCTATGACTTCCTTCCATCTATTAACAAGCTTACTAATTCCATTACTGTAAAATTCTTTTGGCTTTGGTTCGAAGAACTCACAAATGTCAGTTTTAACCTCTTCTTGTGTTACAAAAGCTGTTTCTTCCAAATGATTCTGTAAGCTACGAAACAAATGGTAGTCTGAAGGAGCAAGATCGGGAGAATAAGGTGGATGAGAAATTTTCTCCCAACCAAGTTCTTTTATCTTTTGTGATGTGATTTTGATGTGTGGTGTCGCGCATTGTCCTGATGAAACATCACCTCTTTTCGATTCACTAGAGTAGGTCTTTTTTTCCTCAAAGATTGGTTCAACCGCTCTAATTGCTGACAGTATATTTGAGCATTAATTGTTGCATTGGGTGGTAAGAATTTAAAGTGGATTATTCCTTGGCGATCCCACCAGATTGAAAGAAGAACATTTTGTCTAGAAGTTTCCTTCTCAGCTGTGGCTGGGGTCCTTCCCCGTTACCAAGCCACTGTCTACAACGCTTAACATTTCGATAAAAGATCTATTTTTCGTCGCCAGTCACAAGTCTATCCAAAAAAGGTGAAACAATTTAGCGAGAATGGAGAGAAGAGCAGATGTCAACTCGGGATTTGAGGTTGTTTTCAGACAATTCATGAGGCACTCATTTTCCAAGTTTAGGAACTTTTCCAAGTTGTTGAAGATGACGATGAACAGTTGTATGGTTTGAACTGAGAACCACTGCCAATTCCTCAACTGATAAAGCAGGATTTTCTTCAAGGGCTGCTTCAAGAAGCTTTTCATCAAACTCAACTGGACGTCCGGTTCGATCTTCATCTTCAAGGGTAAAATCTCCATCTCTGAATTTTGCAAACCATCTTCTGCAAGTTCTTTCATTCACACATTTCTCTCCATAAATTGAGTGAATGTTTCTAGCGGCTTCGGCTGCTGAGTTTCCTTTCTTGAACTCATAAAGCATTATGTGCCTCAAATGATTCTTGGGTACTTCCATGTTAGCAGGGTTTTAATCAAACAAAATTTAATTTTATTGTTCTCTGAAATAAAATTTGATCAGTTTAAATGCATCTAAACATAAAAATAATGTTCAGCTCCATTAGACATTATAAAATACTCTTTAAATTTCGTTCATTTTTTAAAAAAAAAAGGTAAAATTCAGACAGAACTTATCGAATGACCTGATATTTAGTGAATATTAGAAAACTTTATTTTAACAAATACTTTTATATATTATAAAAATAGGGCGAAAACGTATTCTATACCTTCTATTCGGTTGGTGCAAAAAATAATGACGTAATAATGTCGTTTTTTGACGTATTTTTTAACGTCAGAAAACGACATTATTACGTCATTATTTTTGAACCAACCTAATACAAAGCCTAATTAAACAGAACTTAATTTTTTGTGCTATAGATTTTGTTCTCAACAAAATTTCTTTCACATGTGTAGACGTTAACTTAAAACTCTATTCTCCTGGTAGTTTTCATGTTTTTATTTACCCATACAACATTTTACCGATTACTTCAACTTTGTAACCGATGCCAGCGTTGGAGCGTTCTTGGACACTAGAGCCTTGACCTCTTCAAAGACAAATAGGTATCTATTCTGCTTATTCTCATATTCTTTACTTTCTAAAAACCTTCTCATGCATTCAAATCCTAAACCTGAATCTGAATTACGATTTTAAAGTAATCCTCGACCTCGAGTGTCTGTCAGACGTTTTTATTGGGTTTGTTTTAGCATATTAAATTAGTTCCTTAATTCAAATTATTACACTGATGAGGATGGAAATGCATGCTCCATTCCTGCAACAGTTTTGATTAGGAACTGACTGGGACTCTTAAATACTTTGATTTTCTTCAACTCTCTAATCTCTTACGCCGTACATTTAGGATCGCCATTTTTCTGTAAATAATTAAAACGCTTCATTTTTAAAACCTTCGCTGATGCAAAGACTTAATGTATTTTGATACATAGCTCCGTACATTAATTTCGGACATAGTCACATACCTGATCAGTTTGTGCTAATGGATGGCAGAACGTGGGTGGGGCAGAGGCATTAACGAAGGATTTGGTTTGGTTTATTTTGTTTTACGGCATATCAGCCTCAATGGGTTATTTAATGCCTACAAAAAATTTTAATGCTGGTAATATTTTGTTTTGTCAAAAATCTGTTTCTGGTAATATATTTCCTTCAAAATTGTATTGCTTGTAATAATTTTTTTCAAAAAAGTATTGCTGGTAATAGTTAACTATTTGCCCATAGCTGGGACCCTAACAGGTGCTACCACCCGGAGTCAGAGTGGACCTGGGAACACCAGGTGGTTCCACGCTCCTCAGTACCTCCTGATCAGAGCCCTTGCTGCTGGACGTAGTTTAACGTTTTACCCAGGACGCGGATGTAGTTTTACGTCTTACCGAGGTCGGCATAAGCAAAGAGAGAAAAACTTCTAAAAGCCACTCACGGTAGAATGTTGTGGAGTCCTTATCAGTTATATCCTGAATAGATGTGAATAATTAACAAAATACCGACGATTCTTCATTTCAAAGCTGAAAATAATATCAGGGCAGATTGAAAAGTAATCAATCAAAATGCCGTTTTCAAATCAGCAATAAACTGGGATATTCGTTCGAAGAATTCAAGGACTATGTCAAACTCGGAACTTTAGACAATGCTTTTTCAAAGATATATAGGATCTCAAAAAAAACAAAAACAAAACAAAACTAAAAGCTTGTATAATATGAGGAAGGGTCTGTATGAACTGCAAGTTGGGAAGCATTTATTTTTTCAGAAACTCTCTCATGTCAGGAGAAAATATTTTGTGTTCCTCTGAGACCAGCATATTCAGTGCTTCTACCGAAAGGAGCTGTCAAAATGGAAATAGACTTGCTATAACTTCCCGGAATTGGTAGGAGAAAGAACGAACATATGGTAAAAAGGCTTGTGATATTTTTGAGAGACTGCTGACAGGTTGCATCAGTTGAAACCCTTGCTCGAAATAAAAACTCACATAAGTTTCTCTGGGTACAAGCAAAGAATGCACATTCTCAGTGTATTATCATGAATGACAGACACTCGTGAAAGGCTCCGGTTGACGCGAACGTAGAATGCCGAATATAAGGAAGTATATTTTTGGTGATTAATGCAAATTTTAATAGAAACCAAACGAAATATACCAGAAGAATACCAAAGATATATAATTAAAATCGAATACAACATTTGAAGCTCATGACTTCATTTAAAATATGTATTCCAGAGCCTTGCTTCCAAAACTTTAAATGCAATATCAATCATTTGTCTACTTAATTCATATTGTTTCATAGTCCTCTCTCATTAATAGTAGTTTTTTCTTATATTCTCTTACACTCAGTAAACACTTGTGACTTTATTGCCTTAGTGACTTTATTGCCTTTGATCTTCAAAACATTAAAAGCAATCTCAATCATTATCCTCTCTCTTCATCATTCTTGTTCTTTTATTGTCCTCTATCCTTAATAGTAGTTTTTCTCATATTCTCTAACACACAGTAACATCTAGCGTCTTAGTAGCTTTATTTGCTTACTTGCGGTGATATAAGGATCCTAATGAACTGTTAGGTCAACAGGATGCATCACTCAATGTAGTACAAACAAATATGACAAGGTTACCTTGAAGTTCCCACAGTTCTTTGAGGCGTTTTTAGTGTATTTAATTCCTAAAGCATGAAACACGTCATGCGAAAATTGTTTTCCACTTTGTCATTAATTTTCCTAAAACACAAACACAAAACACACAGACACGCACGCAGATACACACTCATATATATATATATATATATATATATATATATATATATATATATATATATATATATATATATAAATTTAAAAGGCTCAAACACTAATATTCCATGGTTATAATTTATTACATTGCAATCGTATTGACGATCCAATTCATCAGACCTACAAATTCAAAAAGTATTAGTGTTTGGGCCTTTTAAATTATATTCTTGCTCTGTCTTGTACATAGAGCTCTACCTAAATTTTATCCTCTTGGAAACATTATATATATATATATATATATATATATATATATATATATATATATATATATATATATATATTTTTATTATCTATAAAATTGAAACAACATATTTTAAAAACCAAAACATACGCCATGATGATAGTTGAAGATAATCGAAAGTGCATCGCAGAAAGCCATCGGTTGGGGCCCTACTTTAACAACTTCGACTCAAACGTTAAAAAACTTACGAGAAAGCAAGAAAAAACTGAAAAAAAGATCAACAAACGGAAAAATTCCGTAGTTTTCAAAAACACATGACTGAATAAAGACATGCTGCCAAAATATATACACGCACGTATATATATATATATATATATATATATATATATATATATATATATATATATATATATATATAAGTTAACACCAATAAAAAAGTGCATTATTTTTTTTTTTAATTAATATAAGAATAACTAAAACAATGAAATTCACAGACATTTTCTGATACATCCTGACGAGTGGTCCGAACAATTACGCCTATGAATCTTTGGAGTAGCGGTGCTGAATATAACATCGATCACCTAAGTGTCATTTTTTATTTCCATTAATCATTAATTATGTTCCCCCCCCCTTTAACTTTCGGAAAAGAGGTAACACTTTGTTTTTAAACTTCCTTAAAAATCATTTCACCACCAATTACTTATCATTGCCTGAAGAAGTACCATCAAAGTATTGAAACATGAAATCTTTTGTGTAACGATAACAATGTTTTTTTTATAATCTTTTATAATAAAAATTATATACACACACACACACACACACATATATATATATATATATATATATATATATATGGTGTAAGTTCAACCATAAATCTTCTGCAGCCACTTAGTTTAAAGACAATTTCATTTACGTAGGTCCTTACTTTCCATAGAAACACTTATTTTTATTTCATGGGTAACTTTCGCTGGAATTCGCAATTAATTTAAATTATTCCCAAATTTATTTCCATGTTATAAAAATTGTTATCATACAAAAAATTCGTCACTTTTTGTGACGAATTTTTTGTATGATAACAATCCCGTAAAAAAAATTCACTGAAACCAATCGCAATAATGTAAATTAGAGAATACAAAATTTCTGGATTGTGGATCCGGATCTGGTCTGGAATGTTTTTAATTTGATCAAGGTGTTAGGCTGATTCCTAAATAGCATGATATGTTCGGTTACAGCCTCTTGGAGTAAAGTTGAAAATGTGTGACACACTGACATTTGCATTTATAAAGATTATGTCCACCAGTAATAAATCCTGGTAGGACTTTTAGTTCTCTTAAGATTGCCTCGCCGTAAAGGTTAGATAAATTGTTTGAGAAGACGCATACTTATCTTATATTGCATTCGATTTTTCTGTTATATGCTCAATTCATTTTCTATCTGCATTCTGTTTTTTTCTTGTAAATGTTCCAGATTATTTTAATATGTTTCCAAATGAAACAAGTTTTCCTGGCAGATCATTGTCTCGTACCTTATCAAATGCCATCCTGGGTATGACGATAAACTACATCCGCGCCCAGGGTAAGACGATAAACTACGTCTAACAGCAAGGCCTCTGATCAGGAGGCTTGGAGGAGCGTGGAACCACCTCTTAATGGCTGGTGTTCCCAGGTCCACCCTGACCCGGGGTAGTAGCACCTGATAGGGTCCCAGCTATGGGCAAATAGTTAAAACCTAAATTTGGGTCAAAATACTATGAAAGTGTAAAAGTAGATTTTAATACCAGAAATACTTTGTAAAAAATTATTACCAGAAATAAATTTTTGAAGAAAAAAATATTACCAGCAATACGTTTTCTAAAAAAAAAACAACCTAATACCAGCAATACGTTTTTGAAAAAATATTACCAGATATACGTTTTTGAAAAAAATAATATTAACAGCTATACGTTTTTGAAAAAATAATATTACCAGCTATTCTTTTTTGAAAAAAATAATATTACCAGCTATACATTTTTGAGGAAAAAAATATTAACAGAAATAGATTTTTGACAAAACAAAAATATTACTAGAAAAAAAAAGTTGTCGGCATTAAAAAACCCATTGAGGTTGATATGCCGTAAACGAAACAAACCAGACAAACCTTATCAAATGCCACTGCATGCAATATCTTCTTCTTTTGTATGCCGCGCCCCTTCATGACATAGGCGTTCACCTCTCTCCACAACTTCCTATCACGCTTAACTTTTAACAGTTATTCTTCCTTTGTCAATACACGTAATAACCCCGTTGCGACATCCATTCTTACAAGTGGTTCACTTCTTTCCACGATCTATTTTGCCCTCAACATGCCTCGTGGCGATTAAATTTTTCAAGTCCTCTTTCGTCATTCCTTACGACAGAGAAAAAGCCTGTTGATCTTCAGACACAAAACACTTTGGTATGGATAAAAGAAATCCAAAGTCGACATTAAGCTTGTTTCCAGTATATTCTGTCTTGGTTCGTTCTTGAATACCGCCCTCCACTACTACCTTGTCTCGGATATCATGCAGTAGTTATTAGGTTGGTGCAAAAATAATGACGTAACAATGTCGTTTTTTGACGTATTTTTAACGTCAAAAAACGACATTATTACGTCTTTTTTTTGCACCAACCTAATTTTATGTGCGCCATCAACATTACAGCGTGATTGAAATGTAATTCCTTATTTTATATATGATGGGTTCTCCCGTCTAGTAAAAATTATAGTTAAAGGGGAGAGTCCACTATACATAAAATAAGGAGTTACTTTTCAATCACTCTGTATATCAACTACGCATCTTATATTGATAATGTTGTGCTCACCAATAGTTTAAAATTCTTACTAGTACTTCTAGTTCTTTTAGAATCGCCTTGCTGGGAATATTAAATAAATCCGGCGAGAAGACGCATCATTGTGTTATGACGCTTTCTATTTTACTGTATGTGTTCAATTCTTTTTCAGATGCAGGCGGTTCACCGCGAATAAGATTTCGTAATCACATGGTAAATTATCTAAGTGAAACGAGAATTTTTTGTCTTGTTTTTCAGTACCAAAACTTTTTTCAAGGATATTTTGATTGAATTCTCCTTAGATGTTATCAGAAACCTTAAGGTAGAAAAGTGCAATTTTGTTATTTTGGAACTAAAAAAGAAAGTATTGGCCATTGACCTTGTTTGAAAATATGAAAGTAAAAAGTGTTTTATGTTCTTTCTTATCACCTCTAGGTGGCGATTGGGTTACCTGGGCGTGAGGAAGGTGTTTTTGATTTTGTTTTTTTTTTTTGTTTTTTGGCATTCCATGCGTACATAAAAAGAAAGTGTTCGATTTTGTTCCTGAATCGTACTCTTTGAGATTTTTCCTGGTAACTTGACTCTTGGCAAAAGGAAGAGGGGGAGAAAGAGATAGAGACAGAGAGGAGAATTAAAGAAGATAAAGAAAAAGAAAAAAGAAAAGGGCGAAGAAAGAAAGAAAGAAACCAATAACAGGAAAAGAGAAAGAAGACAAAAGCTGAAATAAAGAAATGAAAATAAAACGAGACGAAAAAAGGAAGAAACGAAAAACAGAAAAGAAAAGAAGAATAAGAATTGATTTCCTTTTTCATTTGGAAAGGAAAAGTGAAAAGACTGAATCTGAAGAGATTGGGGGAGGATATTGAAAATTCCTGTACAGGGTACAGATAAAGAAGAAAAGTAAGAGTAAAGAAAAGAAAAGAGTAAAAAAGATGAGAAAAGAGAAAATGGAGAAAGAGTAAATGGAAAGAGAAACAGATAGAAAGAAATAGGTAAAATAAAAATGCAGAAAATAGAAAGAAAGAAAGAAAGCAACAAAGAAAGAAAGAAAGAAAGAAAGAAAAGAATAGGAAAAACGAGAACAAGAAACAATGATAGAAAATGAAAGAAAATGAAAGAATGATAAGAAGATAGGGAGAGAGAGAGAGAGAGAGAGGTTTGAGAAGAAAGAGAGACGACAAACGAATAATAAAAGGTGAAAACATCTTCGTAATTTTTTATTGGGTGAGACAGAACATCAAGAAGAAAAAGTTAGGAGAAATCATTTACTATTTTTTATTGATAAGTTTAGTATAAAATTAAAAAAAAAACGAAAGAGAAGAAAGAAAGGAGAGAAAATGTAGAGGAGTGTGAAAAAGAAAAGAGAAAAAAATCCTTGATTTATTTATAGAGATGGAAAGAGAAAGAGACAGAGAGTCTGTGTGTGGCTGCTGAGTTATAAGATAGATAGGTATTAGGCTGGTGCAAAATAATGTCGGTTTTTGACGTTAAATAAAACGTCAAAAACCGACATTATTTTTGCACCAACCTAATAGATAGATAGAGATAGATAGATAGAGATAGATAGATAGATAGATAGATAGATAGATAGATGAAAATCTGAAAGGAAAAGAAATAAAAGAGAGAGATAAGAGAAAGTGATAACAAGATGTAAGAGAGAAGATGAGACAAGAATGAAAGCGGCCTGAACAAAATTGAAAAAGAAAGCAACTTAAAGAGAAAAAAGCGAAGAGAACACAAAAGAAAGAAAGAATGAAAGAAAGAAAGAAAGAAAGACAGTCAGCGTGCAAGCAAGAAAGCAAGACAAAAAGAAAGGAGAAAAGTGCAGGTATGTCTTTAGAACGCATGGAAAGTAAACGGAAAAAAAGAAACATATACAGAAATAAAGGAATATAAACAAAGAAAGAAAATTCCACAAAGCACGTAAAGAAAGTATAACTAAAAGAAAGAAAGAAAGAAAGAAGAACGAAAGAGGGAAAAAGAAAGAAAAAAGAAATTGGGAAAGAAAGAAAGAAAAAAGGAAGACAGAAAGAAAGAAGGACGGAAGGAAGGAAGGAAAAAGAAAGAAAAAAAAAGAAAGAAAGAAGCAAGAAAAAGCAAAGGAAAAAAAATAAGGAAAACACCGAAAGAAAAAAGAAAGAGAAATGAAGAATAAAAAAGAAACGAAATTTGGTAAACGGACAAGGAAACGTCTTCATAAAAAAAAAAAAAAAAAAAAAAATCATCGCTTTATTTCCAGTATTAGTTTCGATTTTTCGATCCTATTCGTTTATTGATTGATCTTCAGATGCATCGAGTCAAAGAAACGTTCTTCTCGTTGTTCTTAATAGAAACACAAATTCAAGTCGTGAATCGTTTTTCGTTCCTAACGTTTTTTGTTTTTTTTTGGCGGGAACTTATCTATTTTTAGCATTTGAATGTTTTTTGTTTTTTTTTAAATTCCTTTATGCCACTGGAGAGTCACGACATGTGAAAAAGTATACTTTGTGAAACTTACATTTGATGGTTTTTCGCCAGCCTCCCCTACCAAAAATCCTTGCTGATTCAATGTTTAACGACATCGCAGTCAAAAAAATTTCATTCATTTCTTAAAGGGCAAATTCGTCAGGTTTTATGTCACCGACTATATATATATATATATATATATATATATATATATATATATATATATATATATATATATATATATATATATATATATAAACAGCAATTGTCAATGACTTGATGTGAGCCTTAAAAGTCGTTTCAGTTTTGCTGTTACTTGTGAGATTTTCAACAAGTCTTTTTTTAACGATCGATACATGATAGATGGATACGTAAGGCAATATTCATAAAATTTACGGAAAGTAGCTGTGAATTTTCTTTCATTATAGCTCATCTTATTCGACAAAATAACCATCTTTATGATTTCTAAAATTGAATTTTCACTTATCAGAAACTTATTATTAGCCAGACATCTGCGTGGTAGCCGGGGTAGCTGAGTATTTAACGATGGTGACAGCGGTCGGTGTTCTAAATCCCGATAAATAAATGGATTCCAAAACGTTCATTGAAAGCAACAAACTCCGCCAATATATTTCTGTGCTAGACTAACCTTCAAATTGTTGGAACGATTATTTTTTTTCGGGTGAAATATCCACTTATATTAAATATTCAGGAAGTTCCTTCGTTCACATTAATGCCGGCGGCAGACATTCTTGGAGATAGCTAAAAATTGCTGAAAATTATAATTGAAGAAAAAAGATTTTATTTCGACCATCTTGTCTATCAGAAAACGTACGGTGACTAAGTATCCCCCCCCCCAGTGATTATGGTCGAAGCCAAGGTGAGAGACAGAATTTCCTATTCTAATTTTCACAGACGCTAGACAAGCTTCCTACTTTTTGTACCCTCTTTTTGCTTTTTGTCTGTAGTGACTGAGCCGAATTGTTTCTCACTTTAAATAACTAAGCTCTTATCCACGTTATGTTATCATGTTTGTATTATATGCAGTGTCCCTTGTATATACTGCCCTGGGTATGACGATAAACTACATCCGTGTCCCGGGTAAGACGATAAACTACGTCCAATAGCAAGGCCTCTGATCAGGAGGTTTTGAGGAGCGTGGAACCACCTCGTAATTGCTGGTGTTCCCAGGTCCACTCTGACCCTGGATGGCAGCACCTGCTAGAGTCCCAGCTATGGGCAAATAGTTAAAACCCAAACTTGGGTCAAAATACTATGAAAGTGTAAAGTTAGGTTTTAATACCAGAAATGCTTTGTAAAAAAATTATTGCCAGCAATACTTTAAAAACAAAAATTACCGACTATACGTTTTTGAAAAAAAAAAATTGTCGGCATTAAATAACCCCTTGAGGTTGACATAACCTAAAACAAACCAAACCAAAGCCTGTGTATAAATTGTTGGGGGGGGGGGATTATTCTTTTCTATAGTCTATTCTTTTCTGTATAAGGAGGTTTTTGTGGAGTGCTATGATGCTCACGTCGTAAATGGATGTGACATGGAAAAGAAGAAGTCTCCTCTTCAGACATTGATCACGCGAGGTTCGGTTGCTGGTGTTTCTGTACAAAATCCGCGTTTTAATTCGATACACCACTAAAGCAACATCATGTTGGCTCTTTTTTAATCACACATTTTTAATGAATTTCTGTTCTATTAAATAAATCATATTCTCTTTTCTGTTTACTTTTTCCTTTTCCTTTTTTTTTTTTGTCAACTCCTGAATCCTGACATGTTTTATTATAGTTCTATAAATTATGCAAATTTCATCCGTGTTGGTTTTATCAGTTTTGATCCGTTCTCCATATTGCTCTCTATCCGCTATACCTGCAGGAATAAAGACTCGAAGTGTGGGAAGTGAAACAGTTGGAATCGGGGAACCAGGTTAAGTTTCAGTATGTTGCATTTACTTTCGCACTATGTAATTGTTATGATAATATTAAACGTCTCCATATAAGGAAACATTCGACATATATTGACCGAGCAACCAGCTCTATTGTCGGTTGAAATGTATAAAATATTTCTATTAAACAAGCAAAGAAGTTGCTAATCGGAATAACCAGGTCTGATTCCATTTCTAAACAAAAATTCTGATGAGAATAAATATCGAAATATGTTCCTTTTCTGGCGTTTACATATATACACTTACGTATGCATCAGTTTTGTCGTGTGAGCGTCACGTGATTACATCATGGCATCTATGTGTCTATGTCTAATTCTTGAAATGTTGGCGTAATTTAAATGTCTACTAAAACTTGCGATTAATATCATTTTTCAGGGATTGGCAACCTACAGCACAGGTACCGCACATGATACACCAAGCAATATTCAATGGCATATGACCGCAAATGACACCACAAAGTCCGAAACAATAACTACTACAACGCAAAGAAGATATTTAGCTGTTTCCCTTGTATTATATACTAAAGAATTTATACAATATATTACTATATAAAATATATTGTAGATCAGGTATATTGACCTTGACTTGCATAAAAATACGTATAGCTTGTAAGATGTCAACAATTTTGTGAAAAGCTAACCAGGTCTTTGCCAATTATAAAACAGCATAAACAGATTTATTATTTAGCCTCGCTAAATGCCGTGGACCTTCAAGGCCTTGGCGATCATGGCTCTCCACTACATCATATCTTGTGTCGCAAAAAGGAAACAACACTTAAGAGATTTCTTTTATCTTAATTTTAGTTGCTTTTTATCGCAACTCCCAGAACGATATAGATCTTTCTAAAGGTTTTTTATTTTAGGGACATTCAGTTTTAGATCAGCAAACTTTAGCTTTAACGAAAACATTTTTTTCCAATATATCTTAAATCGGAGTCCGGCAACATGGGGTACGCCAATCAATTTCCAATGGCACACAGTCGCAAATGGCATCATGAAGTCCGAACCAATAACTACTACAACCCAACGAAGATATTTAACTGTTTCAATTTTAATATATACTAAAATATATATACTGTATATTAATATATAAAATATATTGTAGGACAGGTATAATGACCTTGACTTGTCTAAAAATACGTATGCTGTTGGCAAACTAAATGATTTTATAACCCTAAGTCGGTACATAGTTAGCAAAAGGTTGCTGACCCCCTGTCTAACGAAGGTTGGAATTGAATGTGTTAAATTAGGTTAAATCAGCTGAAAATGTTTTAACCACACATTCTTGAACTATACGTTTTAAGAATATTGGTCATTCAAAAAAGTATCGACATATATATAAGTATAACTATATTTTTCAGTACAGTTGTTCAGTATAAGGCCCATGAGCCACTCAAAGTAGAAAGTTACTCAATGAGGTTGTAAGAACGTAAGAGAAGGAAGTGCCTATGCATTTTTTTCTTACTTGTTCTATATTTAACCATTTGGTTGGATTAAATGCATATCTTTCTTTTGTATTAAAACAATTTTTCAGTAAATCTAAACAATTTTTCTTTGGTTCAAAAACTCTTTTTAGAATTGAGGGCGGCTTAATTCTTAACCTTTTCTCTATCAATACCTTGTTTACCTCATTATTTATTGAAAATTCTCAAGAAGTGTGGTATCACTTATTTAGTACATTATGTTTTTGATGGTTTAATGCTAGTCCGGATGTTCGAAGAATAATGGTCCTCGCTAAGGGCTACGGGGGTGGGCTGAAAATTTCATAGGCTGACTATGAAGGAATGATGATAGAGCCGTGAAACATTGCATACATTAATTTAAACTCATTAATAACTGCAATGTGTCTTTACAGGTAAACAGACATCTAGTTGTTCAAAGAAGACCTGAAATGTAACTTATAGCGACTTCTGTTGAAAATAGACAACATTTAGCATCGTAGTGTTAACATGTACCTACAGAAAAAGAATTTATCTCCCAAGGGCATTCATACTGACATAGTTTCTATATTAAGTGAGGAGGAACAAGCTATCAACAGTGCAAAAATGGGTAGCTGGACTTCGGAGGGGAGGAAAGAGTCTTGAATATGACCCAAGGTTTAGACATCCTGTATCAGTCACTACCGAGGAAAACGTCGATCCTGTTCAGCACATAGTGACGGCTGACAGGTTATTGTCTATAAATCAAATAGCTAATGTCATTAACATATCCGATGAGAGAGTTAAGAATATTCTTCACAATGAACATGACGAAGGTTTCTATTCGGTGGGTGCCACGTCTTCTGGCACCTGACAAAAAGCGCACCAGGCTGATCAAACCACGAGAAAATCAAGAAATTATCTGAAGTAGATTAGGTTGCATTCCTTGAACGTTTTCTAACCCAGGATGAATGTTCGATTCATCACTTTAAGCCAGAGGCAATACGTGGAAGGGAAGGTGATGGTCTCTTTTTGGGAGGATACAAAAGGCATTGTGTTTCTTGACTATTTTCAAAAGGGTCACACCATCAATGGAGAGCACTATGACAAATTACTGAGGTAGATACGAAAGGCTTTCAAGATCAAACGCTCAGGAAAGTGGTCTTGTTTCATCAGGAAAATAGGCCGGCACGCATATCCTTGGTTTCAATAGTGGGTGAATTTGGTTTTGATCACCTTGCCTATTCTTCTGCTTTATTTCCGTGTAGCCAAACATGAAAAAAAACAAAAAAAACACTTGGCTGCGAATCCGTATCGCAGTGATGATGACGTCATATCTCCAGTTGTTGACTTTTTTTTACCCAAAAGTTAATAGCTTCTTCACCAATGGGATGAAAGCCGTGCAGCCCCGATGGAAGAAGTCTGTAAACAGCAAGAGGAACCATGTTGAAAAATAAAACTCATTTCCTCAAATTGCATGAGACTAACTTGGTCAGACTTTAAACATCCAGGCTTCATTCGCTCGAAGCTTTTTCTTGAATCTGAGGAGGTGCATACCGTTGAAACTTTATACACATATTCCACATTACAGAGGGAGGAATCCATGAATCGTTTACTCCAGCAATGGGTTAAATCGTATAAGAGACTTGACTCTTTAGCTAGATTTCGCTAACTGCCAGTCTTAAAGAATTTCTACGCTGAATTCAAAACTAATAAAGAAGGTAAGGAGAAGCCAATTACTATATTGCCAAAATAATAAGTAAGTAATAGCTACCTGCCTGTATCTGAGTATACCTGACTAGTATGACTGATAGCTAATCCCTGTTGCAGATGCCTGTTCAGGCATATTTATGTTTGTTCATCACCAACAGAGCCCACCTGTGGTTCATATTGTAACTATGCTGAGTGGAGCTTGGTTATAGTTTCTGATAAACAGTGTAAACAAGGCCTGTACATTCAAACTCTCGGTCACGATGACATGTGGCTTTGTGCTAGAACAACCACCGACGGTTCGAAAACTTTTTCGTCTGCGCAATTTAACTCGGAAGCCTTGGGCCAGCCCATGGTATTGTTTTCAGGCACTTTACAAAGGGGCCGCACACTGGGATAGTCAATTATTTACAAAATAGTAATGGCAATTCACGCATATTAAACGAAAAGAAACAGGGGAGAGCCATGATCATCTATATTTTAGATGGTGGTGATATTAAAAAACGTCTTGCACATCTTGGGCTAAATAAACAATCCTGCCGATGCATTATATGTTCTGGTGAAGTTTTAGATAATTTTACTAACAGCCATCGAGAATAATAAAATATTTCCTGGCAGAATAAAATGTTTTACAAAGTGAAACATTTTGTCATGTCTAGATTAGGTCTAGATATTTTAGATATTATTTTTTAATCTAGTTTCAGTCGACTGATTTTAGGCTCTATATTGCTTTTGGCACTCATTGTCTACTGTTAAACCTCTTAACCGGAAAAAATGATTAAATGCTGTATGATATAATTAATGTTTAGTATTTCTATGGTGATTAAAATACTTTCTGACTGGCCGAGACAGCAATCACGAGTTTTACATCAGATTTTTGCTTTTATGAAACCTTGTTGGTGGGCACAGTTTTGTTCATTTTAACAGCAAATCTTAATAATATATTTATTTTTGACATTAAAAAAACTCCGAAAAGCTGCATTTTCGCGTGTCATCTGAGAATAACATTTTCCTAAAATATGCACTTTTCGATAATATCCTTTTTAAATTAGGAAGAAATATGTATTTTGTGCAATTCAGCGTATGACTGACACTCTTTGAACATACGTCTAAACACACAGGTGCTTAGGAGCATATATATATATATATATATATATATATATATATATATATATATATATATATATATATATATATATATATATATATGTCGGAAGAGAGGTCAGATATAAACAATGTTAAAAAGAATTCAGGATTGTATAGTTTAATAATCGCTTAAGTCATAAAAATTGATTGCTTTCATATATATATATATATATATATATATATATATATATATATATATATATATATATATACATATATATATATATATATATATAAGACAAACTAGAAAAAACTTTAATTGTGACGCGTTTCGTCATTCAGGCGTTCATCGGACTGAAACGCGTCGCAAGTAAAATTTTTCCGCTTTGACATAAAGTTTCTTCAATATCGTTCTTGATATATAAAAAAAATCTATATTGATATCTCATATATATATATATATATATATATATATGAACGTAGAAGTCAACACTTAGAGGCAACAGGCTGTTTCATGCACGATGCAATCGTCAGACCTGACGATTGCATATAGCATGAAACAGCCTGTCGCCTCTAAGTGTTGACTTCTATGTTCACTTTTATATTTACACACGCTCTATCTCTGATATTGAGCACTTTATCCCATAAATATAGCACATCTTAAGACTATATTCCTTCATATATATATATATATATATATATATATATATATATATATATATATATATTTATATATATATATATATATATATATATATATATATATATATATATATATATGAGCATGTTCGTGCGTATATGTATGTATATATTCATGTTGTTATGTATTGTATGGATATATATGCATACATATATATTATTTATACATACATATATTGTATATATACATGTGTATATTTATCAAGCTTCTTAGATGAATACTTGTTGCCTAAAAATACCACACACACACAGATGCAATCGTCAGGCCATGAGTGCTGTTAATTTTCTCATGATTACAATTCCAATGTAATAAATTATGACCATGGAATGTTAGTCTTTGAGCCTTTTATATAATATTCTTGCTCTTTCTTGGGCATTGAGCTCTACCTAGATTCTATCCCGTTGGGAACACACACACACACACACACACACACACACACACACATATATATATATATATATATATATATATATATATATATATATATATACTGAACATTAATATAGACTTCCCACAATGCACTACTGACCCGTATATATAAATAGCCGAGAAAAATAACAGCACTCGTGGCCTGACAATTGTATCTAGCATGAAACTGTCTGCCGCCTCTAAGTGTTGACTTCTATGTTACACTCGCTCTATCTCTGATATTGAGCACTTTATCCCATAAATATAGCACATCTTAAGACTATATTTCTTCATATATATATATATATATATATATATAAACACCAAAAATTTATATTGGATACAGCGCAAGGTAAGACGTCACTGACGTCAATTCCTGAAAACATTTGTTATAAAAAAGAAACAGCGAACATTGAATAATTTATCGTTGTGATTAGGGGAACACTTATTGTTGTGTGTTAAAAAAAAAACACATAAAAAATCAATTTGTCCGTTCATATGATGTCATCTTGCATGAATTAAAATTCCTTTCATCAAACGTGAGAACTCGTGTACCATCCCCACCAAATCTGAAATCTTGCTAAACATCAGTATTTATTTTGGAATCGCATTTTGGACGGGCTGTGAACTTTTCAGAAATCCTTGCATATATAAACATACACATACTCACAGGCACATCTGCAGACACACACCCAGACGTACACACACACACGAGCACACATCTCTCTCTCTCTCTCTATCTATCTATCTATCTATATATATATATATTTATATATATATATATATATATATATATATATATATATATATATATATATATATTCATTGCTAATAATAGTTAACGACTTGAAAATTCATTTATCCTATATTCGTTCACACTTAAGTACACATTATAATTGCATATACAATCGAAGATTCGATTTAATGACTTCAAATTGACAAGAAGAAAATTGTGTTGTTTACTGTTTTCTTTAGTTTCTATTTAATATGTCAGCCACTAAAGTCGACTTTGTATATGACATTTATTAAGCGCTTGTTGGCTGCTTCAGAAACCACTTGGCGCACTTATGAGAAAATATCCTGCTAAATTACAAACAGTTAAAATTATATCTTCAGTTGGTCTGCGTCTTTGAAATTTAGGAGGGGAGAACAAAAAGAACTGGTAGCTGTAACTCTGTATGTTATTGACCTGATTGAGAAAGGAACTCACCACATCAGGAATGCTTGTGAGATGACATGATGACTATCACGACAGGCTATTTGTTTGCTAACCTGCGAATTGAATACTAGTAACGAACTCAAAAAGGACACGAGGTTAGGACATGGAATGCAAAAATAAAGGCAAAACTTAAATTCCTAATTAGTTATTTCTACTGATGATACAAATATTTACTCCTGTTTTAATAGCAAGTCCGATAGTTTGGACAAAGTAAAACTCTGCATCTACTTTCGAAAATGCCACCCCCCAATCAATTGTTAACTGGGGCAACAAATAGCTTGTAAATTTTAACAGCTTCAAAACGAAACTGCTATCTTTTAATCATCATAGAGAACTCTTTTTGCCTTCCATCATTAAGTCTGATGCTAACCTCCAGGCGAGCAAATTATTGCGCCTGCATGGTCTCACGTTTTATGCTGATATGAATTAGAGTGACTATATTAAATCTATTGCTACTTCTCTTTCTAGGAAAATATATTGAGTGTCGTGCTAGACAGTTTTACACGCCATTTTCTATCTTGCACGTTTATAAATTTACTATTCGTCCATACATTGAATATTACTGCCTTATCTGGTTTGGTGCTCCTGGTATATATCTCAAGCTTCTTGAGAAAAACAAAAGATAGGTCTGCAATGTTATTGTTCCTTCTGCCTTCTGCTACTTATCCCCGACGTGGCCTCTCTCTGTCTTTTCTACTAATATTTTTTATAGCAGCTGTTCTAATGAGCACTCCTGGCATATCTCCCACATGAATTTAAGTGAACTACTACACTGACAACTCCGTCTCATCGATTTACTGTTAAATTAGCTAGATGTAATAGTCCTATTCTAATAGTTTGATTTATGGCACTTTTCGCCTGCGGTATTCTTTTCCGGTCTTTTCCTCCCTGCCACATACGTTCAGCAAGAATTCAATTGCAACCGCAGTCGCCATCTTCTGTTTTCCTGAAACCTGATCTTTCATTGTTTTTTCTCTTCAATGAAATATTCTCTCTTTCCTTTTTAGTCACCCCCTTGCGTCTTAGTGGAATTATTGCCTTGTTTGGGATCAAGTGATTGAAACAAAAACGAAACAAATATTGAGGATCGAAGTCATCATATTAGACGAAGGGAAACAATATTTTAAGAGATATTGATGAATATGCCAGACCCTGAAAAGTTATCAGTGTCGTTTTTGAAATTGGCAAGTGTAGATTGTACTGAAATTTCAACTGTTTGATAGCCGAAAGCAGCTTCGGTTGTAATTTACCGCTGAACAGCATTGACAAACATGCAAGACGAACAACAACAGCAACAACAGCAACAACAACAACAGCAACAACAACAGAATGGTTACTCTTTATTTAGATTAGCTAATTTAGGTATAAAATCAATAGTGAGGTGTTTTTCAAACCCATTTTTTCTGTAAGAACGCAGAAAGCGAAGACGTTAGCAAAAGAGACAACCCGAGGTGTGCGCTATGTATTGGAGACATCAAACTGAAGTAGATACAGAAATTTAATTATTTAATCCGTATAGTTTGAGACGGCGGTAAATGTTACACAGAAATCCGAAGATTCTTGGTAATATTAACCGTTTCCTTACAGGCAAACTTTAGCAATTCATTGATCGGGCAGCCAGTGTTACTGTCGGTGGAAATTTACAAAATAATTATTTTAAACCATTTTTTTAAGCAAAATAGATTTTTTAAGTCCGGTAACTGCCATGTCTCTTTCTAATATTGATGGAGGTTTCCTTCTTAACTTTTTCTTTGAAGCAATGAGGGACGTCAGCATCTTGACATTATTTTCTGTCTGAGTTGCATGTGCTATCCAATTTAGTTGTTGCTGCTGTTGAAAGTCCTCAAGCGATGTGGTTTCTGTTATTTGGGACATGTCTATTTTTATATAACGTCAGATCACGAAGCTCAAAGAAGAATAGTCTCCATTAAAATCTACAGACTTCATCCGCTAGATGCTAAGAAACGAATGCAGAAGCTTGTCTGTAATATCTCATCACCGATACGGATGTGGATGTTAGACATTCCATGCGATAGAGACGTGGTTTCACCGCAGGATGCACGAATAACATGGACAAAACATATGAGCAATGGAGAAGTCTTAAGGGAAATGGGAACTACAAAGAAACTGATACTTACAATAAGAAAGAGTAGAGATTTCTGCAATACAATGAGGAAAGTGGGCTTGGTAATTTTAACACTCCCAAGACGTACTGAAATTAAGAGAAGAAAAAGAGAAATAACGAGAAGACTATTTTGAGTTTGAATGAATTAAGAGCAAAGAAAGGACAAAGAGAGATCCTGAACTTAGATAAACAAAGAGGAAGTCGTGGAGAGCTATGATCGTCCAAGTTCTTTCAGGACGTGGAAGATGAAAGACGAAGGGAAACAATATTTTAAGAGAGATAGTGATGAAAAAGCGAGACTCGGAAAAGTTATCAGTGTCGTTTTTGAATTTGACAAGTGTAGATTCTCCTGACATTTCAAATGTTTGATAGCCGGAAGTAGCTTTGGTTGTAATTCCACGCCGTATAGCGTTTACAAACATGCAAAACGAACAACAACAGCGACAACAAAAACAACAAAAAAAGCAACAGCAACAGTAACAACAACAAAAATAACAACAGAAATGTTACTCTTTATTTAGATTGGCTAATTTAGGTATAAAATCAATACTGAAGAGAATTTCAACACCCTTTTTTCTTGATAACAGATGCATAAAACTATTTAAGAGTAATTAACTAAGCGAACCTATATACAGACAAATCTCTCATCAACGGACTAATAGAGGGGATGGTTGGTCCGTTAAAGTCGATTGTCCGTACATGGGACGTAGATGGTAAATGAGAGGTTTGTCTGTATGTCAGACTGTATATAAAAAGAAATAATTCAACGTAAAATTTAGAGTACGGCGAATTAGTTGCCCGACTCCGCAGTTTGGAAAGCTCTTACTGAGTAACAATCACCCAGTGAGAATCGAAATCACTGCTGTAAGAATGAATCTGTGAAACTAGCCTGTTAGCCATCGCATCACCGTACTCAGTTTTCCCTTCATAAAAACAATAAAGACTTTCCCATAGGCCACTAATCATATGACCCACATATAATCGTCTTCTATCGTCATAAAAATGAAATATATTTATTGTGATTGATTATTTTAACCTCAGGCCACAATGTGAACTCGCGTTCTGGCCCTGGGGGCTGCCTTATCAGAAGAACAGATTAACAGAGTCAGGTTGAAGCCAGTGGATCGTTGAGATGATTGAGTCTATGCTTTCATAGATCGTTGTCCTCTGCTTACGACCACTGATGCATATGGACTGATATACTAGAACCATTATCGATCTGATATTGTGTACAGCCCGGTCAGCAATAATAATTGGTTTACAAACCAATAGTAAAACCATCAGGTCAATCAGTTAGATTTATAATTTATTAACCAATCAGATTATTTGCTATTTATTAACCAACCAGATTCATTGTGCTAATTTATCGGCCGATGTATACGTGAAAATAAATAAGGAAATACTGTAGGGCCAAGTGAAAATAATTAAGTTCCATATTCCGTTTTTATTCGAGCGACTTCGATTCTTAATTAAATGGTCTATATTTGTAACTGTGTATTGATATTCATTGCAGCAAAACAATAATTCAAAGTTGTAACGGGTCCTATTTACCACGCCAGACTAGACAACATTTAGTAAATATTTATATTCTAATAGATTAGCACTGGGGTGGGATTGTGGGGGGAATGAGAATGTAAACTATTCCAGATGAATTTTCAACTGGTAGTGAAAACGCAACTACTTCATCTCCAAATCTACGAATTAAATAAGCTTAGCTTCGCCTACTACGACTAAACATGTGGGCGTCCATGGCTCTCGGCGACATCCTGTCTTTGATATTTCTAACAGCCTGGTTTCTGAGTGAAAGACAGTGGAGTAGTTCTCCATTGTTTTCTACACTGTTCAAATTAGGATTTCCCCTAAACTTGTTGTCAATCAAGGCTAGCAAGTCCAGTCTGCTTTATTGTTTTATCAATACCTGGAGTATGGAATTGGATTCCTGCTTGTTTCTATTCAGTCTGGAACCCAAAGTTAGAGAGTCTAATACATTCGGGTTTAGATCTTCTCTTACCCTGTCTGCGATCCATATTTTTTTTTTACACAGTGATATACACCCTGTACAAGTCCCGGGAGCCACTCGAGCTAGAGGGTGAAAAATAATTCTATTAAAAAAGTTGTTTTTTTCCCCCGGAAAATAGGTTTCTCAAGTCCAGTACCTATTATCGATCTTTCCAGTATTGATAGGGGTTTCCTTGATAACCTGTTGTTTGAAGCAGTGGGGAACATCAACATCTTGCCATTATTTTCTCTTCCTTTTACTATCCATTGTAGTTGTTGCTACTGTTGAAAGTCTTCAAGTGATGCAGTTTCTCTTATTTTGTATATTTCATCTTTTGTGTAATGCCAGAGTAAGAGGTACAGTTTATTCAGATATGAGGTGAAGATAACGGTTACCCATAGATGTGAACTGGACAAGATTGTTCTGATCGGGGAAGCATCTTCTTGGGAGTCAGTTCCTCAGAGTAGCAGTTCGTGGGAAGAAGCTTCCCGGGTGGAACTTAGATTTCACTAATGGAATACCGCTACTATGTGCGTGCCGTAGCTGGTCTTCGTCGTGAAGGCTAGAGATAGTGAAACTAAGAAATGTAGTTCGTCTGGACACTTTCCATGGAAATAGCGATAAAGCGGCGAGAGGCTTGTGACGATTCGCCTATGAGAAAAGGGTTGTACGGTGGAAAATAATTCGTCATCTACAGGGACGGGGAGTGACTTTTGGACTCTACTGAGAATATTGGGCAGCTGTTCATATAGGGCAATAGTAACTAAGCGATTAGTATAATACGATGGTTGCATCTCGCATAGTTTATTTTTACAATGTTGTTCACTTTGTACAAGACACAAGAGCCACTCTAGATAGAGTGTTACAGAATAAGAAGCACAGTTTATGCTGATATATGGGGGAGATAACGGTTAACCCTAGATTTGAACAGATTCAGATACAACTGATTGGGGAATCATCTTCTTGGAAGTCGGTTCCACAAAGTAACGGTTCGTGGGAAGAAGCTGCTTGAGTGGAATTTACATCACCCCAATGGAATACGAAGGGAATGAGGCTGGTTCGCTACAAGGTGCTTTGTTGTAGGGTGGAAAATATTTCGTCACCCACAAGGACGCGGAGAGAGGTTTTTGGAGTCTATCGAGATTGGGCCGATCTTGAGAGATGAGAGCCCTATCAGCTCTGAGTTTAGAATAACTCGTACATTTCCAAAAGACATTACTCCACAGACACTCTTTTAGACTGACTGTGATCCAAGACTAGAGAGTTCAGTTTACCCTACTTTTTATCCAATAGAGCAGAGATGGATTCGTGTATTTCCCTAGTGCGTGGTTTTAGATTGTCGGCTGCCCAAGATTACATAGCTCAATCTCTCTTTCTGTTGAACCTATGCGTAGAGGAACATTGGTTAATGCTTTCCGAAAGTGCAAAGTGAACATCTCAGAACATCAAACTTTGAACTCGGCTCCCCGATTTCATTCTTCACGCCGCACGTCCACCGAATTCTCTGCATTAACGAACCAGTCTGCGTAGACGTTCACGAAATCATTGCTCTGTGGCAGACACCTACAAGGACCGTTTTGTAAAAGCCATAAATTTTCCTTAAGTATTCGTAATGACCTATGAGTTTACAGTCTTACTGCTTTCTTCTAGGTCATTTACCGTAATTCCCCATGTATAATACGCCTGCGTCCATAACACGCAAACCTAAAATTGTGCTGAAAGTGTGGGAAAATGCTTCTACTCACGGATGATACGCACACCTTGTTTGGTAATTGACGTAATGAATATACATACACCTGGGTTCCCCCTTAAAGTAATATGATTGGCTGGCGTCAGTCATAAATACAGACTGATGTGTAGGTGCAGGGACGACAACTATTGGCTACGCCTATTGATGACGCCTATTGCCTACATCTATTGCCTACCACTACAATGAGGACAAGTCCATTACGGTTACTTGCTAGATTGTTCTACTCGGTTATAGTAGACCAAAACCACTTTGCTACTTCGAACAAATATATCCCTTTCCAGGACTTATCAGTAATCAAACCCCATAAATTGTACTAATCCAATTTCCTTACGGCCGGCGATTCCTACTCTTATTAAAAATGGTTTTAAACATAGAATAATATTATTCTAATTTAATTCTTTTACATTTGTAAGTATTGTTAGGCATATATGATTGTATTTGGCATTCTTATGGGGTCGCGATCGCCGAATGCTAGGGTGAAATTGACGTATCTTTGAGGTGAGTTGTCAATTGACAAATGAAACAACAAGTTTTTAAAGATATTTTGCAGCTGTGCATAATACGCACCGCAAATTTTGCTTATTATATTTCAGAAAAAAAGATGCGTATTACACATGGGGAATTACGGTAATTTCTTTATTGCATTTCTAACTCAGTCACATAAAGAAGCCACTGATTTTGAAATGCAATAAAAAAAAAAAATACGTGTAACATTTTCTTTTTACATCTTTTACATTTGATGCGAGGCTGGAATGCCGATTTACGATTAAATAATTCGGTGTTTAAATAAATTCGAACAAATTTCGATCGCATGAAAAAAGGTTATTAAATACCATTGCTAGGATGTTTCGTATAGCTGTATGGAAAGCAAATATAATAAACATCTCTTTCGGTCAAGTACTTCAAAGCAGAAGCACAACTTTAAAATCATTTTTTTTTTCTAATGATGACATTACTTCTCGTGTATATTATAGGTGAAAGGATATTTTCAAACAAAAGGATTCTAGGGCGCATCACTATCGTGGCCTTGTGTCACACTGATATAACTTTCGAAAATATGAAAAGCGATCCTGCCTCGAAGTCAGCCAGCCTTTTCGAAATGTTTTGTTCAGATCGTTGGAGAGTCTCTGTTTTTCGTTTTGTGATTAAAACGGTGCCTCAAACTACGCATTCGTTCTGCGCAATCACACACACACACAGAGAGAGAGAGAGAGAGAGAGAGAGAGAGAGAGAAAGAGAGAAATAGGCATATGCATTCCGACAGAGGGGGACGCATACACATTACATACACACACATACACACACACAGAAAGAGGCATATACATTTCGGCAAAGAAAGACTCACATCCACCCCCCCACACACACACATAGAAAGAGGCATATACATTCCAACAGAGAGGGATGCATCTATACGCACATACACACAGACATAAACGTGCTGAAGCGTACGTAGAAAATGTTAAGAAACCACACACACACACACACACACACACACACGCGCGCGCACACACATACACGCACATACACACACATACACACACACATATATATATATATATATATATATATATATATATATATATATATATATATATATATATATATATATATGTGTGTGTGTGTGTGTGTGTATAGAAAACAACTTGGAAAAACCGAACTGAAATTCCAGACTCACATGGGAGAGCTTTAACTTCGAATCATCGCAGGTGTCAAAATAGTTCACCGAAAACAAATAGTCGGAATTACACAGCTGTGTACATTTTTTCTGGATACGTCTGAACGTCTATATAATAAGAAATTATATATATATATATATATATATATATATATATATATATATATATATAATACCGTTTGAACCGTTGTATCTTAGAAATGATTAAAGATATGTTAATGGAATTCGCCAAGGTTTTTATAACACTAGGGGACTCTAGTTTGAACAATAAAAATGTATTTAGCTTTATCGTAAAATTATGATCCCTCTTGCTATTATGACCTTCTGATCCATTTTTCTTCTCTACTGTTCCCTTTTTTTAAACTTATTCACCGTTCTCTTGATGGTTCTTGAAGGGAATTTGAAGATGGAAATCAGCGTCTGAATGTTGGTGCCATTACTGAAGTCCTGAATGATTTTTTTTCTCTCGCCATTGCTCAGTTAAGTAAACGTCTTATCTGAAAGCCTGGTAAAAAAGAAAATCAGTTAGTTTCATGTTTTTTTTTTTTTAATATGAATCATTTTGTATTTTGCAGTCGTTATATTTTATATATATTAAAACATTTTTTATGTTTATATATTCTCTTTATAGATACAAATATTTAAGTAAATGCTATGTTTATAATAAACGGTATTAAACAACATTTACCGGCCTGAATGTCCGAGAAATATTCATAGAAAATATTCGTCCTCCGACAGGAACCGAACCTGTATCATACAGGGAACCGTCATATAGCCTGACGTGCCTTAACCGATTCGGCTACAGAGAAGCTTTCGGTTAGTAAGGTGGATTTTACTGTCTTTAAACTACAATCTTCCACGATTCGCTCACGTACATTCATATCTGCTCCTAGCGTATCCAAATGATGTAACACATTATGAAATTGTCAAAGTCCGTCAATTATTTTAAGACATTTTTTAATACCGTTTATTATAAACAGGGTATTTACTTAAATATTTGTATCTATAAAAAGAATGTATAAACATAAAAAAATGTCTTAAAATAATTGTCGGACTTTGTCCATTTCATAATATATATATATATATATATATATATATATATATAAATTCATGAATCATTCATACAAAAAACAAATATAGAGGTTAATGATTTAAATGGCGAGTTCTCGGCATTTAAATCATTAGCCTCTATATTTGTTTTTTGTATGAATGATTCATGAATTTATAAACTATAATTGCACCTTTTAATTGAAATATATATATATATATATATATATATATATATATATATATATATATATATATATATATATATATATATATATATATATATATGCTGTTTTATATATACGCATATGTTGTCCACACTCTGAAATTGATGATAAAAAATAGGTTCAAGGCTAGGAAACCTGTAGGTTTTAGTCAGAACCATTGTATTTCGAAACTTATGGTCTGGCGCTACATAATGCCATACAGTGAACTATACCAGATGACAGAAGCAAAGTAACTGCAAGGTCAAGTGAAATAAAAAAGACCAATCAAGTTCCAAATGTTTCTCTCTTGATGTTATCCTGCGTTTTGCTTTTCGTCAACTATGTACACTGCCACAACTATGCAAAAACTAAGACATTTTAGTGTACTTCAAATGACACAATCTAGTAAATTTAACAGAACATGAAAGTTTAGCTTTACGACAGAAAGAATGAGTGTCTGCTTTCTGTGTAAATTCAGGTTCACACAGTGATGAGCGATTAATATTCCAACAGCGTGTGATCAGGACAGCGAAAAGGGATAGAGGCTTGATAGGTACGCCGTACACAAATATACAGAAATGAAAAAAT
>OZ010582.1:115638216-115643216 GCA_963932145.1 Acanthosepion lycidas | reverse complement strand
AAATAGGAAAAATTTAAATCTGCATGGCACTTTACTCCAATTGGCTCATTCGCTTGCTTAAATTCAACGTTGATTCTGATTCCGCAGAACTGGGTCGGATGTGAAAATGTATTTGTTGTTAACATTCTTTTTTCATTTGGTTTTTCCAGTTACTAGTCCTTTTTTTAAAGCTGATCGTTTTGTGTTCATTTTGTTTAGTTCTTTTTTCGTAACAGATTTAATGTTTAGTATAGAGCTTAGAAAAATTCGCAGTGTGAGATAGGCAAGAAGTAAGGCATGTAGCAACATCAGTGCAGTCCTTCAAAGGCAAGGAAGGGCAAACATATATATATATATATATAATGTTAGTGAATATACGTAATATTCAGCGTCGATAGCACGAGTCTGAGTTTCATGCAGTTTATGCAATTGTCGGGTACGGAGTAATATACTTGTCGAGTACGGAGATATATACTTGTTCTCGTGGGGATGATTCAAAATTGTGTGTTCAATCCCGATAAAGTAACCGTTAGGAAAAACAAATAAAGATAATCAATCCAAATAAATACATCAAGTAATGAACAAATTAAAAACTGTTCCTGCCAAAATAATAGTTAGAATAAAGTACAACAATCAAACTCAAAAGTGAATGAATAGCTTTAATGATCTTCCCAAGCCAAAACAAAACTATTAAATACGCCATATAATTTTTTTTTTACTATGTTAATAAAAACACCGACTAATAAAAAAAAAAAAAAATAAGAATAAAATATAAAAACAAATAAAAAAAAACAAGCAAAACAATTTAACCCAAATAAATAAATAAACAAATAAACGACTACCGGTAAAATGACCCCCCAAAATCACTACCCACAATACACCACTGACCCGTATATAAAAATAGCCGAGAAAAATGACAGCACTCGTGGCCTGACGATTGCATCTAGCATGAAACAGTCTGTCGCCTCTAAGTGTTGACTTCTATGTTCACTTTTATATTTATATAAATATATAGGATTAATCCAATATATAAATATATACACTTAGAGGCGACAGACTAGGCGTGTTTCTAAAAATAAATACGCTAAAAATCCACCTCCTTGCCGTGCGCCGACGGCTTAGTGGTAGAATCTCCGACTGACACCAATTCTGAGGCAACCGGATGTCTAGCCACACTGATGAGCTGTGAAACAGCGAAACAGTCCGTCTGTGGATGACGTTTTATATATATATATATATATATATATATATATATATATATATATATATATATATATATACGATTAATATATATGTATATAGGATCAATGTTAATTAAATTTGTCATTATATATATATATATATATATATGCATGTGTGTGTATATATATGGGTGTGTATGTCTGTATTTGTGTGTGTGTGTGTTTAGAGAGGGAGTAATTCTTAGTTCACGCCTCACGCTTTCAAAACTTTCATGTTCCGATGTTGAGCACCCTTCCAACATAAATACACGAACATGTAAACCGTACATATATAGGTGTGTGTGTGTTCATCTATCTCTTCATATCTATTCATCTCTGTATATCTATCCAAACATCTCTCTCTCTTTCTCTCTCTCCCTCTATCTTTCTCTCTCTCCTCGCTCTCTCCCCCCCTCTCTCTCTATATATATATATATATATACATACATACATACAAATATATATATATATATATATATATATATACATGCATACATATACATATATATATATATATATATATATATATATATATATATATGTATTAGGTTGGTTAAAAAATAATGACGTAATAATGTCGTTTTTTGACGTTAAAAATACGTCAAAAAACGACATTCTTACGTCATTATTTTTGAACCAACCTAATACATGCATACATACATGCATATATATATATATATATATATATATATATATATATATATATATATATCAAGTAATTAATGAGAAAATGTAAGAAAAATTATGCGTGTGACACGTTCAGAATTTTATCACAATAAAAAAGTTCGAAAAAGAAAAAGTTCATGCAATATATCTACGTTATCATTAATTTACCTAATCTTGTTCTGATATATAATCTTTTATATATTATATTCTTATATATACATATATATATATGTGTGTGTGTGTGTGTGTGTATGTGCGTGTGTGTCTCCGTGAGTGCTTGTATGTGTGCGTGTTTATGTAAATTTACGCCATGTCTCTCATTTTCAAGTATTAGAAGAATCCATAGCATAGTCAAATGAGAAACTACACATTTCCATGTAATGGAATTTTCCACCAACTTAGTCAGTCATCTATATTTTTAATCGAATTTATTCCAAACAAAGCAGTAATGCTACTAAGGCACGAGGGGTTACTTGGTGTGATAGAATTTAAAAACAGAAAACGTTATGAAAGAGCGAGAACAACAAAAGAGTGATGAGGAACATAGTAAATAATGATTGACATTGCATTTTCAATTACTGACGATCAAATATAACCGGAAAACATGGAACCGGAAGTGAGTTACACAATCGAGAAATGTGAGCAAAAGTACTGTTAGCATAGAAATTACTTTTCATGTTTGGTTTGAATTCTTCTTGTGACGTGTTAGAAATTTAATTTTCTCTTTTGATGTTAAACCTGATGATTAACATCCACATTTATTTTTCTGATCTTAAATTACTAATCAGACACGGTTAATGGAGTATTATTTCTCCGACTTCAGTTTCTAGCAGTATTTTCTAATTTGGTTTGGTTTGGTTTGTTTTGTTTTACATCATATCAACTTCAATCGGCTATTTAATGCCTACAAGAAATTTTATCGTTCTTAATTTTTTTTCCTTTTTTCAAATGCATTCCCAGTAAAAAAAAAAATTCAAAAATGTATTGCTGGTATTAAAACCTACTTTTATACTTTCGCAGTGTTTTATCCTCTTTGTTGGGTAACTTCTGCCCAGAGTTGGGTCCCTGACAGATGCTACTATCCCGGGGCAGGGTGGACCTGGGAACACTAGCAATTAAGAGGTGGTTTCGTGCGCCTCAAAACCTTCTGATCAAAGGCCTTGCTGCCGGATGTAGTGTATCGTCTTACCCAGGACACTCTAATTCTTTTGAAAATCTTGAGTATCTTGAAAATCGGTGGTACGTTATAAATATAAAGCTATTGTTAATTAAACACGTAAGTCATCATGGCTCTCCACATAATCGTTTTTTATTCTCTGAATTACCGTAACATTTTGGCAGAGATAGTTGAGTCGTTGTCTGTTGTCTTCCCCCCTGCTTTAAATTCAACATTTTCAGTCTCAGCTAAACCTAAATCTACACTGGCACTCAAAACCCCAGAGACCAGTATAGCCGTTTTTTTTTCACTATATAGCCATCCAAGGCTATAGAATAATGCTCTTTACCCATAGCTGGGAGGAAGAAGAAGAAGATTCATACCTTTCCCAAGAGTATTAGCATGTAAATGACTGTAATGGATTCGAGTGGAATTCCAATTCAGCTCTCCAATACCTCCATCCGAGCCGCTATCCATTACTCCACCCTGCCTCCCTAAATATATATAATAATAATAATAATAATAATAATAATAATAATAATAATAATAATAATAATAATATAGTCAAGTTTTGTCTATTTATTTTAAGTAAGTTTTTTTTCATATTGTCTGATAAGTTTAATAGTTTAATAACATTATCATTGAAGGACGAAAGGAAAGCAACATATTGATACATGTTTAAATCTAATCTAAGCTTTCGGCTTACATGAGCCATTATCAAAGATGACAATTACTTTTCAATAAAATTCTCGAAGCTATACATAAAACAGTTGAAACCTAACCTGAAAAAATAAACTATAAATTCTCCACAAACATTCTTAAATGCCTATAATTGATAACAGAAGCCATTGGTTTATACCAACGGCTTCCCATATTTCTCGTTTTCACTCTCGCGTTGTCATGTGTGACGTCACGAGCTGCAACGCGATTTTCGCCTCCGAGTCTCGTATACACTAGTTAGTCGTTGCTTATTGTTCTGTGTATTGGTTGATATATTGAAAAGTAATTGTCATCTTTGATAATAACTTATGCAAGCCGAAAGCTTAGATTGGATTTAAACATGGTGATTTCTTTTCGTTCGTCAAGGATAATGTTATTAAGCTTACTTAAAATAAATAGACAAAACTTGTCTATATTATTTAATGAGACATGCATCAATGAAAGATTGCTGCCAAAATATACACAATATATTATATATAAAGTTTCAATTTTAACTGTAATTTATATTAATTATCGAAGATTCGATTCAGAATGAGCATGTATGAAGAGTTAAATTCGATAGATTTTCACCAAAATTTCAAAGAAATGTCTTTCCATAAATTCTCATCTCTGATAATTGTTTGGGAAAGAAGAGAATTGATTTTAGGTATTTTCCAATGCTGTCGCGAATTTAAACAAATTTCCATCTAAATATAATAATTTTTCATTCGGAAATAACTCCAGAATATTAAAAAAAAATGATATATTCATTCTAGTTCTTTTTTAATTAATAATTTTCGGTGGACCATAAAGATAAATTTGGATTCCTGTCGACAATTATTCCTTTTCAGGTGAGCGGTTTCTTTTTTTTTTTTCTGGAGAAATTAAACACCAAATATAGATTTAGAATTGTATGTATTCGTGTTACTGGCCGTTTCATTTGATTTTTTTTTAATTCCACCAAAACATCAAATCAGTTAGTGATAAATATGTTTTATATATTCAGTTTGACTTGAGACCAGAGAAGAAGCTTAATTCTGTAAGAGATTCAAAATAGAAAAACCGGAACAACTGGAATTGGCTAATGTGTACAGATGAATGTGGTGACACATGAATTTAATCGGAAATTAAGCATAGACAGAAAATATTAAAAAATTACCGAAGGATCACTGAGAAATTATCAGCAAATTCTAATGATTAATTAAGTACGTAATTACAAAAAAAACCTTACCTATTTTTTCGTTAAATGGGTCGCGTTCCTTGAGGAACGTTCCTATCAC
>OZ010582.1:115565716-115633216 GCA_963932145.1 Acanthosepion lycidas | reverse complement strand
TACTTGCTTATATCTCTTACGCAGAAGGCTAGAAAAATATTTGAACTCTCCGGAGAAAAAAAAATCCGTTGTTTAAATGACGACCCAGTTTTTCTGTAATTATTATTACTTTTTTTTTAATTAAGGTAAAATTCTGTTATAGAAAAACAATTATTGGAAATACGCCACACAATCGGAAATGGATCATTTTATGTCCGTATTAAGATTTTATCTGCATTAATGTTAATTTTGGACAACTCTAAATATTCAGATGCCGGCAGAAGATTAAAGTTTGCAAAGTCCCGTCAGAAATGAACGTTAATGACTTTCTGAAGACTATTTCCCCGTGGACTGCCCCATGTCTTGTCACGTGATCCAACACCGCCAATCAGGACGAAGCAAAGAAAATAAAGCCTATCACTGTTTCGAAAGTAAGGCTGCGTAATTCAGTCATATGTACGCCGCCGTTCTAAACTCCACGATTTCAATTTGATCAACTGAATAAATTTAACTGATCGAAAGAGATTTTATAAAGTTCCCCGTGGGAGATGTGAGATCAGAGGCACATGAAACTATCGATTCCGTTGCTCTTTGATGAACAATTTGGAAAGCATTTTAATGCAGATCATAATGAAAATGGAATAGGCGGATAAAGTGTACTTCTTGGGTCGAATCAGGATTCAAGACATCCGTATATCGTAAGCCAACATTCACTAGAAATACTTCGATACTTACCAAACATGCGTCGTGAAGAAATAGGTCGTCCGCTATCTACAAAAACTCATGAGTATCGACGCGTACATAATATCAACAGGAAAGTGGGAGCATTAGAAACCGCCTTTCGAATAAGAACTATCCCGAAAACATGACATTAACTTACACTAGCAAGGGATATAAAAATAGTGTACGATACAGCCTTCATGTCTACCTTGAATTAGAGTCATATCGCAAAATAGAAAGATTTCTAGAGAGGCCGAGAAAACCATTGACTGAACGTTTGAACGACGACGACGTTTTAGAAAAATAAAAATAAAAACAAAAACGAAAGATAATTGTTATTTCTGGAGCACATACTGAGGAAAGAGGGTTTAGAAAATTTGATACGCACAGGACAGATTGTTGACAAGAGGGACACATGGAAAATAACGCTTAAATTACTTAGCGAGGCGAGCTTGAGTAAATGGATGAAAGAAGAAGGTTTAAGAGAGATACGAGAAACTCAAATTTTATTAAGAGCTATAAAAGACAGGAAATTGTGGAGAGACATGTTCGCAAACGTTCTGAAGGGTCAGGGCACACAAAAGGAGGGTAGAAGTAGGAGCCTACACTATTGCAATGTTATCATGGTACCGTTAATAAGAATACGAAAGTAAATCTTTCAAACTTATTTAACTCCGGACTTCAGATAATATCGGTGAGTAGGTGTTTGGATTTGGGGGCTTTTTTCCGAACGTTAGTTCGCCTCAAGAGGATGTAAAGAGAGACTTCTTGTTCCCTATTGAGTGGGTATTTATATATTTTCTTGTTTTCAGTTACCCCATGTGTGCACATCCTAAATGCATGATATTTCATTGTGCGTGTATGTGTGTGTATGTGTATGTGTGTGTCTATGTGTTTGTGTGTGTATGTGTGTGTGTGTGTGTGTGTGTGTGTGTGTGTGTGTGTGTGTTTAATAGCAAATAAAAAACCTGGAATGATACGGGCATTAGATTCTGAGAAATTGATAAAAAATATTCAAAAACTGATGGGTGTACGAATAATTTTGTACAGTATTTACATTATGCGGACTATTGTCCTCATCTTTGTCGCCATATTTATCACAACGTTTCGGCCTTTGTACGCTCCGGCATCATCAGGTGGTTGGAATTTCGAACTGAACCCTTTATTTCGATCCCTGTGGTAGACTGTTCTAGTTCCACGTGCCATACATGATGGATGTCAGTTACCAGTTATCTCCTGCTAATTTTCCCTCTGAAAGTTCTCCACTGCCTTAACCAGGTATTGAACGTGTCCTTGAGAACTCATGGCACAGTGGGTAAAGGCGTTTGTTAGATACAGTGACAGGCCCAAAGTGTGTGAGTTCAATACCCGGTTAAGGCAGTGGAGAACTTTCAGAGGGAAAATTAGCAGGAGATAACTGATAACTGACATCCATCAAACATGGCACGTGGAACTAGAACAGTCTACCCCAGTGATCGAAATAAAGGGTTCAGTTCGAAATTCCAACCACCTGAAGAAGGCCGGAGCGTACAACGGCCGAAACGTTGTGATAAATATGGCGACAAAGATGAGGACAATATTCCGCATAATGTAAATACTGTACATAATACCTCATCTCAGAAATATGGACAGACTGAATAATTTTGTTGTTGACAGTATATAAAGATTAGAAGCAGCCACTGACTTCTTGTGAGGCACGGATTTACACTCGGAGTCTACGAGGGTATCTTTCTGTTCAACCTACCCATGGTATCATTCCTCTGTGATAGTCTTGTGAGACACTGAATGCAAAATTTATTCTGGTATGATTTTGGGGTTCAGTCATTACTGGTTGATCAACTTCTTTCAGAACAAAGCTTTCTCTTTTTTTGCCTTTTTACCCCCAAGCAAGGCGATAATGCCACTAAGGCGCAAGGGGTTACTGGGGTGAAGGAAAATGAGAAAACTTCAGGAAACCGAAAACCCAATGCTAAACAGGAAACCCGGGATAAACCTCCACTGCTGTTCATAGGAATACTAGGAGCTGATAACTTAGACGTGCGGGTGGTGTAATGGATAATGGCATGGAATGGTTAATCGGAGAACCGAGTTCCAATTTCAATCGGGTTCGTTATACTCACTTATGTGCCAATATTCTCGGGAAAGGTATGAATTCATTTTCCTCCCTCCCAACTATAGGTTAATTGATTAGACTTTTATCAGTAAAACCATTATTATCTAAATAAATAAATAAATAAAATTCCTTAGTATTTACATTTAGGCATTAAATAACCCATAGCGATTAATATGCCGATAACAAAAAATAACCAAACAACCAATCTACTCCTGTTCAAAAGAGGGAGGAGTGTGAACCGAGCGATAGCCAGACCTATAAACTCCTATTATTCAAAAGTAGTTCCCCATTTCAGAGAATCTTCTTCTGATTTATGCTTCGCTAAGATGAAAATATGACAATAAACCGTTTATTTTCCATTCAGTGTAGTTGTGGCAGTATATACAGAGGCGAGACAAGCTGCTCCATGAAAGTAAGTGTAAATGGCGCAGTCACTCGTATCCCTGGATGTCAGTCTACTAAAGCAGCGAACTAATCCTCACTGCGGATGCCTGCTCAGGCACATTTGTGTTTGTCCAACACCCACACAGACCACCTGTGGTTTCTACTGCAACTATGCTGAGCGGTCCTTAATTAATGTTTCTGAGAGAGGACGCGTTATCTATGGTGATCAACAGTCTGAACAAGGCTAGCACGCTCAAATCCTCGGTCACAATGACTTGTGACTTCGTGCTAGCACCGCTACCGACGGCTCCCGAGGGTTCCGTCTACCTAATTTCACGCACAGGTCTTGGGTTAGCCGGTGGTATGGTTTTCAGGCACTTTTCAAAGGTTCCGAACGTTGGGATCGCCTCCCGAAGACCGATAACATCAGGAAGTAGCTTGATTGACAAATCGACTATGGTGAAAAAAAAAACAAAAACATTGCGACGGGAATTTTGGACATTCGTAATGCGAAGAGGAGATGATGAAATTAGGCTTAGTTGATTATGCGCAGATGGAAAAGTGGGTTATCAATTCCTGGGAATGCAGTCCGAACAACAAAAAGGCCACATATGAAGATAAGGCTATTGAGAGAATCAAAAAGTGAATTAGGCTCTTAAAATGTTATCAGAATTGTTTAGCGCGGAAATGTTCACCATCTGGGAGTCTTTAATTAATTAAGAAAAACGACTTAGACATACAACCTATTTGTAACGCTACAACTTCAGCAATGATCACCTACTAAACTTCCGGTGAAAAAGCAGGCTACCTACATCAGTGAGTGTAACAATACTAAGTCCTGTAAGTCGGAGAACATTAGTATGCCATACGACACGTTTATCCTACAAAGGTATACACCCTTGTGCAAATTAATTGAAAACAAGCTAAATACACCATTGTGCAAATTAATTGAAATAAAACGAATAATTTCCTTATTCTTTACTTTATTTTCGTATTTTTCCAGTAAAATATCACCCATTGCACATGTTAGTACTTTGTATGCCCATTCCACGAAGTCGTTCCTTGCCGATTGACCACAGATTCACGATTGGATTTAAATCAGGAGAGTTTCCGGGCCAGTCTATAGTACTATGATTTGCTCACTGGTAAGACTTGCTAGTGAGTTCGTGCAGCGTTACAATTTTCGTACGCTTCTTTAGAGCAACGTCCATCGCATGCAATGGTCGTAGGACAACTAATCGACAGTCGAGGCAATAGTGTCTGGGCGTGATGAAAATCTGATGCAATCAAGGGTGACGCAATATTTTTCAAGGGCAAACAAATTTCATCATACACGCCGAAAATAGATTCATATTACTGCACTCCACTGCAAATTACCTAATCTGAAAAAAAAAATCGATTACACCCTGTCAATCCAGTGATTGTATGGTGAAAGAAAGGAAACTAAAGCGGTTGTTTCAATTAATTTGCACAAGGGTATACACTGATTTATACGATGTCCAAGTTTCTCCTTTACAACAGTCTTATACGGGACAGATGGCTTAGTTGGTGGGCGTTTTATCTAAATGAACTAAATTATCTGCTGGCCTTGAGTTCAATCCCGAGGTTGGTATTCGCAAAAACAATAATAAGTGGAAGTAGCAAGAGAAATGGCGAGAACGAATAAACTGTAGAAAATGAACTCTCATGATTTAGATCTTTATTTGGGTAGCGAAAATAAAATAAAATATACCCTCGTATTGAAAAAAAAAGTATTTAGATTCGAATTTCTTTTGTTTATTAAATGTTTATCCAACACAAGGCAGAAGAGCCACTCAAGAGATACTTAAGGTTGTTCCATGGACATAAGAGAAGGAAGTAAGAAATACAGCTTTTGGGTAGGTGTAGGATATATAACTGTTGACCCTAGACTTGAAGATGGTAAGTTTGTAGTCTGTTGCATATAGTAGGGGTTCTAAGGAAAACGCTCTCCAAATATAACTTCTTTCTTGCCAATGGAATTTGAAGAGAATGGTTGTAATTCCTCCTAGTATATGTGACATGGCAGAGGCCATAGCTTTGAAGTTTGGAACTGGTGACACTAATGTAGCGCATCAGAACACTTGTCATAGAAATAGCAACAGAGTTGCGAGAGATTTGCGATATTTTGTCTGCAGGAAAGGGGTTGTATAGCGGAAAGTAAATCACGAGGCCGGATAAAAACGTTTGAACTCTATAAAATCTAGAAAGCGAAGACTGAGTAGCCGCAGCCTGTGTATGACAGCGATCTTTCATTTTAGAATGTATGTGTCTCAGGTAAAAAAATAAATAAATAAATAAATAAATAAAAACAGAGCATGATAGGTATAGTTAGGCATTTCTGTAGAGATACAAGGAACCGACCATTTTAACAGCATCTTTAACGATGGATCGGATATATGTGTTCCATTTGAGCTCTGAGATGAAATTGAATCCCAATGGATGTTCAAAACAAGGGGATAACGTGAACCTACAAAGGTTGGTCATCATAGACAACAAAAGAAAAAAAAAAAACAGGATCCGTCCTGTGATGATGGACCGTTACTAACTTGGTTTTGGTAGTATTGAATGTTACGAACACGTTTTTTTACCATCATTGAAGTGTTAGAACTACATCAGAGGAGAGATCTTTGGGTCTTCTCTGGTCATATTGATTTTTAGATGTGCACCATACACAGTTGTATCATCCGCACAGATATTTACTAATGATCTATGAATATTCGTAGGTAGGTCGTTAATATAAAGATTATCAATTACGAATGGCAGCTGAAGACAACCGGAGAACAGAACGGTCGATATGATGTGCTATAAAAATAAAATGCGGTTAAAAAGTAAGTCCTATAATTCGGAGAACACATGTATGTTATACTAAACTTTTATCCTTAATAGAGGATGCATGGATTTATTCGATCTGTTAATCTTATGCTGTTTCGGTCACTGTATTATCTAGTCTTCTTCAGGGACTTGAATCTTTAGCTAAGCTCTTGGAATCTCGAACCGAAGACTTTATTCAGTTAATGGGCGCAGTGTATCATTCCATTATCCATGCTAGATGATGTCCCGTATTGGTTAGCTTTCTATTCGTCTTAATTCGTCCTAGTGATAACGCGTATGCCCGTTTCACTGAACAGAAAGATGTATACGTTACTGTCTATGCCTATCGGATAATGAGTAACATCGATGAACATGCTGATTGAAAGAATCACTACAAATACTTAGCGCCGATAACCTCGTTAACAGCTCTATCAGAAAATGGATCCCCGTATGAGAGATCTGGAGAGAGGTAGCTAGCGTAATTGTTATCGACAAAGAAAATGGAAGAAGGAAAACCGAGTTCAAATTCTAGCCTAGGTTTCAGCCTTCGCTTTCTCAGAAATAAGCTTAGGGAAGGCATGAAAGCATCTTTTCTCTCCACTCTCCACTGTATGCTAAGTACGAGGCTAGAATGGGCTTATTATCCTTGGCTGTCAGCCAGTCGAAGAGAAGAAAATTCTCAATTTGAAACCACGTGCAAAAGGCAACGGGAAACGATTGGCTTTTCGTTCTCAAGACATCATGGAAATACAGAGATATCAAAAAGAAAACTCTGGAGAGTCATGACTATTTGCATGGGCATGGAGTATATTTTTACGTACGTGGGTATTTGCTAAAGAAAGAAACGTCTATATACTTGAACTGAACAAAGTGTTCAGTTCAAAATTTTGAGAACGTTACCGAAATGTTATTTGTAGAAGGCCGGTGAATGCAACAGCCGAAACAGTCACAGTAACAACCAACATGAAGACAACAGTCTGAATAAGTCAATGTGTATTGACATTTCTTTGTCGCTTTAAAGTTATAAATCCCTTCATAGCATTTCAGGGAGTCGGTGTAGTTGCTTAACAAGAACAGAATCCTTTGCAATGTCACGTGACAGGAAGTACTGGGTGTTATGGCAACATCTGCAGGAGAGAATTCTTAATGCAAGGGAATACGCTATTCTGTTATGCCATCGAGATATCGAGATTTTTTTCGGTATTTATGAAAATATGGGCAGAATATAAACTAACAGACGGATTTGCTGGTAATTTTTTTTTTTTTTTGCTGGTAATATTTTTTTGCTGGTAATAGTATTTTTTTTTGCTGGTAATATTTCTTTTTACTCGTAATATATATATTTGCTGGTAATATTTATTTTTGCTGGTAATATATTTTTTTTTTTTTGCTTGTAATTTTTTTTTTGCTGGTAATAGTTTTTTTTGCTGGTAATTTTTTTTGTTTTTTTTTGCTGGTAAGTTTTTTTTTGCTGGTAAGTTTTTTTTTCTTTTGCTGGTAATATATTTTTTTCTTTTGCTGGTAACATTTTTTTTTCCCAAAAATGTATTGATGGTAATATTTTTTAATGTGTTGCTGGTAATTTTTTTTTTCAAAAATGAATTGCCTTTAATATTTTTTTTCCGAAAATGTATTACTGGTAATATATTTTTTTCAAAAAGATATTGCTGGTAATAGTTTTCTTTTTCACAAATGTACTGCTGGTAATATTTTTTCAAAATAATATTGCTGGGATTAAAATCTATTTTTATACTTGCCTTTTGTGGGGGTTTAATTATTTGTCCATAACTGGGACTATGACAGGTGCTACCACCTCGGGTCAGAGTGGACCTGGGAACACCAGCAATTAAGAGGTGGTTCCATGCCCCTCAAAACCTCCAAATCAAGGGCCTTGCTGTCGGATGTATTTTTATCGTCGTTGACAGTTGAAATTGGAACGCCCTTCTTTAATTCTATATTCACAAATATTCTTCTTCTCACATGACATGTATTTAGCTTTTGATGTGGAGGGTGTGAGGTTTAACAGATATGCAAATAGGGTAACAGGTATAGGAAAGTAGAATCCATTTACCAAATTCAAAATTTAGTGTTTTTCTGTTGCGTTCACTTTCTCACAAATGCACTGTATAAAGGAATGAGTACTATTTCTTCTCCCCCGCCTATGGGATGAATTGCAGTGGAGGCTAGGTCATCCAGTCTAAGGATTGATTTTTTTTTTATACGGCTTATCCGATTTTTGTGGAAAATTTAAAGCCAAAATATGTTTTGAATTGAATATTTTATGTCCTGGATAAAGAAAATTAAACAAAAATAAAAGTTACTGTTTTACGGTCTGTTTGAGATACGCTTGACTGATTCGTTTTCTACGGTCTATCAACCCTTTTCAGGTTATTTAAACGCAATCTTTCTAAACCCTCAAGTACGTTTGTAAAATAAAGATGAAATCATTGAAACATGTTCAAATCCTAGTTGGAGTAGTAACTGTTCACATTAATAGAATTAAGAAGGACATATATATATATATATATATATATATATATATATATATATATATATATATATATATATATATATATAATCCGAAACATATGAATTACAGCATCCAGAGGACCTAATTGCACCCCGCTTTTATGTAGTGAGAGGGTTCGCTCGCTTACGGAAACTTTAATTTAGAAACAGAGGCGAATGTAAAGGCAATTCGCGCCAATGTCCTTACTAAGAATGCATGACAATTTACAGATAATAAGGAAACGGAATCAGTGGAGAGCCATAATCTTCCACATACTCAAGTGATATGACGTTAAAAGAAAAATAGAATTTAAAGAAATTATGTTGCAGTAATATTCTAGCTTATCTGGCCCTGGGCCAATCATAGGACACTCGGTGAATAAAAGACTCCATTTGTAGTAATCTTAGTAAATATTGATCGGATGATGTAATAATCTTAGTTTGCCACAAGGCGTTAATAAAAGAGCAATCAATGAGGATGGAACCAACAGATATCTTCGCTTTTGTTTACTTACATTCACTGTTAAACGAGTGCTTGGAACTCGCAAATAATTGAATACAATCATTTTTATGGGAAACAGAATCAGCCCTGAACATTAGCAAATCGTCTGACGTTGCTTTGTCGTTCACAAAGGAAGTTTTAAATGATGATGCACGTGGCTGTTCCAAATACTTTTCTCTTTTTTGTTTGTTTCTATCGACTTGTGTGGAGTGTTTGTTAAGGAAGGAATCTTGCAGTTACAATCAATAAGCCTCTTCTTTGTCTCCCTTACCACACCCCATCCAGCCACACCTGCTCGATAATAAGACAAAAGTCATTGGAATCAGCGAAACACCCAAGGAAAATACCAAACTATTTGATTGATTGGGAGTTTGCCATCTGCCAATCGTGGATCAATGCGATCTCCCCACCTCACCCGATCTCGTCATATTGTTTGGCGCGAAAAAAAGGGAAATCAAGACAATACTGTATAGAGAAAAATAATAAAGGTTTTCCTCAGTCTAGTGCTCAATTTAAGCAGTCTGAGATGTTTGTCAGTCTCTAAATTTTGTTTCATTGTTAGTTAAATAATCCAACATTGCCTGCCTTTATTAGTAAAGAGGATTGATTATATTTTTCGCTTTCTCCTAGATCAGTGATTTTTAACCACAGTACCCTAGTGTACCTCGCGATCCACTTAAGCGTGCTGCAAAATATTGTCACGGCATACATATACATGTATGTGTCTGTGGAAGTAGTAATTGTACAGCGTTTTCTACTTCTTATTTGTGAAAATTACACTTCTCGGCCATAAATGACATAAAAAATAAGCAGTGAGAAAAACTATGCCGAACTGAAGAAGAAATGAAGGGTCTGCTTATCGTACACTCGACCAAACATTGAAGAAATAGCGTAAAAAAAAAACACCAGGCACAGGTTTCACACTAAATAAACTGCACAAATAGTTGAATAGAAACATTAAAACGAAGTTCATATGTGCGTGTATATTTTTTCAAATCTATGGTTTTATTTCATGAAATTTAAATGTATACCCTTTAAAACCTTTGATAAGTGTACCGTGATATTTTAATTTCCTCTTAGGTGTGCTGTTGCTTAAAATGGTTGAGAAATACTGTCCTGCATGAGGAAAGTTAAATAAAAACAAAGGTTACTATTTTAGGGTCTGGCTGGAATACGCTTGATTAAATCATTTTCTACGGTTTGTCAACCCTTTGCAGGATAATAAACGGAATCTTTCTGAACACTCAAGTACGTTTGTAAAATAAAGATGAAATCAGTGAAACATGTTCAAATTATAGGGGGAGTAGTAACTGTCCACATTAATAGAATTGGGAAGGGCGTATATATATATATATATATATATATATATATATATATATATATATATATATATATATATATATACACGCTCTTCCCAATATATATGTTCGTCATTAATTAATCTTAACTAAGGATCTGAAGTACATGAAGGATTGAAATAAAGTTCAAGTATATATGTATATATTTCCAGAATCATTTTCCAACTTATATAAGATAATCTGCGCCCTCTCTGTCCAACAGTTAAGACAGTGTTATATATATATATATATATATATATATATATATATATATATATATATATATATATATATATATATATATATGTGTGTGTGTGTGTGTGTGTATATATACCACTGTCTTCTTAACTGTTAGACAGAGAGATCAAAGATTATCTTCTATAAGTTTGAAAATGATTCTGGATATATATATATATATATATATATATATATATATATATATATATATATATATATATATATATATATCGTTTTCTATCACGATTCTTCTGTTAAGCTTGGAGAATAATTATACATTTCCTCAAAGTAGAATCCAAGACAGTTATAAAAACCTCGAAGAATTCCAGTACGATATCTTTAATCATTTCTAAGATACAACGGTTCAAAGCTTAATCTAACAATTGAACAATTATTGCTGTTATACGATTTGGATAATTCTGCTGTTATATTCACCATATATATATATATATATATATATATATATATATATATATATATATATATGTGTGTGTGTGTGTGTGTGTGTGTGTGTGTGTGTGTACATACCAATAGAAAACATAGAAAGCCTGAGTTTTTCTACCACTGGTAGCCTACCGTATGTTGAAGGGGGTGGGGGTCTGCCTATACGGTAATTATAGTCCTTACTCAGAATTTTAAAATTGAGGTCGATTTGTACGCCAGAATTTGCGATATATTTTCCATCGACTGTTATAGCACTTCCTATATCATTAAATTTATGTACATGGTTTATCCTGGCATCTCCAATTCGTAGCTAAAGAAATTATTATTCGGTGCTGCGATTGTTTTCGAGGACACAAAATATTCCTAATCATTTCAACATAACAACTTATTTGTTTGCATTGCGTAATAACAAATAAATATATTCCAATCTAAAAACAACAGAACGAGTAATTTACATTTTTTATAATTGTTATTATTTGCTAATTACATGCGTTGTCTTTCAGACAAAAGCTATTAATTATTAAAGCGATATTTTCTTATTGACGTCAACTTCAAAGTGTGTCCAATGTTCTCTCAATAAATTACACAGACACACACGTATCCTGGATTCTATCCTCTTGGAATTTTTTATTCTAAAAATATACATGTATGCGTATGCACTTATGTATATATATTTATATATTTTGCATATGTATGTGTATATTTGCCACTAATATTATTTATATATATATATATATATATATATATATATATATATATATATATATATATATATATATATATATATATGCTGAAATTTATGTGGGAAGATTGCATAATATCAGTGAGGACAAAGGTATCAACTCTAGTCGTCAGAAATTGCTGCTCATCTTTTTGTAGTCACTATATATCCAGGCAACCCGAAGCTTATGGAAAATTGTAAGCCTTTTTTGCTTCTGATCTGTTTAGTGCTAATATTTTGTTTGTAGTCCTGACATTAAGTTTATATATAATTATTTTTGTTATATTTTATATTTATTTTATTTCCTTTTATTTTATATTTTATTTTCTATCCTAGCTTCGATTTTAAATTTTGCTTTGAGAATGTGTTAATTTTATGTTATTGACTATTTCTTGTTTGAAGTTTTAATGTCTTTGCTGTCATTTATTTCTGCATTTCCATGTTTGCATTTTGAAATCCACTTTGATCTATTGTTTAGAAGTTATACTGTTCTAAAATGGCGAAATGTTGCATTGTTCCAGTGACTGTGAATTTTTTTAAATTTTCCATGGTGCATGTGTGTGTCTAATTGTTTTGTTTTATCAGTATATTGAGAAATTTGCATATTTTTTGTGTCAGTTGCTTTGCTGATTCCAGGTAGCTTCTGTTCTGGAATGTATATATATTAGGTTGGTGCAAAAATAATTTCGTTTTCTAACATATGTTACTATGTGAGAAAACGAAATTATTTTTGCACCAAACTAATATTATGTATTGCATTTGGATCTTAGAGTGGGTTGGTATATGACGTTAGCTTATAGGCAGTTATATATCTGTAGAGGGCATTAGGATTTGCTTTGCAGTTTCAATTGGGGTTATGTGTTTTTTGTGTTTTCTGGTTTTGTTATGAGCTTTAACTTACTTACTATGCAGGTTTAGCGAGTTTTATAGTTTTTCTGTTTAATATTCTGTGCGTTTTTCTTGTTTTTGATAATATTGATGGCTAGAGGAATATTTTTGCCTTAATTCATTTATATATTTTTAAATTTTTTAAATTGTGCGATTTATTTTTCTGTTGCATTTTTTTATTAAGCGTGAGAGTTTATGATTTTGTTGAAAATAATCACTTCAGAGGAATTGTTAGATAATCTGCGGTTGATAGAGTGCTGGATTTTCTTGTTCATTGTTTAAGGTTGGTTGGAGAAAACCTGTATGTAAAGTGGGCTGTCGTTCGGTTTACTAAATGTTTGATTTGCACCGATTTAGATGTTGAATATTAAATCTAAGAACTCTAACACTTTTTGGGTTTTTAATACAAATTTTAAAATTCTTCGAAAACTTCTGCATTTTCTTTTCTGGTTTTATACATATTTTACACGTTGCTTCATATCTAGAGACTACAGGGTCTTTTTTATTATCTTAGCTAGTGCATGGAAAACGGCTTGCAGGTTTCACTCCGTCATATCTTGTAATCTTTATGTCAAATGTTCCTTCTTTAATCACAGCAGGTTTTGCCATATTTAGTTAGTTGAGATCCTTTGTTATGGAGAAGGCCTTATCTAATATAGATTTAACTAGCAGCATGGACTGGCGTTGTCCGTGTTTGATTCAAAAATCGTACGACTCATACAGCAATCGCTATCACTTGACTTAAAATACTTTTGCTCTTCCTTGCCTTTAAAGAGTGCCCTTTGGCGTGCTGATGTTGCTACATGCCTTACTTCTCACACTGCCAATTTTTTCTAAGCTCTAAACTAAACAGTAAATCTGTTACGAATAAAGAACTAAACAAAATGAACACAAAACGATCAGCTTTAAAAAAAGGACTCGTAACTGGAAAAACCGAATGAAAAAAGAGTACTTTTTCACACCCGACCCAGTTCTGCGGAATCCGAATCAACGTTGAGTTTAATCAAGCGAATGAGCCAATTGGAGTAAAGTGCCATGCATATTTAAATTTTACCCACTTGTGACGAATGCAGTTATCGATTTTTTTGCATGCTAGCATGCTAGTTAAATTTCGTGTCAGTCAGCTGTTGACTCTCACGCTGGCCAATAGAATCTTCCTGCCTATTCGTGGCAGCCAGCTATAATCTCTCACTCTGGCCAGTAGAAAATGGCCGCGAACTACATGAAAACTGCCGTAGAAGCATGAAAAATTCGATTATTTCCACTATCGATGGGAGTTGAGAAATGCAGCGTCGGTCTTGGCTTTTTCGCTAACTTGGAGCATGTACATGTAAATTGTGGTTCAAATCCGTCGAAAATTGCGGCCGTGCATTCGTTACACACACACACACACACACACACACACACACACACACACACACACATACATCCTGCCTTTTATAGATAGTGATAGTAGAATGAAAAAATTATTCAACTGGGTGAATTCAGAATTATGTGTCTTTTTGTATTATAGAATCAATTTCTTACTGATATTCTGTTTCCATTGGTTTACTCCTAAAGGTCAGTGTTGATTGTTTTCCGTTTATTTTTTATTTATATTTTCCTAGTTGGCTTTTCGTTGGTTTTATTCGTCTACATGCCGTGTAGATTTTTCTCTGTTCGCTTTTAGTGTGATGAATGCTCGTAATTTTGCGAGGCAGTTTATACGTTCATCTCGGTTGGGTTTTTGCGTCAACTTTTTGGCTGCGAGGTTAATTTCCTGTTCCAGTTTGCAAGAGCATCTCAAAACAAAGCAACCTTTGCCTAGAGGAAAAGATAGCAATAATCACTTTTCCAAAACAAAAATAAACTCTTTAAAAAAGGCAAAACTTATTTCCATATGCAAAACACAAAAAAAAAAGTTTTCCTAAATGAAAATACATGTCTAATGAGCAGGCGTAAAAACTACCAGTACCTACTCAAAGTTGATTTTGATGCCCTCTTTTAGTATCTATCTATCTATCTATCTATCTATCTATCTATCTATCTATCCCAATCTCTTCATTATCTATCTATCTATCTATCTATCTGACTGTCTGTTTATGTACTTGTGGGTGGAATGATGAGAGAGTGGAAAATTTATTAACGACGCGTTTCGCCGAGAGCGTCTGCTCTCTTTCGCTTGCTCAGTTTAGAATGAAAGAAAGGCCAAACTGAATGTGAGGAAAAATGTGCGTACACGTATTTGCAAATATATATAATAAAAAAGGCACTCTCTAGTTTCAGTGAACAAATCAGTTCAACAACACAAAACCGCTCTGATATAATTAAAACAAACAAGCGGATAGACACTATCTTGAGTTTGATCGTTGGAGCGTGAATCTCGAGAAGCGACTCGTAATGACACTCGTTAAATGTTGACGTTGTGAGGCGTTTGATCCTCTGTCTAGATAGTCTAGCTGTTGAGCACTTTAATTTAATGCATAAGTAAGTTTGTGACTTTCTTTCTTTTTTTATTTCCTTGTTCGGGATTTTTTATGCGAAACGTTAACAAAGCAATCTCTAAACTATTAACGGATTTTATTTTTTTAGTCCAAAATATTTTTTTTTTATTTCAAACATTATTTTTTGTGGATAAACTTATTTGTGTAAACAACCCGTTTTTTTTTTAGTATCTACCAACCTTCCCACTCGGGAAAATTCAATAAAATAAATGCGCTTACCAGCAGGATCTGAACCCACGACCCCCTACATATTGAAAACAGTCAGTATTCTATTCTATATCGTTTATGCTTTATTATGAAAGGGTTTATTCAAATTTCGCATAAAAAGTACATTCATACATACATGCATATATATGTGTGTGTGTGTTAGAAAGAGCTTCTAGTCTATCCTATAATATTTAGTCTTTATTATGAAAAGGTTTATTTAACTTTCAGGTGAGAAACGGAGCTACTGTTAAGTAATAATCTCTATATATATATATATATATGTGTGTGTATATAATTTATTTAAAAATTATAACATAAATATGTTATAAAATTACTACAAAAATAAATGCTTTCTTCAGTTAGTGAATTGCTTTACTATATATTATATTACAGAGAAAGATAATGGGATGAAAAAAAGGTAAAGTTAGAGTAGAGAATATATATATATATATATATATATATATATATATATATATATATATATATATAATTATTTATTCGAAAATTATAACATAAATATGCTATAAAATCACTACAAAAATAGCCATTTTCTTTCAACATTATATATATATATATATATATATATATATATATATATATATATATATATATATATATTGCGAAAAACTGTATTCTATTCTATAATATTTATATTATGAGAGGGTTTATCTGACTTTCAGGTAAGGACCAAGCGTTCTTTAATAAATACATACATACATAAACACACAAACACACAAGTGTATATATATATATATATATATATATATATATATATATATATATATATATATATATATGTGTGTGTGTGTGTGTGTGTGTGTGTGTTTATGTGTGTGTGAGTTGAGGCAGCCTGATTTCTGTTTTGCAACATTTATTCATTATATGAATGGGTTTAATTAACATTCACGTAAGAGACGGAGCTTTTATTAACAAAATATTCTGTATAAACACACATTGGAGGCATTCTAGAAAATGTATTATTTATCATGAAATCTTTCATCAACATTAAGGCCAAAAGCAACGTTGCTATTAAAGTATCTATCTATTTTGGAGTACCTTATTTGTCTTATTTAATTTTTAGAGTTTTTTTTAATTTTCCTTTTGCAAAAATTGCACGATTCCCATTAAATGTAGAAACATTTAAAATTAAATTGCAAAATGGCAAGAAACAATACACAAAAACATGGTCCTTTTTCTTCCAGAAGAATCTTGAGGGTTAAATGAAAATAGCCTTAAGCACGTAGATAAACACAAAAACCCTTATCCGCCTCGTTGATACTCATCGACACCAGCCCCTAGCGCTACAGGCACTTAGACGCATAAATTCTCACGATGAAAAAAAAATAGATATAACAGAATACTATACGCTAACATACAATTACAAAACAGCCTAACCCAAACCCTAAAACTCTTTAGACGTATTTTCTTTGCATCTACGTACTCTTAGCTCGAGAAAGACCTCATAAAAAGCAACACAGCTGCAAATCCTGGGTAAAGTTTTATTTACCCTCACAAGTCTTTCGTCTCGTCAACAAAAGAAATAATTAAATATATTGTCTTCTTTATGATCCAACTGAATCACAATTACTAGTCTTATAAACGGGCCAATGTCGTTGATGCATTCGCCCGTTTAATACAAGTTCTTGAAACTTGTTTATCTTCTCTTTTTTTACATCACTGTCTACCACCGCCATCGTTTGATATTCGTGTATAAACTATATAAGGGAAGTAATTTGAATTAACTATTGAGGCAACAGGAATAATAAGTCCCCATTTTATTTCAAACTAGTGCAAACAGCTCAAGCGGGAAATAACAAGCTGGAACCATTTAATAATTCAGCAAATAGTAACATTTACCTGCAGTTGTATATATCTTTGTCGATGCACGTCTGTTTTGGTCCTAAACTTTCCTTCTGATGAAAGAAGGGTGATAAATCGGATAAGATGATTTTTAGTCGTTGTTAATTTTCTTTTTTTTTAATCATTTCCCCCAAGGAAGGCAATAAATCCACTAAGAGGCAATGAGTTACTGAGTGTGAAAGAATATGAAAAAGAAAAAAAAAACTTATTAAGGAGAGAGTACGATAAAGGAAAAAGAATTAAGAAGACAGAAAATAACGATTGACATTGCATTTAAACTTTTGAAGATCAAACTTGACTTGAAAGCAAGAAGAGAGTTCCACAAACGAGAAATGCGAGAGAAGAAACAATTAGCATAGAACTTACGGTTTGGATTTAGCAATTTCAACAGTAAACTGATCGGATCTTGCTGCGAATCTAGCACTGTCATTAAATTCATAAAATCTAGGTACGAAAGAGAAAAGCTCTTCAAATAAATTACGATGAAGATATTTATAGAAAAGGCACAGGAAAGCCACCTTACGGCAGTGAAAATGTGACTGAAGCTGAGATATCAGGTCAGGACCAATAATATTGCAGATTCTTCTTTGGTTTTTATCAAGAATCTCTAAATATATAACTGGAGCGCCAGACGAGATGTGACAGTAATATTCAATATATGGCCTAACGGTACACTTATAAATATAGAAGAAAGTTACTGATTAGAAAAATCGTCTAGCATGACACAATATTATCATTTCTTCGTAATATATATTTTTGTCACCTCCTTTTTTTCTTAGGAATTGTTTCTTTTTTGTTATAATTTTTTTTCTCTTTTTCTAAATTGATTTTAAAAACATGTCTGATTTTATCGCTTTAATAAACTAGTAACGTTCCATTATCGACCGGGAAGACCTGAGCTTGCCTAGCATGATGAACGGTTATTCTGTCAACGAGGCTCATTGCCTTGAACGCCTGTTTCGGATTTAAGGTTATCCTAAGGTTAGAAGCTGGAAAATCCCCGTGGGAGGCACGGTGTAGTAATGGATAGCGGATAATATTGAGTAATCGGAAAACCGATCCAAAATGATCCATCACATTCATTTACGTGCTAATACCCTTGGTAAAGGTATGAATCCTCTTCTTCCCCACTCCCAAGCTATGAGTAAATAGACTGATTCCTGTAGCATTGGGTGGATAGTAGAAAGAAAAACTCTGAATTCAAAACCTGCCTGTGCTCCATTGGTGCTTTCTTAGAGAGTCCTTCTACTTCTCTTTCTCTCACTTCCTTTAAATTAACAATAACGTTTCCACTGATACCTCTCCATAAAGTAATTATGTGCTCCTGCCATTCTTAGTCTTAGCAAAAGTCAGATCAGATAAAAATGAAGTATTACTGTCATATCTGGAATGTTAACCAGTCCTCTCTTTCCAGCCCTGTCAGAATCCCAAAACGTTTGCGCGGCCTTGTGGGTGATGAATTATTTTCTACTCTACAACCCGGGCGAAACGTTCAAGCTTTTCGTTACTCATTCCATTTTTTTTTTCCTCGACAGATGTTCGAACGAGCTACATTTCTTGGTTCTACCAGTCCAGATCTTCACAGGTAGGTTTCTCCATTCCACGTACACCGAGACAGATTTTTCCCAGAACTCTTGCATTGTAGACCGGACTCAAGAGATGATGCTTCCCTGGTCAATGCAATGTTGTCTTCTGAAAGTCGAAGATCAACCGTTAAATTAACCTCATAATCTGCACTTCTTATCTCTCTGATGTTCATAAAATAACCTATTTTTACTTTGAGTGGCTCTTGGGCATTGTATTGTCAATACTGATATTGTGACTGTAGAGTAAAGTATAGCTGCTTGGATTGAGGAATGGGAGAGCTGAGTTCGAATTCCAGTCGAATCCATTACATTCACTTACATGCTAATACCATTAGGAAAGGTATATGAATCCTCTTCTCCTCCCAGCTATGGGTAGTTAGCATTACAGACTGGGTTCTATAGCATTGGATGGCAACTATCACAGAAAGAAATGGCAACGTACTGCGGGGGAAAAAAATCTGCCTCGTCAGTTATGTATCGAAAGATACATGATCGGCTAAGCGTGTATCACGCAGAGGACATAAGTGAGTGGCTGATATCTTTCTATGCGGTCTTTTTCGTTTTCTTATTCTTTTGTGATTTCAACAATTTTTCTTTTGTTGTTTCTTTGAACACCATCAAGTTTCTGCCTCTCTCTTTTTTTTCTATTTTTCGCCCTATCCGCACCCACAACCCTAAAAATGACATCCAAGCAAAAAAAAAAGGCTAAACATGGTCTCGGAATGTCACCTATTCCTTTCAATGTCAGGTGTCATGTTAATTTTTTTTTCTCCAGTGACGTGTTGCTTCAGGACATGGACGATCATGGCTCATCATGACTTTCTATCACTTGTAGCTCTTAGCAACGTTTGTTTTTTTTGCATTTCCTCTTATTACCAGTGCTGCATCGACTCAAACATATTTGTCAGTTAGAGGGCCCGCTACCTCCCGATGACGTTTCTCTCTTCGATATGCCCTGTGAGTTTCGAATTCTTCAAATCCTTTCTTATTATGTGACAAGAAAATTAAACTCTTTTTTTCGGATTCTGAATGTCTCGTGTTTGTTTCCATTTTCCTTAACTCTTTCTACATATCCCTATCTTCCTTTCATGGTATTCTCAGCATCCTTCTGTAGATTAACGTTGCTTCCAGTTTTCTCTTCATCTGTGAAGAGATCGTGCTCTATTCTCTGCCATATAGGAGGATTGATATTGCATAGTATTTTAGCACTGTTGTTGTTTCTAAAGAAATTTTCAAATTTTTTCTTCGTTCTTTGCTTAGTTTTAGGAAGGCATTTTTTACTATCCAATGCGCGTGCACATTTCGGTTTCACGTTTTCCATCCGCTGTTAAGCAGACCCTTAAATATTTCAACTTCTGTACTGGCTTAATGTTGATATATCCCATTCACAGCTCGCATCTTTGGCTTTTTCTCATGCTGGCAAATATCGACTGGACGTGCTAACTTTAAATCTCACATATGATCGAGATTTATGGGTGGGAAAGAAATAAAATACATATTGCTCTTGGGAAATATTTGGGGCGGGGGATCAGACATCACCATTTATGGGAGGGAAACATGTATCTTCATTTAGTGCGAGCAGAACCGAATAATCCGATTCAGATGTTTGAAAACAATCATCAATTGTTATGTATCTGACTATATTTCTGAGATGAGGTATTATGTACATTATTTACATTATTCGGAATATTGTCCTCATCTTTGTCGCCATATATATTACAACGTTTCGGCTGTTGTACGCTCATGGACACATGGCACAGTGGATAAAGATGTTAGTTAGATCCAGTGACAGGACCCAAAGAGTGTGAGTTCAATACCTGGTTAAGGCAGTGGAGAACTTCGAGAGGGGAATTAACAGGAGTTAAAGGATAACTGGCATCCATTAAAATATGGCACGTGGAGCTAGAACAGTGACCGAAATAAAGGGAGCAGTTCGACATTCCAACCACCTGAAGAAGGCCGGAGCGTAAAACGGTCGAAACGTTGTAATAAATATGGCGACAAAGATGAGGACAATAGTCCTAATAATGTAAATAATATCAATTGTTATATACGAATTTTAAAATCTGTTTGATTGGAAAAACATTTCGCGAACCTAAAACTTTTGTATAACCATTCTGGATCGTAGACAATGTAAAGACATTCATCCTATCTATATTTGGTTATATATCTTCTGCTGAAAGAATATTCCTACATGCTGAGAAGAATTTTAGAAATAAATGAATCTCGGTAGAAATCCTTGATGAAATGAGACATTAGACATTTATAAATGCCATGTCCTCTTCGAGACATAAAAGGATAATTGCTTTCTCAAGAGTTTTATGTGCTTGACTGAATCATTTTCTATGATTTATCAACCCTTTGCAGGTTATTTAAAGCCAGAAAATATTTTTAGATTTTAAGAAAAATTTATTTGGGCCGGGCATGGAGATTATAATGATTTGGTGCCACTATTCTTACCGATTAATTCAATACTAGGGAAAGGGAAAGGTGGGTTCATGACTTTCCCAAGGGTATTTGCTCCTAAGTGAATATAACGAACCCAACTGGAATTGGAACTCGACCCTCCGATTCAAAATGTCGGGGCCATTATTCATAGCACCACCCACACATCCAAACTTACAGCAGCTGCTATTCACAAGTGGTCACCTATCTAGATAATGACAAGGCTCGACATTGCTTAACTTCAGTCATCGTACGGGAAACGGTGTTTCAACGTGATATGTCTGTAAGCCTTCAGAGTCTTCTTCTATCTATTTATTATAAATGAATTACTGACATCTTTCGAAAGATAGTGGAGTTGACATCTCGTTTTCGTTTAGAATTCCAACTTGATCTCTTTTTCTTCCAGTCGTTTTTCATGCTATATAACTCATAGCTGGGAAAGATGTAAATTCATGAATTTCTTTTCAGATATTTGTGAGAAAGTGGACCCACTAGACTATGCCGGAATTTGAACTCACCTCAGCGATTCCTCGTTCTGTGCCGATAAGTTTTACAATATATATGTATCCACTGATATTGTACTGCGAGAAATTGTCATAGAACCAGGTTTTCTATACAATTCTTTTTAAGAACACACCCAACAAAACAAGCACGAGGATTTTTAATATATATATATATATATGTATATATGTTTATATATATATATATATATATGTTTATATATATATATATATATATATATATATATATATATATATATATATATATATATATATATATATATATATATATATATATATATATATATATATATATATATGAACGTGTGTTCTGATGAAAGATAATACCATAGGCATTATCTTTACATTTGAAATATTTAAAAAAAAATAACATTTACAAACTGGAGTTGACGTCTCAACATGAAGCTGTTGTTTGTTTTCCAAATTTTATAGAATCTACGCTTTAAATTCCTGTGGTTTTTAGCATCTGAATTTTGCATCTAAATTCAATTTAAAAATTCCATAGCTTTTTCAGAAGTACTGATTATGCTTTTATTTTATTTTTTTTGTAAATGTTATATGAGTTGTGTACAAAAGTTTTCAGCCCAGTCTTTAATTTTCAACAAATAACGTTATGAAATTTTTTCTCCGCGCGTTTTCAAAGAATTCAAAATGGCTTGTTATTCATATTCATATTTATTGTAATAAATACAATTATGGTACGAGGCCGAAAAGGGGGTGAGGTAGAGGCTGGTCATCACTAACTATCTTATATCTAGCTAATCCGATTCACGACCCATTCACTCATTACAATTTGCACATTCACCATAAAAACTCGTCTGTCACCATTCGATCCTCTATCCACCTATAATACCGCATTCTCTCTGGGGGGGTTACAAAACGCGCCCTGGTGATTATAAAATTTATACATAGAAAATTATGGATGACTAAAATGAGAGGGGAGGGAATGAACCCCAAAACAAACTAAATATCAACACAAAGCAAACTATGTTAGTAGGACACTTGCAACCCTCAAAATGAGAATCCGCAGTATTCTACCCATTGGACAAATCAAGAGGTTCTCTCGTTACGGTGAGTGGAGAAGGAGAAAATATATACAGACGTGGGAAATATAAAAGCTGAGTTTCGTTATTCATATTTGTTCTATTAAATATCTAAATGGAAATCTACCAAAACTTTTTGCCTCTGCTTGAATTCTGTCCAGTGTGTGGTCACCCATTTTATCTATGTTCGGTATTGATGCTTATTTTGTTGCTTAACTTACAGCAACATTCGTTTAACAACATCTGTCCGTTTATGTGTCGAAGCAATTCCCTAATAGCTTGAACTTCAGATTGTTATAGTGCTTTTAAAGGAAATGAGAAGATGCTCTTGAAAACTCCGAAACTACCCGCATACAATTGAAGAATGAAATTCGTTATTAGATGAATAAGAATCTTTGAATCTGTTTTTTTTTTCAAGCAAATAGTTCTTAGCAAGGCGGGAGTGCCACTAGCACGCAAGGGCTTACTGAGAGTAAGAGTAAAGAGGAGTGTTTGGGAAAGGATAAAGAGAAGGTCAGGAATCAAGGTCAAGGCATCAGAAGATGTCGATTGACATTACATTTTCATATGTGAATATTATAGCTATCAGGGAAGCAAGTGATAAGAAGGTAGTTCCACTGACGGGAGGTGCGAGATAAGAAGCTGTTGGAGTAGAAGAGAGGGCTACATTTAGCCATTTCGACAGTGAAAGGATGGAACTGAGATGTCAACCTAGTAGCACGCTTAAATTCGTGCAGTTTGGGAACCAGTGAAAGTAGATCGTCAGGGCAGTTGCCATGGAGTTACTTTTAGAAAAGACAGAGGGAAGCCACAATATGTCTGTGAGATAGCGACTGCAGACGGAATGCCAGATCAGGACCAACCACGTTGCATATCCGTCTCTGGATTTTGTCGAGGACCTCGAGATGAACAGCGGGTGCACCAGACCATATATGACAGCAATATTCCATGTAGATTTGAAGGATGGCGGGAAAAAAAACCTTCTGGAGCGACACAGAGAACCAACATTCCTCGCGGTAGATGAAGTTATAGATTCAATATAGTTGTTCCATTTCAGGTCAGCGGACAGGGTGAGACCAAGCAAGCGCAGAGAGGCGCTCATTTAAAGTTGGGCGTATCTGTGGTGGGTAAATGAGAGCAGTTTCATTTTAAAGGTATTAAAGTTTATAAGACATTTCCTTCCCCAGTCAAGGTTAGTTTTGTCAACGATGGTGGATTTACTGCTGGGACAGGAATAAATAGTATGTGTTTTATAAGTAAGATGACTAAAATTCTAACATTAACTGTATGGCTGCCTGTTCGTTTTTTAGTATACCTGTCCTCTAGGTTGGTTCGCAAATCTATAGCTGGTCCAGGTGCATTGTTTTCCATTTAACACCTATAGTGAGAAACTGGTTTATACTGTAGCTACGCTGAGCGGGACTGCAGTTAAAGTTTCTTGGAAAGAACTGGCGTGGCCGCTAATACGCTCAGGTACTCGGTACCGATGATTTGTAACTTCGTACTAATACAAAAATCGACAGCAATTCAGTCTACCCACTGTTATTCCCAAGGCTTGGAGAACCGGTGATATTGTCTTCAGGTACCTCCCTACGAGGCTGGACGCTGGGATCGTTTCTCAAGGCCGGCTTTATGAAGAAGTCGTTTTCTTGACAATTGGACCCTGGTGAAATTCAAGCCAGGGTCTCGTGGTCGGAATTGGAAACTCGACCATCGGACTCAAATAAATAAATAAATAAAATTCGGATTATTCTTAAATTTTAATTAAATTCTATTACTTTTCTCTTAGTTTTTTTCTTACTGCGACATTGTGTCAACGATTCAAGTAATAAAACTCGTTAAATGCTTTTTAGGGTGTAAGCTATAGTGAACCAAAACATTGGTATTGTTAAAACAATTAAAAATCAAAATCAATTTACAGTTTACTGTATATATCAGAGGATGTTTGAGTAGTTTAATGGTTAGCGGCTTTGAAGGAAATATTGCGTATCCAAGTCCGAATTGCGACCCAGTTCGTTATATCCACTTTCAAACAAAAATACTCTTGGGAAAGTTAGTGATATAATGAATATGCATACACCTGGGTTCCCCCTCACAGTAATATGATTGGCTGGTGTCAGCCATAAATACAGACTGATGAGGACGCCTATTGACGACGCCTATTGTCTTCGTCTATTGCCTACGTCTATTGTCTACCACTACGACGAGGACCAATCCATTAAGGTTACCTGCTAGATTGTCCTACTCGGTTACAGTAGTCCAAAACCACTTTGCTACTTCGAACAAATATATGCCTTTCCGGGACATATCAGTTATAAATAAATTTCTAATACCCACAAGATATGGGGTAAATAAAAGAAGAAACTGCGTTTTCTAGTGTTAGGTTGCAACCACTCTCGGAGAAGAACTCTAAATTCAAAAGCCAGCCTGAAGACTATTAGGCTCTGTCAGGGTAATTTGTCAAAGACATATTACTACTACTACTACTACTGCGGATACAGTGCATGTGGCGCTTCAATGAGCAACGGAATTTATGCGTACAAGCATCTGAAGAAGGCTGTAGAATAGGCTTGCTGAATTACCATGTTTAAATCTACAAAGAAGAACGCTCCGGTTTCTGTTGTCCAAGTTTGCAGATTTTCAAGGCATGAAGACCTCTCCCTAACTTTGGTGCGATCCACTCTTCCTCCGGTTTCCAACCTGATTTGCTTCTGTGATAGATTAAGCTAGTTTTAACAAATATGCGTAAAGAATAAAAGAAAAATGGTGTCACTAAAAACGAGGAACTAAAGAAAATACCACTCTCAGAACATTCTCCAAAAGCGGTGTCTCTTAATGGCAATTCCGATTCCGTCTTGTGACTCATATCCATAAGAATGACATTTTGATCTGTCCAAGCAGTGAATCCATTCTTTGTTTAAATTGATAAGCATTTAAAATGAAGGCGATATGAGAACTCACTTTTTACACGCGGCCGACAAGTGGAATTAATTGTGATCCAACGACATTTTCACCAGCAATTTTATGCATTAATTCGACGATTAATTGATCAGATTAGAAGTATGAAGTATAATTCATCGAAGAAATGTGTTTTGTTCAAAGCAGCTGCTTTAAAATCGGGCTTCTGCTGTTTGAAATATAAACGGGTATTAGCGTCATTCTCTGACATGAATTGGAAATTACCGAGTAACAATGGAGGCTGACGAACGACTCTGATCAGAAAGAATATGTGAACGAAATACGAACGATCAATAACGGTTCAGAATTTCAATTTTGATAAAGCTCATTTCCTTGTGGATGTTTTTTTGGTAATAACTCACACAATGGCTAAAAGTTTTATTTATTTTTATTCGATCGAGCTAGCTCGGACATTCATTTATCTATTACGACAACCATTACCGTTTTGTATCAAGGTCGAAAGGTCATTAAGATAGCATTCTGTGTCATAACATGGCTGGTTAATGTAGGTGGTTTCTGTGCGACCAACCCGCATTGCACCATGGCTGTATGTACTGAGCAGTAGATAATTCGCAAGTTATTCTTTTGCTCACCAGAATTGCCCTGCATAGCGAATTCTGTATTCGCGTAAGATTGCAGAAACATCGGAGATGGGTCTATAGAGCTGTAATTGAGTTGCATGTTGCCTGCAAAAGATGTATAGCTCTCAGCGTCCGAGTGATGCTTAAACTATAGAATTTTAGTTAAGTAGCAGTACCCTTACATTAATAACGCTTCTACAGTGGCTCGAAAGAATCTCCCCTTGACGTTGTCTTGTAGATCAGATGTTGTCTCCAATGGATGTTAAATAGCTTTCAGCATCCGAGTGTAGATTTCATCAAGCTTAGACTATAGAGTTTTAGTTAAGTAGTAGTACCCCTAAATTAATACCGCTTCTACAGTGGCTCAAAAGAATCTCCGCTTGAGGTTGTCTTGTAGATCAAATTCCAGATTACGACCATCTTATTCAAGGCTGCCCAGGCATTAGCTATGCAAATTTTTACATCCTTTTCAGTATAATTTATATTCGTATATATATTCGCGAATCACGCGACCTTTGAAGACCTAATTTTGAAGGTAATTTGACTCCAACAAACAGATACAGCGTTTGGCCAACGGCGTAGCCAGGCCCAGCAGCACATACGCTAATTTTATATCTCGTGTATGATGCGACCCCCTTAAAAATTAACTTCAAAATTACATCTTCAAAAGTCGCATGATACGCGTGTGTATACGGTATTTTATTATCTATTCGATTGGGCTATCACGCCAACTATCACGGTCCTGCATCAAGGTTGGAAACTCATTAGGGTGGCATAACCTGGCTGGTCAATGTAGGTGGTTGCTCGGCAACGAGCTCGTCTTACGCCATGGCTACGTGTCCAAGTCAGTAGATCACTCGCAAGTCTGCAAAGCGCATTCTGCGTTCGCATAAGATTGTAGATATATCAGGGATGGGACTATAGAGTTGTGATTTAGTTGGATGTTTTCTCCAACGGATGTTAAATAGCTTTCAGCATCCGAGTGTAGATTTCATCAAGCTTAGACTATATAGTTTTAGTTAAGCAGTAGTACCCCTACATTAATACCGCTTCTACAGTGGCTCAAAAGAATCTCCGCTTAAGGTTGTCTTGTAGATCAGATGTCCAGATTACGTCAATTTTATGAATGCAGCCCAGGCTTTAGTTATGCAAATTTTCACATCCTTTTTAGTACAATTCATTTCTCTTAGTTAAATGGAAAAAAAAGAAAGATTTTATTGATTCAACCGTGACTGTTTTGTGCCTTTCTAGTCGAAGCCTATAAATTCAGTTTTAGGGGCAGTGACATAGTCCAACATCAGTGGCAGCATTTTCAAGATGATGTAGAACAATGGCATTATTAATGGTGTCTGCAATGATAGCCTTGTCATTTGCATAGTCAATATATATCAACTTATTTTTTTGCATAATAGCGACTTGAGTCTTGGTGATAAAGTAAAACCCAGATAATATTTGTCGAATGAAGTTTTCAATACGTAGTCAAGGGGGATAATAAAAAAAGTGGTAAGTATGTCACATTGAAGAGCTCTTGTTTTGATGTAAAAAGATACTAATGTCTCCGTCTAACCAAATATGTAAAAAAACGATGTATAAAACAAACTGGATGAAGAATAAGGATAAAAAAAGTGACTCACCATAGACTGGTATATTGAAAAGATATGACAACAAAAAAGAAATCACAAAAAAATGGCTACCTAAAATTGCTCCTTGTTTTTCAGAGCTGAGTGTAGGTTTCATCAAGCTTAGACTATAGAGGTTTAATTAAGCAGTAGCACCCTACATTAATACCGCTTCTAGAGTGGATCGAGAGCAACTCCGCTTAAGGTTGTCTTGTAAATCAGATTTCCAGATTACGTCCATCTTATTCAAGGGGAATTTTCACATCTTTTTCCGTAGAAATTCATGCGTCATATACACTTAGGCGATCATGTATCTTTCGATACATAACTGACGAGGTCCAGTAGGTTGCCATTGCTTTCTGCAGTAGTCCAGCTGCCATCCGAATCTGTAGAACCCGGCCTGTCCTGCTATTTACCCATAGCTAGGGTGAAAGAAGAAGATGCACTCCTTTCTCAAGGTTGAATGTAAGTGAATGTATTGGATCCGAGCCAGTATCCATTACTTCACCATGCCTCCTAAGAACATAAGACACATTTTATTGATTCATCTGAGACAGTTTGTATTGATTCTTACTGGTTGGAGGCTATGAATTAAGTTTTAGAGGCATTGACAAAAAGTCAAATATCGTTGGTAGCATTTTTTAGATGATGCAGAAGAACTGTGGCATTGGTAATGGTGACTGCGGTGATAGATGGGTCATCTGCATAGTCAGTAACTATCAACTTTTTTGCAAGATATCGACTTGAGAGTTTTGATGATAAAGTAAAAACTAGATGATGGTGTTTATGAAGAGTAAGTTCTCAATACTTAGTGAGAAAGGAGCCTGTACATATTACAAGACTGTTAGCTTCAAGATATGACTGAAGGTTTTACCCATATTTACCAAACGATGATTATTTTGCTGCAAGACAAAAAGGTACCATCGAAGATATTCATCATCATTTATCTGTCGTCTTTCTTCAGGGATGGGAGGCGCGCGCGGTTAATGTAGCGTTTATCGGCGAAAATTGGGCGTGTCGTGTTCAATTCCCACTCATTTCCGTTGCGTTCACTTTCCGCTAATACCTTTGAAATAGTCGCAAATCCACCTTCCCCAGCTATGAGTTAAATAGCATGGCAAACTGAGCTCTCTTACCTTGATACGTCAACCTGTCTACAAGAAGAAAAACAGTGAATTCAGAACCAATCTAAAAAGGAATATGTTCCGCCAGGCTATAGGGCCCAAAACACATACGCCACTACTTCTATGGATGCAGTACCTGGCGTCACTAATTATTTTCTCGTTATGATCCGTTTAGGAATCGGGCTACCATGACTCTTCACTAACTCCTTCTCTGGTAGCTCTAAGCAATATTTGATTCTTTCCCCTCCCTTCTTCTTCCTGCTCTGCTATTTACTCACACAAACTTTTCTGTTATCTTTTGCTCGTTCTTTGCATCTTAGTCTTCTTCCGTTCTTACGTCCAGTGAGTATCACATTTTCCAAGCTGGCTTTCTTCATAATATATTCAAGAAAACTCTTTCTGACTTTGAATATGTTCGGCTTTCCAGTTCCCATTTCCTCCAGAACTTTCTTGTTACCCCCAAATTCTGTCTATAATATTCTCAATCGCTGCGTGCCTCTTCTTCGTCTGTAAGGAGATTGCCCAACATTCACTACTGTAATATTATGCCGAGAGGCGAGTGTGTTAATAATTGCAAAGCGATTCTTAAATTTGTTTGCTAATCTGTTTACTAGAATATTTAGCGCTGATTAGGACTTCTTCTTCTTCTTCTTTTTTTTCTTCCCAGCTATGGGTTAAATAGTAGGACTTGTATCTAAAAAAATCATCACAATCCAAAAATTTGTTCCGGATTTAAACAACCTGCAAAACGTTGATCCGTTAAAAAAATCAATTCTTCTTCTTCTTCTTCTTCTTCTTCTTCTTCTTCTTCTTCTTCTTCTTCTTCTTCTATGTGCTATGTCTCTCAGGACATTGCCGATCATTGCTCTCCACAACTTCCTGTCTTTTGTAGCTCTTAATTTTTGTCTTTTTGCCATCTCTTGTGTGTTGCTCTCCACTGGATCTCTTACATTCAATATATCCTGTGAGCATCAAATTTTCCAAGCCCTCTTTCCCCAGTATGTGCCCCCGAAATGTCAGTTGTCTCTTCCTGATATTACATATATGTGCCCTTTTTTCTTGTCATTGTTTCGTTGTTTATATATTCGGTTCCTGGTATTCTGAATAGCTTTCCGTAGAACTACATATCTGTTGCTCCAAGTCTCTTTTTCAGGTGTGAGGAGACAGGCAAAAAAAAAAAAAAAAGAAAAAAAAACATCACCTGTTTTGATCATTGTCACTTACTTTTATACAATACACTGCCCAAAGGCCAGTCAAGGTAGAATGAAAGTGTTTACAGGATCTTGTAGTGCCAGGTTATACATTCTAATAGCGTATTTTTCTTTTAGCCTAGACAAGAACATTCCCATACCAAAGCGAAAAATAAATGAAAACCGAAGCTTTGGGAAAATAGCCTAATGTATATGTGTTAATGAAAAGACTTTAAATTGAGAATTTCAAATAATTATTCAAAGATAAGTCAAATAATATATCGGTCGAATAAAAACCAGAAAGAAGAAATGAGGTCTGGAATAATCTCAGAATTTAACAGAATTACTACAAAGAGCTTTAGTTTCAGAAAAGTCACATTGCCACCCAGCTGAAAAGACAAAATAATGGGGCGGCGAAAATCTGTTATATCAAGCGGATTTGTCGACGTGCAAAGATTGCTTTTCGAGTTATGTAAATATTAGAAGCAGAGAAAAAGACGTAAAATTTTTTCCATTTTTTTTTTCCATCTCTATTTATAATGTTTAGTCATCGTACATAAAGTTGAAAGCAAACCGCTTGAGATAGCATCTATTTTTGTCATGCTTGCAAGACATTTTTAACTCTACCAGCGAATATATGACAAGGATTTGCGCCGGATGACACCTGCCTGTGAATTCTTTAGTCGCTTATGCCGACTCAAGAACGATATTCACCAGTTCAAAGACGAGTCAACGCTAATCCATTGTTGAGACATGAGACACATATGTCTCGAACTATCGGAACGAATAAGCCTTCCATGAAAGAATCCCACATCTTGACAAAAATACACTCAGACAGAAAGAACTGGAGATAGACTTCCGAAATGTTGGCGTTGACGTCATCCAGAATCACATCAAAATGATAGTTCTAATCGAAAGACTAACAAAAATAGCTCAATAATATATGGCGTTTTGTTGGCTGTCAGTTCCTGGTCGAAGCAGCGGGACTTGGTAAACGATGTAAAATATTTGACGTCGATCGTCTAACAAAGTTTTTGTCACATGCTATGAAGATTTTAAAATAATAACATCGTCGCCATTTTAACAGCAACTTAGTCATTATTCTTCTTTCTCTTTCTCTCTGTGTTTGTGTCTGTTTATTTTAAAAAATTTTTTGTTTTATTAGTTTTATATTTCGTTTTGACCTTTTAACGCGTAAATGGGACACTGGCATTTCGTTCGTTATTCTCAGTTTTAGGATTAAAGAAGAAAATTAAAAGAAAAAAAAAACAGCATTTTCGACTTGGACAAAACACGCTCAAGGTGTATCAAGTCATGCTCATTTAGTGTCCGTTACTATTATTTTTTTTTTTAGTTGAATCTTTCGAGCTTGGCTTCTGACTCGTTTGTTTGCTTCAACTGTTATGTGACACAAGAAAAAAGAAAAGCTTTAAAAAAAAAAACAACAGAAAAAGTGGTATAAAAAAAACACTCACGAAAATAACATTTATCAGAGAGATTATATATAGAACCAACTTTATATGAAACAACAAATTATATAGAGGCATCAATCGATAGTGCGCATTCGATTAATGCGTTTTCGATTAGTACGTTAACATTTTTAAATACCAAAATTCGATTAGTGCATACATAATACTCGATTAGTGCCGTTAAACATTCTTCAGTTTTTAGTAATTGAAAACAGATTTTTTATCTGAACTAATCAAGGGATTTCTGTATTATCATTGCGACATGTTAAAATCTCTTCGTTTTGTCTGTTGGTTGCATTTGTTTCGTCTGACTAAAGAGAAAAAGTTGAAAGCATGAAAATTGGATAAAGTGTTAAACTTTAAAGAACATGAAAAAATGGAGGAAACTAGTGGCATTTAAAGAGAGAGAAAAAGAAAAAGAGTGAAAGAGAAATATCGCAGCGTATGAGTTAATTATTGCAGTATACAGTTGATTGTACAATTATCTGAAGTATATATATATATATATATATATATATATATATATATATATATATTTAAGACATTTTATGTTTATACATTCTTTTTATATCCGAGAAATTTTCATAGAAAATATTCGTCCTCTGACAGGATTCGAACATATGAAAATTTCTCGGCTTTCAGGCCAGTAAATGTTGTTTAATACTGTTTATTATAAACAGAGCATTTACTTAAATATTTGTATCTATAAAAAGAATGTATGAACAGAAAAAATGTCTTAAAATAATTGTCGGAATTTATCCATTTCATAATATATATATATATATATATATATATATATATATATATATATATATCGGAATTAAGAGAAAAACAAATGGAGTAAGAATCCACAGTTCTTAGCATTTATTTTTTTTTTATTTTTTTTAAAGTGCTCAATACAAAGTAGAGCAAAATATTATTATAATATTTTTATTATAATAGATTACAATAAAAATATTTTACATGGCGGCATAAAAACTTTCATATTTCGGAACTATAATTGTTCCTCTTCAAGCGATGGTAGATAAATTAACTACCATCGCCCGAAGAGGAACCATTATACTTCCGAAACATGAAAGTTTTTGTCTCGCGATGTTAAATGTTTTTATTGTAATCTATTATAGTAAAAACATTATGATAATAATAATAATAATAATAATAATAATAATAATAATAATAATAATAATAATAATAATATATATATATATATATATATATATATATATATATATATATATATATATATATATAAAATAAAGATAATAAAACGGAAAACATCTTATATATAACGCGTTTTGTCCATTTGTAAGTGAATATAAAAAAATTGTCAGTATGAAGTTTGAATAAAATGTGAATGTGTCAGGACCAGCAAACTATTAGGTTGGTGGAAAAATAATGACGGAATAATGTCATATTTTGATGTATTTTTAACGTCAAAAAACGACATTATTACGTCATTATTTTTGCACCAACCTAATACTTATGAATGTTTGGATTTTATGCGTTGATATATATGTATATACAGGACGCGATGGATAAATTGTCGTCTGTAGTATGCAAACATGAAAATAACACTGATATCTCGATTTAACAGATATATTTATCAAAATGACTCAGAAACAACTTGAAATACGAAAGGGTAAATTTATTCAATAAAAACACCATTGGCTTTAACTACGGCCCCCCAGACGACTCTTCTGGACGTCCTCCTTGTTTAAGTTGGTGAATGCTGCTAGAATCCTTGCCTTCAGTTCATCTTTGGTGTTAAAAGGAGTTTTGTTGGCTTCTCGCTCAACTGCACCCCAAACAAGATGATCAAGGGGGGGGTTCAGTTCGAAAAGTTAGATGACCAGATATAAGGGTTGATGTGGCTGCAGATTTTTATGAGACAACCATGACTGGGTTATCCTGCTTGTGTGGCACGGTGAAGTGTCCTGTTGTCAGACATAAGCTCTTCCAGCAGCTAACGTAGGGCAGCACTACCTACTCAAAGCACTTGATGTAGGTCTTCGTGTTGTGTCTGACGCTATGTGGGGAGATGAATGGAGGCAAAACGTCACCATCCCCAGTGACCACTCACAACACGTTAGTAATCACCATTAGACTCGTTTTGAATCTTCTGCACTGTCCTTAGATTGACACCCAAACACTATTAAATGTTCGTATTGGAGCTTCCGGTGCGAATGACAAGCAGTACAGGATGTCGTTTCCAAATTTCTGAAGTGCCTCATGGCAATCTTTTTCACACGCACGGTGCCTAACTCACCCTACTATACTGTACAGTCGACAAAATCAAAAACAAACTAAACACATGCACGAAAATTAAATATACACAATAGCGACAGTTTATACTTTCCACCATATATATATAGTTGGGATCAAATATGGATTTGAATCCGAGAGAAAGACAAGATAAAGAACAAATAGGAGATGTTTATCAATCTAAAATGTTTCACTTTTTAATATCTTCATTAGACAATAAGATACGGGGTAAGAAAAATAAATTCGGGTATTTTTTTTTTGTTTCATTTTCATTGGCTAATAAGGTTTCACGTGCATTCGATTTGTTAAGCAAAACGTTAATATAATTTATACAGCTCCGTATTCAAAGAGAGACATCGCGTCCATTCTAAATTATAAGAAATTAACGAATTTCAAGGCCACATGAAAAACCACATATATTACTCTATCTATATAAGTGTATAATAATTCTAGTTTGTTTATTTCGAATTCAGATGATAATGTATATTGAATTGCTTGACGAAACAGTATGAGGAAATAGTAATTAATTTATAGCTATAATGAAATAGTATGATTAAATAGTATAATTGTATATTAAATAATAATGTAGATTCCGCTGATAATGTAGATTTGTGAGTGTGCTGGTGCGTTTGTTATGTTTACATATTTTGTTAACTGATTTTTATTTATTTTTATTATCTTTTTTTTTTTTTATCCAACATGATTTTATTACTCTAAAAAGTAATTTACGGCAAATAGAAGCTTATTTTGCTTATACCCTCCGTAGGCGAGAGTTATAATGTACACTACATCGGGCGGCGGTTCCTGCAAAGAAGGGAGACGAATGTTCGAGCCCTGCTAATTTCGTATATATATATATACTGAAAATAACTCTGTAGTTATAATATATAAGGTCAGATGATCCGCAGTCCTTTAAATGTGCTGTGGTGAAATAATTTATTACATGGAACTTTAAAGTTTTTATTTAAATTATTTGCTCTGGATTTACATTGAGCTCTCTGGATTTTATCCTCTTTAGGTTTACCCATACGGATTACTTAGTTTTTCTTAAACTATATATATATATGTATATATATATATATATATATATATATATATATATATATATATATATATATATATATATATATATGAAGAAATATAGTCTTAAGGTGTGCTATATTTATGTGATAAAGTGCTCAATATCAGACATAGAGCGCGTGTAAATATAAAAGTGAACATAGAAGTCAACATTTAGAGGCGACAGTCTGTTTCATGATATATGCAATCGTCAGGCCATCGTGGCCTGAGGATTGCATATAGCATGAAACAGACTGTCGCCTCTAAGTGTTGACTTCTATGTTCACTTATATATATATATATATATATATATATATATATATATATATATATAGTGGGAGAGAAGGAGCTGACGAATCCGACATGAAGTCTTGCAGTGCATAAAATAAGCTAACATTTGTAATTACCATCCATCATTGTACACTGTTATTGCATATGTAAATACTTATACAGAGTCCGACAAAAATGTATACACACTTCAGGAAAGGAAAACTGTGTATATATATATATATATATATATATATATATATATATATATATATATATATATATATATATATATTGTAATACTAAACTTATTCAAAACTCACCAGATTAATACAAGTTAACTTTGGACTAAACAATCACAAATGATGCTTATATTTGGGGCCTTTAGTAATCAGACATTTATTAGTGCAGCGAACGTTGGCCATAGTGTCCATTGGGATTGCTGCAAATGTATTTTCAATTTCTTGTCTAAGGTCCGCCAATGTAGTCAGTTTCCTGGGATACACAAGATCCTTTAATGTCCCCCACAGATAAAAGTCTAAATACTACGAAAGACATTTTTCCATTCCTGGTATATGTATAGATTTTTTGGACGGACTCTATATATATATAAAAAAAAATAAATGAACATTATCAATACCAACATCCAATAACAATCATAACTGGACTACGGAACAAAGGTATTGTTTAACTTTTATACCCCGGATGTGTGTTTTTAATCAAAGAGCTATTCTTATTCGGAATGCGATCATAGATCCGCTTCTCTTATGCAAAATTTGAACTCGCATTCGCTGCAGGTTTATGAATTTTTTCCATCAGCCCAAAATTCCAGCCTGTATTCGTTGAATTTTATGTTTTTGTGATAGTAGGTGCTTTCTTTCCTCTATCAATGACGTTCGAATAGTAGTTAGAAAGTGCAGAGCTGCCTTTGTATATACATTTATGATCATTTTGTGATTGTAGTATCGTCTTTTCCATTCACCCTCATCAGCTCCTACATAGTATTTAGTGTCTCCATGATTGTCTGTCTTTGCTTTGTAGACAACGTCTCTAACCAAACACGCTCCATTCAGATGTCATTCTGTATATATATATATATATATATATATATATATATATATATATATATATATATATATATGTATGTGTGTGTGTGTGTACGTGTGTGTATGTGTGTGTGTTTGTGCGTGTGAACATTGAAGTCAACACTCAGAGGCAACACACTGTTTCATGCTAGACGCAATCTCATAAATATAGCACACCTTAAAGCTATATTTCTTCATATATATATATATATATATGTATGTGTGTGTGTCTCTGTGTATGTGTGTGTGCGTGGGTGCGTGCGTTTGTTGGTAAATCCTATATCACGCGTTTCGTCTGTCAAAAGGAATTCGTCAGAAAAAATATATATTTTTTATTGATGGAATCATACATATTTATGGAAAATTAAACCAAACTATATACAAATGTCAATTATAATTACACATCAAGAGAAACACTGGACATAAAATCTAAATTATCGAAGACGAAGCGCGATATATTGGATGATGCCATTTAATTACGCGCATTTATTCGGTGAGGGAGATTAATAGATTTGATTTTTTTAGGGTTTTTCAAAATTTTGATAGTTATTCAAAGCTAGAAAATACTTTTAGATACTAATGTTTCTGGAGATACTATTAATTAGCTAATACCTTGGGATGGAAGATTTGAATACATACTTTTCCCAAAGGTATTTGCGCGTAAGTAAAGATAACAAATCCGACCTCAAATTTCGAGGTTCCAAGCTTACAGCACTTTACTATTCCAAAGTGGTGACACATCTATGCACTGTACATGCCTGACTTTGCTTAACTTCGTACGAGAACGAATGTTTCGGCGTATATGACCGGAAGCCTATATAGAGATATATAAAGTATATATATATATATATATATATATATATATATATATATATATATATATATATATATATATATATATATATATATATGACGTCACACATTAAGAAATGGACAAAATCCGACAATTTATTAAAGACATTTTTATGTTTAACATTTTTTTATAGCTACAAGTATTTAAGTAAATGCTCTGTTATTAATAAACCGTATTAAATAACATTTACCGGCCTGAATGTCCGAGAAATTTTCATAGAAAATATTCGTCCTTTGACAGGATTCGAACCTGCATCCTATACGGAACCGTGACGTGTCTAACCTCTCAACCACAAAGGATCGTTCGGTTGGCAAGGTCGAATATATATATATTTAGAAATTTTGTATATTTATAGAGGGAATGAGATTTATATGGGGGCGGGAGATAGTGCGTTTTTAGATAAAGATTATGGAGACAAAGATATCAAAGCTGCATGGTGACTATCCGCTAACGCTTCTGAGTTTCAGAACATGGCCATCCTATGTTGATTCATATATATATATATATATATATATATATATATATATATATATATATATATATATATATATATATATATATATATATATATATATATGAATCGTTTGTGCGAGTGATGATGGGAATTAAGGAAACCTGTTTAGTCCAACATTTTTTTATAGATATCTGTTATGCCTAAAAATGACTATAAATTCAATATTATTGCTCAGTGAGCTGAGGTTACGTATATTTTACAGTATGGTAAGTTTTGTTTCTTTAAAATCAGGATATCCCATCTTTCTTCATACTTTAATATGATTTAGTTCTCACCCCCGCCCATTTCCAGGATAATTCTGACTGTACTAATTTATGATTTTTTATCTGCCAGTAATATTCTGAGAGAGCTGTGTTGTTTCTGCATCTTTTTTGTTTCAGACTCAGTTTATGGTTGTAGAATCTTTGTTACCATTCGGTTTCTGTCCAGCCAAAATAATATTTCACCTGGTTATTTTCTACTAATGTTTGGTCCGACATTCCTCGGACTCTTTGGCTGTGTGGGAAGGATCAAAGTCATGCTAGTACATACACGGCCTCCCTCGAGCTACTTCCCCGATCGAGGGATTGATAACGCAATCTGTTGTCTCCGCGGCATTGACACTTGCACAAAAAAGTGCGGAGGCATGAGCTAGACCTCATTGACCACGACCTCCACGAATATCAAGAACAGTGTGAACTTGTGCGTAACAATGGAAATTTTAGTAGGACGGAAACACAGCCACTTGTCATTTCTTCTGTTCAGTTTTGGATATTGAACAAAATTCTTCTCAGCTGAGAAAAAAGTAGAGTATGATGCCTTCCTCGGGATGCTTAACTTTATTTAGCAAGAGCTTCGAACGGATTATACAGTTATTCCTGTTAGTGTTCGATATTAACTGCTCTCTCTTCATAACGTAAAATTTGAATCTGAGGTATTCGTGCATCATACGAGTGACTGTTGACTCTTATACATGAAGCTGATTTATAAAAGTTTTCATTGACTCTATGGCCGATGCTATCCTGAGCTTGCTGCAGGTACTCGATAACCATAACAAGTTAGGTTCGCCTATCGCCCAGTTCACACTCCTCCTCGACTTTTTTAAATAGGAGTTTTAGCTTTAACCTCCATTTTTGCTGTTTAGGATTGGATTTCCGGTTCCTTCTAAAGTCTTCTCGTTCTGTTTAATTCCCAATGTCTGCTTGTTTCTTCAAGGATTTATGGTTGTACAACAGTGGGTATTTCAGAATTCTCCAATGTCAATGTATATAATCGGCAAGTAAAGAGCAGTGGAGGCTTGTGACAGTTATATAAAAACTGGCTATCAGGCCATATATGAGACTCCTTGATAATACCTCAAAAAGGGCTGAAATAGAAAACTATATTATTAGGTTGGTGCAAAAATAATGTTGTTTTCTCACATAGTAACATATGTGAGAAAATTATTTTTGCACCAACCTAATATGTAGGGGTGACAAGACTGTACAATAAAAACGTTAGCGGACAGTCACCTTGATGGAGTTTAATTCATTAAAAAGAATGTGTGAGTGTCAAGAATTTTCTTTTTCATATTGATGACACATTCTTGTTAGAGGCCGCGACATCTTCTCTTAAATCCGGGATGTGGCGACATTTAAGAATATTGCAATCTACGGATCGGCGTGTGCTCAGTGGCTACATTCAAATAACAGCAACTCATGAATCATTTCAATTTTGATTCAGAAGATTTTAGCTCAAAAGATACTTTTTTCAAAAACTGAAAATGATCATTCATTCGATTTGAATTTAAGCTTCGCCATATTTGACGTGTTCGCTTCAAGATATTACAGGTACGCCTTGTCGTCTTCTGCAGGTGTCAAATTGTTTTTTGCTTTTATCTCTTTGTCGAACAACATAGTAAACACAACCTTGTGTAGTTGTTGCCCTAGTAGTTTGTCAAATAATAGAAAACATCACTTCCACACTACTTATATCGGGAATAACTTGACTAAAGCTAAAATACTATGTTGCTATATTAATCTAAATGTACAATGTGGTCGGAAAGTCTTGTCACCCCATCCCAAATATTAGTTTATTCACTTTCATTAACGCTGTCACTCATCGAGAAGGGCTGTCTGACCACCATCATTTTCGCTGCACAAAATAATGCGGCGCCATGTCCTGTGTGATATTTTACGAAACTGTGCCTTTGTTGATTGCTGAAAAGGTTTTCCAACCGATGTCCTTTAACTGATAGATATTCTGGTATCGTTCATATGAGACTCATTGATAATACAGAACGTTTAGAAATTTATATTATGTAGGGGTGAAAAGACTGTACAATTAAAACTATAACGAGTTAGATCTTCATCGAATACCTTGTAACGTTGTACCATACTTATATGACATTAAAAGACTAGACCAAGTCACGTTTTACAACTGCGGTAGCATTTTTTTAAAGATGTGTATTAAATCCAACAAAATTATTAAGGAATAAGTATGAACAAATTTTGCAAATTTAACGTTTCGCTATTTACTTAATATTTAATGGGAATATATTTTGTAAATATTTTATTGAAGATGAACAATACTGATTTGTTTCGATATTTAATTTGATCCCCACCTACTTACCAACATTATCAAATGAGCACGTGACAGCTATACAAGCAATGATAAAAAAAACAATGTAGAATTTAAGAATAGAAAACCAACTTCGCTAAATCTAAACAGCAAAACGTGTTACTCTTAAACAAAATTTTTCCTTTTTCAAGATATTTGGCGAGAGTCTAGTATAGAGGGAAAAGAAATTTTTTTTCCAATGATGTACAACCAGAGGAAAGTAATGCATAATCCTACCTGACAAGTTTGAGCAAAATGATGGCGGAAACAGGTCATGGGGGAGATGGCAAAAAAGATAAAAGTTATTAAGAGCTACAAGGGATAGGAAATTGCGGAGAGTCATATTCGGCAATATCCTAACAGAACACGATACACAGAAGAAAAAGATCAAAGAGATGACAAAAAGGTTCAAGAAGAATTCGAACTCTGTTCGCCAATTCATTATTTTTGTTAATTATTTCTCTTCCGCACTTACTTTTGATATCCTCTTGGCTTATGCAATTAAAAGCTCTTCATTGGCTGAAATTAAAAGTAGTTTCAATATGATTTGATCATTCATTATTTATCAATTATAACTCCGTATGGGACTTCATTTGCTGTACAAAAAGTTTATCCTGCCACTGAAGCTGATCTCTGAGCAACAATGTGTTTGAATTTCATAGTTGTGTTGTCATATCCTACTATGGCAACAGAAAACAATTTTGAGAGAAATTATCAGTAAGGATACTGCACTTAAGAGGCCTTGAAAAAGAATCCAGTGGAAAAGGAAGTAATATTAATAATGAAGCGTACTAAAGGTTTTTTCAAAACTTCCATATTTATATCAAATCCTTGAATTATATAAACGTCAGTTTGTTTAATTAGCCTTTATTATAATTGATTAATTTAATATGTCACTTTTGCAATTGACGGGATGTTTCATCAGAATCAAACTAATCCATTCTTTTTTTCTTTCCATTTATTTTTTTTATATTAATATATTTTTTTTTTATTTAATAAAAATGTAGTATCATTGAAAGTCTAAGCAAAAACTACGTTATGTAGATTAAGTTCATGATTGATGCTTGATGGCGAATTTGCAGGACGTGAATTTAAAAAAAATTAAAATGAAAACGTCACGGCGATTTGTTTCATTCGGGTGAAGCTCCTAATCAAAACGAAGAAGCGAAGAATTAAAATAAATTAAATTAAAATGATAATTAGGCAACTTCATGTTTATGCAATTTATTTTATTTACCTAAAAAGAAGATGCCATTAAAAGATTACCAAACGATTGATAGCGGATGTCATGGCTAATCTCTATCGATTAAAGATCGACGTTTAGAAAGCTTCTGAAAGTGTTTTACAGTCCTCTTTTTTAATCTGTCTGGTTAATGAGTCATAAACTGTTATTTAGGGCGATACATCGTGGTATAATGTACTTGTAAAATATCATTAGCTGTGATGTGTGATGTCGATCCTCACTTATTGTCCTACTGTTTTGTTTTTTTTTTTTTGTTTTTTTTTAGTGAAGTATCGTTTCATAGGAGATAAAAGCTTTCTTGGCGACAGATAGAAATTAGTTATATCAATCAGTATTCGTTGCGAATGTGGTTCTTTCCGCGTGTTGAACCTAAAAGGGAAAAGACGAGCATTCAGTTTGTTCTCTTTTTGCCTCTTCTTCGCTGAGGAGTAAATGACGTGGGTCGTTTCTGATTGGTTGCTTGCTATTTCAAGATCACCAATGGCAATTCTTTATATGTCCGTTGTCGTGTGCTTGGTCGATAATTGCTTCGGGATCGCCTGCCGGAATAGGAATTGTTTCGGTAGGGTCTCTTGGGTGAACAGGTATGATGCTGAAAGACCTGAAACTTCTGATAACCCCAAGACATAATATCACTGATGAGGCGATCCTGCGCACCCGTTGGAGTGTATTCATAACGAAGTTTCAATGATAGAAAATATCGTGGTATAATGTACTTGTAAAATATTATTAGCTGTAATGTCGATCCTCACTTATTGTCCAACTTTGGTGACCTTGTGCCAAAACCAACCTAGGCTGGTTGGTTGTTTTTTTTTTTTTTTTCCTTTTTTTGTTTAGAGGTATATTAACCTCTGTTGCTTATTTAATGCCGAAAACTAAATATTTTTTGCAGACAATTTAATTTATTTTGGGAGATAATACTAGTTTAGTGATACAAGTCTAAATAACCCATAGCTGAAGGAGAAGAATTGGATTCATACCATTCCCAACAGTATTTGCGCGTAAGTGAATATAACGATCCCAACTGGAATTGAAACTCGGCTCTTCGATTAACAATTCCGAGCTATTATCCATTACCGCAACCGCACATCCAAGCTTACAGTAACTATTATTCCCAAGCGGTCACCCATCTAGATAATGACCAGGCTCGACGTTGTTTAACTTCACGGAACCGGTGTTTTAATGTGATGTGGCCGTAAGCCTCAAGTTAGGATTTCTGTCTGACTTTCCAGCGTGAGGAGCTATAATCTATTTATATTCGGACTATTACCCTTATCTCTGAAATGAGGACAATAGCCGGAATAGTGATGTTCTAAGCGCGGCTTACGTGTGTAACAAGGCCGAAAGTGGGTGCCCCAAACCTTCGGCCTTGTGCTTAGAAAATCACTATTCCGACCATTGTCCTCATTTCAGAGATGAGGATAATAGTCCGAATATAAATAGTGTAAATAAGCTAGTATTGTTATTTATATTATTTAAACTCGGACAGTTATCTTCATCTTTGTTATTATTATAGCAGAATTTCGACCGTTTTTCATTCCGGCTTTTTTCAGGCGAATACCAAACAGGGAAGGAATTTCGAAACGGATCCCTTTATTTAATCTACGTTTGCAAATTGTCTTCGTTTCATTATTCGTTTTGTTTTTGTTTAGTACTATTCAGTTACTGCACCCGTTGTTACGATTTTAAAGGCTCTAGTTTAAAGTACGATAAAACATTTCTACTATAGTAAGACTTTGAAAATGTTAGAGAGTCGTCGTCGTCGTCTTCTATGTGCTGTGTCCCTTTAAGACATTGGCGATCATGGCTCTCCACAATTTCCTGTCTTCCGTAAATCTTTAAAACGTTTGTATTTTTGCTCCGCCATCCATTTACTGAAGCTCGCCTATGCGTTGTTTTCCGCTGTCTCTCTTGTTTTCAATCTGTCCTGTGAGTGTCAAATTTTCCAAGCCCTCTTTCCTCATTATATGCCCTAGAAATTTCAACTGTCTCTTTCTGATCTTAAGTAGAAGTGTCCTTGTTTCTATTTTCTCTAAACCTTCGTCATTGCTCACATATTCAACCCATGGCATTTTCAGTATTCACTTCTAGAACTACATTTCTGTTGCTTTAAGTCACTTCTAGCATTCACTGCCATATATATGATTGATTGATTAATCCGTTTCTTACGGTTTATCAACCCTTTGCAGGTTATTTAAAGCCAAAAAGATTTTTTTTATATATTAAAGAATTATTTTTTGGAGAGAATGGTTTAGTGATTCTGGTCTTATTAACTAAACTATAGCTAAATTTTTAATGGATTTCTTACTTAACCCATCTCGAAAGCCTTTGACAGGGTTTGGCATATAGGTCTTCTCCACAAGCTGAAAAGTTACGGTGTCTCCGGACAATTCTTTCAATTGATCCAAACTTTTCTATCAAATCGTAAAATGAAAGTAATCCTGAACGGCCGCTCTTCCAGAGCCTTTCCTTCCCCATCATTGGTTCTAATTTGTTTTTAAATACCATTGATGACCTTCCCGATGGCATCAGCTTTCAAATTGGTATCAACGTTGATGACACAACTATTTAACCTCTGTCTCGATAGTAAGTCTGATCAGTTTGATATGGTCAAAATAGCACCTGATATACAAAACAAGTTTCATTCTGTTGTTAACTGGGGCAAAGGATGCCGTGTTAATTTTAACATCTCCAAAACTAAACTGCTCTCTATTAATCATTTGAATTACCCCTATCTGCTTTCCATTGCTGATGTTGACCTTCAGGGCTAACGTTCTCAGCTGACTTGAAGTAGAAAGACTTCAGCTGACTTGATGTAGAAAGATGTTGAATGTTGAATCAATTGCTAGGTCAGCTGCCAAACTTTCTCATTGCGCCTTCATAGGCTTACATTCTTAGATGACATGAAGTGGTGAGACTATACCAAATCAACTGCTGGGTCAGCTGCTAAGAAAGTTGGTTCACTGTATTATGCTAGAGAATTTTTTTCTCCATAATCTATCTTACATATCTATAAGTCTACTATTCGTCCATGCTTAGAATATTGCTGACCCATATAGTCCGGAGCTCACGATAATTATCCTTGATAAAATCCAAAGAATCTGTAATATTATCAGCCCTGATCTACTCTCTCGACTTCACTCACTTTCTCACCGGCGTAAGATTGACGCCCTGTGCCTTTTCTATAATTAATTTCATGTTAATCGTTCGGACGAGCTCTTCACTATGGTGACTATACTTTTTTTTTTTAAATTTAACGAAGTCTCAGCAATTTAGTGTTGAGTCGGCTAGACGTAACAGTAAATTCTATTCTAACAGTATATTTTTCTTTTTAATCTTTTTAATCTTCGAAAATTTAAATGTGATGTGGTTTCCCTCTGTCTTTTATACAAATATTTTCATGCTAACTGCTCTGACGAGCTACTTTCACTGTTACCTCAACTGCATGAATTTAAACGTGTTACTAGGTTGGCATTTCGGTTCCACCCTTTTGCTGTCGAAACAGTTAAATGTAATCCCCTCTTCTACTCCAACAGCTTCTTCTCTCGCACTTCCCGACAGTGAGACTCCCTTCATCTTAAGTACTACCCTGATACCTATATTCTTAAAATATTCAAATATTCAAATGTAATGTCAATCGACATCTTCTGATACCTTGATCCTTATCCTCGTCCTTCTCTATCCTTTCCTCAAGCAGCCCTCTTTCTTCTTATTTTAACTCTCCGTGACCCCTGGTAGTGGAACTTCTGCTTTGCTTGGGCTGAAATGCTTAAAGCTTTGAGACCTGACCACCGCTTTACCGGTGGTAGAGAAAAATGACTTAATGCCCAGTCACCGGTTGAATTGTAGCTAAACACTTGCGTCGTGTTTTGCTATTGGTTGTCTTATTTTGAAGAGAGAATCAAAAAAGCCATAATATTCTGATTTCCTCGAACGTCAGGCCAACATGCTTTTTCGCATTCTCTCATCTTTAAATATTTGTAAATAAAAAGAAAATTACGGACAACCTCAATGTAAATGAAGTTTGATTTCATAATCTGATTCATTCAACGCTTAGATCTATTAATTTTGAGAATTATTTAAATAATTTAATCTAAATTGATGTATACAGTGTAACCCGGATATAAGAGAGTTGTTGGGACCGGAGAATTCTCTTATATCCGGTTTCTCTTATATCCGGGTCTCTTATATATGGGTTACATTGTATTTTGGTATTATTAGTTTGGTGCAAAAATAATGTCGGTTTTTGACGTTAAAAATATTCGGTTGGTGCAAAAATAATGACGTAATAATGTCATTTTTTGGCGTTAAAAATACGTCAAAAAACGACATTATTACGTCATTATTTTTGCACCAACCTAATACAAAATAATAAACTAAACTAGTGCTGTTTGGTCGTCGATTTCCCCTTCGAATATAATTCTGTATTGATGTCTTATTTTATCGCATTTTGAATATCGGCATTTCAAATTTTGCTTTACCTGTTGTTAAAATTTTCACCCATGGAAAATGATATCCATTAAAATATATACGCATAGCAGGTTCAGTTCTGAAAATTTCAAATTTAGCTTAACTTTGAAGAGTTTTCTTCAACGCACTTACGTTAATCTTATATCTATAATTCACAAAATGTGCGTATGTATGTGTGTGTTTGTGTGATCGGATGTTGTTTATGCGTCTTCCACAGTTTTCATCCGATTTTGATGAAATTTTTTTGTTTGATAGATAATTCCTTAGTGCCAGTTTTGAGTCTGAATTGTTAGCAACAGTGGCTCTCCACTACTTCCTGTCCATTACAACTCTCAGCAACGTTTTATTATTTACTATCTGTTCTTGGATATATATCTTTCATAAAAACTTTAATAAAAATAAATACTTTAAATTGTTACAATAATATTATCTATATCTATAATTCTCAAAATGTGTGTGTATGTATGTGTGTGTATGTATGTGTGTGTATGTATGTGTGTGTGTGTGTGATCGGTGGTGTTTATGCGTTTCCACAGTTTTCATCAGATTTCGATTTTTTTTTTTGTTTGATAGATAATTCTTCAGTGCCGGTTTTGAGTCCAAATTGTTGGTGATAATGGCTCTCCACTACTTCCAATCCATTATAATTCGCAGCAACATTTTACTATTTACTATCTGTTCTTCGATATATATCTTTCATAAAAACTTTAATAAATATAAATAGTTTAAATTATTACAATAATATTATTATTATACAGTTCCCTTTTCAGAGCCACCCCACATTCAAATTTTTTAACCCCCCATTTGGGGATGTGCCTCAGTTGCACCCAAATGTTGTTACTAATATTGTTTTGGGTCAGCTGACTTTAAACTTAAACTGCATCTATTAAGCGGCAAAAATTCCCAGTAATGAAAGATCCGGTCAAAGATGGGTTATTCTTTTAGTAGAAAAATAAGGAGAACATTGGATTCATTTTGAAATTTTAAAACTGTGCTTACCTTCAAACATTAGTCGTTTTAATATCTCACGTTATTAACAAAAAAAGGGAGCTCTGAAAATCTCAATTTTTCTTGAAACTGTTTCTCTTTTACGAAGTTCAGGTTATTAAAAAAAGATTTTTTAAAAAAAAGCAGATTTATTTCTGAAAATATTGCGATTTTCGCTAACCTTCACACATTTCTTTTAAATAACCCCTTCTTATTCCATGTGCCGTTTCTCTTCGAGATGCAGGCAATCATAGATCTCAAAAAAACTTTCCGTCCGTTGCAGCACTTAATCATATTTTTTAATTGTTATTTCTCCTAAAACATTGTTCCACCATCCACTTGTGGAATCTCACAAATTAGATTATGTGTTCTTTTCCTCTGACACTTTAGCTTTGGGAATATCACTTGGCAATATCACATGTGAATACCGCATGGGAAAAACAATTGGAAATACCACATGGGAATACCACTTGGGGATATCACTTGGGAATACCACATGGGAATACCACTTGGGAATATCAAATGGGAATATCACTTGGGAATAGCACATGGGAATGCCACTTGGGACTACCACATGGGATTATCACTTGGGTATACAACATGGGAATACTAGTTGGCAATACTACATGGGAATACTACTTGGAAATATCACTTGAGAATACCACTTGGGGATATCACTTGAGAATACTACATGGGAATACCACTTGGGGATATCACTTAGCAATATCACATGGGAATACCACATGGAAATACCACATGGGAAAATCAATTGAGAATACCACATGGGATTATCACTTGGGTATACAACATGGGAATACTAGTTGGCAGTACCACATGGGAATACTACTTGGAAATATCACTTGAGAATACCACTTGGGGATATCATTTGGGAATATCACATGGGAATACCACTTGGGAGTACACATAAGAATACCACTTGGGAATACCACTTAGGAATACCACATGGGAATACCACTTGGGAGTACACATAATAATACCACTTGGGAATACCACTTGGGAATACCACATGGGAATACCACTTGGGAATACCACTTGGGAATACCAATGGGAATACCTGGTGCTGTAAGCCTGGATATGCAGGTGGCGTAATGGATAATTCTTCGGAATTGTTCCTCTGGAAGCCGTGTTCCAATTCCAGCTGGGTTCGTTATATTCACTTGCGTGTAAATAACCCTGGGAAATGTATGCATCCGCCATTTCTCCCCCAAGCTATGGGTTAAGTAGTAAGACTTGTATCATTAAATCATTATTATCTCAAAAAAATTCTTACAATCTGAATATTTTCTGGCTTTATCCTGCAAAAGTTTGATGAGTTGTCATTTTTTCACATGAGTCTGTAGTCATATCTGTTTCCGGAAAAAAATGTTTCAAACTGTAGATTATAAAAAAAAAATATAATCTGTTGGTTTCATCGACATTTGTAATCAATTTCCGAATTAGTGAATTAGCATGCTAATAGGTAATTAGTTAAAGAGCGAATCGTGGATTAATTATGTCGATAAAATCTATTGGATTTTGTTTTGATGTTTTTAGAATCCATTTCAACAGAAATTCACATCTGAAAAGAGCAAATGTCTGTAAAATTATGCCCCCCTCTGAATTGATCGACATTTTGAAATATCTTTTGTATTAAAGTTTCCAATGTTTATGACAAAGACTGTGTGCCGTAAAAATGAGAATAGCCGACCAATGTATTTCAGGAGTAAAAGGCTTTTAAGCAGACAGCCTTTGTAATTCTTCATTTATGTTCCTTCAGGACGTAGGAGATCATGGCCCTCCACATCTTCCTGTCCTTTGTCCGTTAATAAGTTTTGCCTTTTTTGTATTTATCCCAAACCCTGTTCTACTGTCTATTTGCTGAAGCTCATCAAATATGTTACGCGCTGCTTTCCATTCCCTCTATCTGTCCTGTGAGTATCAGATTTTCCAAGACCTCCTTCCTCGTTACGTGCCCCATTTTTTTTTTTTTTGTAGTTCAAGTTTTGACTGACAAGGATTCTTTTTAAGGGCAGTCAACTAACGTTAAGTAAATCGTTTCTTTTTCGTTTTCTTTCCGTTATCCGTGAAATTAAAAAAAAAAAATTATTTTCAGTATTTGCTTTGATTTTTCTTTTTGTTTTAATACCTGTTATGAATAATCCAGAATGGTCTTTCTTCTTTTGTTACTCTCCTCTTTGAGAGAGCTATTTCTGTTTACTGAGACTATAAAAGGACACTATACGCGAACCTTGTATTCTCAGTTGAAGAATGATTTCTTAAAAACTTTACCTACGTAATTTGTCATTACACAACCTTTAGTGTTATTTTTGTTTTGTTTTGTGTCCCCTTTTTTATTATCCAAACTTTCATTTTTCTTTTTTGTATTTTTTTCCTTTTGTAATTTAATTCGTTTTATTTTGTTGCTAATTGTTGACGTTAATTCGCTTTCGTTTTAACTTTTCTACGCCAATTTTGAGATTTCTTTTTTAATTGATTTACCTGCTTGCGATTACTACGTCGGCGCAAGACTATTCCTTTCATTTAGTTTGTTGAAAAAATGCTTAAAAATATAAGGCAAAATTTGATTATTATCCACGCTGGTCGTATCATGGCGGTGAATTTGGAAATGGTGTAAAGGGAGAATACGTCATTGACAAAAAAATCGGCCTGAGATGATGGCAGGCCCGAAAAGGATGCCAAATATTTTGAAGCTCTGGAAGAGAAGTACAAGTCCTACGTCAAAGGGAACGAGTTATTTACAATTCCAAGGAAATGTATGTCGTGAACATGAGAGTAATCTCCCACTAAGGTCTTCCTCTTTGAAGAGGGCGAAAGATGAAGAAGAGGAGGACAAACTATCCAAGGAAAAGCGAGCCGAACGAGGCAGGAAAGAAAGAATCATGGACAGAGATATGTTCCAATCCGTTCTTGCGGGCCCATCGGAAATTGAGGACATTTTCCCAAAATCAAGGAGACTTTCCCGTTTACCTCTTCGGGCTCCGTTCCTCAGACCCTCCACATCTTATTTTAGCCTTCCCTCTCCCTTAGCAAGAGAGTTCGTTGATTTTGTCTGAAGACGGAATACATCAGCCTCCCTTATTTCTTTAAGAGATGGAGGGACTCTACTAAGATCAGTTACCTTTAGTATGTTTTATTATATTTTAGTTTGTTTTCGAGTTCATTCCTTCCCCCATCATTTTTCATCATCAAGAAATTTTTTTATGATGTGTCTTGTAGGTTCCTTGTGTGTTTGAGGTATTGTGGTATCTATAGGATTGAATGAAGATGGACGAGTTTTTGTAGTGGAAGTGCAAATTGTAATGAATGAATGGGTCGTGAATCTGATTAGCGAGGTTTATCATAGTTAGTGTCGACCAGCCTCAATCCATTTTCTCTTTTATGACTTGTGCCGCAATTGCTGTGTTTATACGCTGTAAATCTTGTAAAGAACATCGCTTGGTACATAGGGTGTCTCCATTGTTCTTCTTACGTTAACAACACGATGGTTAAGACAAAGGAATTTAGCATTCACTTGAGACAGATTTAACTTCCACAAGTCGTTATAAAGAAGTTTAAACAGTTTGGCACCACAGAGGATTTGCCTGGGCGTGGAAGAAAATCTAAATTGTTACTGAGAACTGCATGAAAACTGTGTCACGTAATGCGCATTTCACTCAGTAGAGCCTCGCTTCCGGAAGAGTATAAGACAAGGGAGCTATTTTCTTTTTGACTCCTTTACTGTTCTCGCTCCTTAATAATGTTTCTCTTTTTTTTTCTTATTGTTTAACACTCCTGTTACCTTGTGCCTTAGTGGCATTACTGCCTTGCGTGGGGTGATAAGATAAAAAAAACGCATTTGTGCGCGTATGGACATCAGTAAGTCTACAATCAAATTATAGTGATAAAAACAATTGATTGCAAAATTAGTTTTAACTTTCAACATCATCTTCCTTCAATTAAATATATTAATCACGGAGAGCAAACATTATACAATAAAACATTTCAGATCCAAAGTCAGCTAATAGCTACGTGTCAGGCTACGTATTTATTGATCAATGCTAGCGAATAAACAAAAGTTGTTTTATGTTGTATTTAGGTCGACATCGGTCTACAGAGAAGTACGCTGATGCTGTTTATTGCAATAGTAACAATGAAATCGTAACAATTATTGTTAAAATTTGTGAACTCTTGATATATTTGTGTTTTTTTTATTATTTTTTCTGATATTTTTTTTCGTGATTTTCTTGTGAAAATTCAGCCAGTCGCCTGACCTCTGTCATTAAGATGTATACCTTTTTAGCATCAATTTAATGATACAGTTTTTACTCCGCGGCAGAAGATTTATTTGAATCGAAATGTATTGGCGTCCTCAGTCAACCATTTCTCAGTCAGCCGACCATTTCCTGGGAAGGACCGTGTAAACATGGTGTGCAGTGTTAACACCGATCTGAGAAATGCTGCGATTGTGTGACGAATAAATGCGTCAATGGCATGCAAAAATCTGATTACAAGTGACGCCAGATCTTTGCTTCGGTCTCTGCTATTTCTCAAACATACTGCAGAGAAATTTGATAACTTTTTCACCAAAAAAGAAAAAGAAAATAAACAAATAAATAAATGGATAAAAAAAGAAAAATCGACGGAAAGAAAACGAAAAGTCGATTTGGACAAGGTTACAAACGAAAATTTATCTGCAGTTGTTGAGGGTCTATTTATTGCCGAAGGCACTAGAAAATGCTGACTACACTTCGTCGCGCACGGTAAAAATCTTTTCTTTATTTATTTTTTTTTTTTCGTTGTCTAGCTATTGTAGAGGAAAGACGTAGCTAGCTGATAGGAGGGCCTAATTGACGGCAAGAAAGTTTTCCATTATTGCAAAGTGTTTTCAATCTTTTTAACGCATTTTTCTTTCGGGGATTTTTGGTTTCACATCCAACTTCGAGACGAACAAAATTTTCTTGTTTTGTTTTGCATTTGAAACATTTTTTTCGACTCGTCCATATGACAGTCTTCTTCACGTTAGTTTTTTTTTTAATAGTGTTCACTTCATGGCAGGATGGATAGCAATCGGCGATATCCAGCAACTGGCGGAACAACAGACTCGATAATGGATGAACATTCCATTCAGAAGAGGCCTAATAATGAAACGGCCAAAACAAAGTCACATATGAAAGTGAAGATACAAGGATAGGCCCAAACATTCACTGAATATTTACATCCACTAAGATAAGCATCTAATTATATTTTTGGCTCTGTTCCTCCCATCGTTCTTTAGTTAGAATGTACACACGTTATTCCCTGCCAATATCTCATAAATAATAGACTATATTGTTTTGATCGCGTGGAAAGACGGAAAAGACATATTAGAGATGCTACTTCCGGTTACAGGAAAAATGAAAGAAATAAATAAAAAGAGATAGAAGAAGCGAAAATACTGTAATGCGTTTAACGTCTGTTTCAGTGAAATGGGAAAAAGTTGTCAATCATTTGTACGCCTTGCTTTCTTTGAATAACGACCCGAATTTATCGTAATGATTATTATTGCAATATTTTGTTAAAGTTGTTAATCTCAAGTATGTAACGATGCGATAAAGAAATTTCTACGGATATTATAGTGTCGTAGAACTTTCTGCGATCTTATTCAATAATTAACTTAAGAATTTAGATTTCTAAGAAAATTAAAATAGGAAAGCCCCTGGAATGTTCACGGGTTACATCTAGTAATAATGTAATTCTGTTTGTTTTTTTCTTCCTTGGTTAGTTAGTATGAACGTTACGCCCTGCTAATACGTCATACGAAAGGGTTATTCCGTTTTGAAAAGAAAAGACATACCAGAGACGCAGTTTGTATTTAGTGAGACAAACTAGAGGAATGGATAACGCTTCCATATGTTTAACAACTGCTTCAGCGAAATGGAAAAACTTGTCAATTTAAAATAATTTTATTTGTACCCTCTTACTTCTTTAAATAATGGCCTGCATTCGTACTTATGGATGTCATTGCAATATTTTGGTTTTATGTTGTAGTGTCTTCCCTCTAATGAGGCTATTGTGGACTATGCCACTTACTATAAAGTAGTAGGAAAAGTAAGCCTCGGGGAACGGTTCTCCAAACCACGGCGGAGAGGAACTCAGACGAAGCTTTGCCGAAGGGCAAAGTTTCGTCCGTGGAGGTAGACAGGCCCTGAACCCGTTTATATGGGTTCAAAGGGAATATTTTTGGCCGAGACTACGGACTCGGAGAACCCACAATAAAGCGGTCTTGTGCCACATACAACCCAGGTAGGGGGCGTTAACGGTGACATAGACCGTTCGGCCGTCAAACTCACCGACTCGGCGGAGAGGAACCAAGACGGAGCTTTGCTGAAGGGCAAGGTTTCGCCCGGGGAGATTGACAGGCACTGAACCCGCTTATGCGGGTTTAAATGGAATATTTTTTTTGCCGAGCCTACGGGCTCGAAGAATCCATATTAAACTCGGCCTTGTGCCACATACCACCCACGTGTGGGCCGTTAGATATAACAATGATATAGACAGTTCATTACTGTCAAACTCTGTCTTTGCCTGAGAGGAACCCTGGCGAAGCTTTGGTGAAGCTTTGCCGAAGGGCAAAGTTTTGTCCGGGGAGGTAGACAGGCCCTAAACCCGTTTATACGCGTTCAAAGGTAATATTTTTGGCCGAGCCTGCGGGCTCGGAGAACCCACAATAAAGCGGCCTTGTGCCACATACGACGCACGTGGTGGGGCGTTAAATATAACGGTGATACAGATCGTTCATTACTGTCAAACCCTCTGCCTCGGCGGAGAGGAACCCGGACAAGGATTTGCCGAAGGACAAGGTTTCGTCCGGGCAGGGAGACAGGCCCTGAACGCGTTTATGCGGGTTCAAAAGGAATATTTTTAGCCGAGCCTACGAGCTTGGAGACTCCACGATAAACTCGTCCTTGTGCCACAAACGACCGCATGAGGTTCGACGACGTAGACAATTCATTACTGTCAAACTCTCTGTCTTTGACATAGAGGAACCCGGACGAGGCTTTGTTCTTCCATCTCTTCCAAATGTTATCTTATCCGTAATCAAGACAAAAGAGACAAGAGATCGGTAGTTTGTGCAATAAACCATCGGTAAATGTCCTCCCGAAGTGAGTGATCAGAGGGCGAAAGACACATTGCAAATGACCCGAATACACTAGCCGCTCTTGAATAAATGGCTCCATCTACCGCTCCAGTAAGTACCTGTATCCTCTACCTTTAGATCAGGCCGAAATTGGAGTACTGTTGGCATATTTGGGTAGGAGCTTACCAGACCTCACGTTTCCAGTCTTGATAGAGATCAAAACGTCCTTGTGGGAGAATTATTTTCCACACACCAACCTCCTTCTCACCAAGTCTGACCTTCACTGCTAGGACCCGCCAGGCGACTTACATAGTAGCACACCACCCACAGTCTATGCGGTACTATGAGTTGAACAACATGCCACTTTACGTTTGCTGATACCTGCTTCGTCTCCCACAGCCTGTAGAGTATTCTCCGTGGTAAGGTGTACGGGCGGATCCCGGTCTTCCTCGACCCATAGTTTGTGGTGCCATGTATCCTGTATCAGCAACGCGACGATAAACAGTAGCAAATGTTGGATGATTCGGCTGCCCTTGGTTTGGAAACGCAATCTGATACAACCATGAAACTTTGCGTTCATTATCATTCGTCCGGACCTATGTAAAAATCATATCTGCTTGCAGACGATATGAATATCCTGTCATTGTAAAACGGAACAATTCTCGGTTAACTCACTATTACACACGTTAAACATTGAAGAAAGAATTTTCAAAAATGTACACGAATGACAAATGTAACCAAGTCTACATGACGACAGAGCGCCAACTGGCGTAAAATTTCTTCAATATTAATAACTGAAAAACAAAGAATTTGCGTACATATGTTTATATGGCATTTGTTCTTGTTTATCCGTGAGAAAGACGCCCCAAAGTTGGTAAAATGTATTTTTGATACACCTTGTATATGTTGCCGAATGTCGATGATAAAAGAAACTAGGATCTTAAGAGCTAATTTACCTATCAACTTGGCACACGTATTTGTTTAATCTTTTCATCACAAGTAAGGCAATAAAGTCACTGAGATGCAAGCGGATACTGAGCGGGAGAAAAAAAGAGACGACAAAAAACAAGATTCAAGGAGAGCATTTAAATTTTTGAATATTCTAGTTGATAGGATAGCAAAAAACCGGAAGAGAGTTCGACAAGCGAAACGTGCAAGAGAAGTAACTATTAGCATAGAACTTCTGGTTACAACTATCAGTTTCAATTTTGAATCCATAAGACCTAACTGCTAATCTAGTAGAGCGCTTCACTTCCTTAAGTTGAGATGCCAACGTGAAAAGTAATATTTATTTTTAAATTCAAAATATGGCACAAGGACCAAAAGGGGGAGAAGGCTGGTCTTCAATCTGTCTTATCTTAAATCATATAATCGTCCTGTAATACCGTATACCTGAAGCTTAAAAAGAGGGCCAGCATGCCAAACCCTGTCAAGCACCTTAGAGATATCTAGAACCACAGCCCGAGCTTCGCCTTTTTTATCAAGAGCTTGGTATACATATTCAGTTATGGCCGTAAGCACATCAGCAGTAGTCCGGGCAAAGCGGAGACTATATTGTTTCTCAGAGAAAAGATTATGGCAGGTAAGATGCTTAACTACTTCAGCATTGATTAAAGCCTCGAAGAATTTGCCGAAGTGTGGTAAGATACTGATAGGGCGGTAAGGGTCTCCAGCGTTCTTAAAATCAGGGACGACAGAGAAGCACTCCCAAGAGGCTGGAAAGCAAGAATCAGCGAGGCAAAAAGTTTGGAGAGAACTGGCGCCAGCTTAGGAGCACCTTTCTTTAGGACTACTGTTGGTATCCCGTCACCACTTCTTGCTTTATGAGAATCTAATTTAGAAATGATGTCCAAGGCCAACGACGGGGTTATGCACATATCACTAAGTATCTCCTCAGTTCTAGGGGAAGTCAGATGTGAGCAATCCGCATGAATCGAGTGTTGAATTGGATGAGAATATCCGAACAAAGTATTCAGCCTTATCAGCTGTGGTTGTCAGAACTTGAATTGGTTGAATAGGGGAGAGACTGCGGATCTGCTATTGTTCAGCACGATCTTGCAGAGTTTCAATTATCTCTAGAACCAATAATCTCAAGAACCAAACCTGCGAAATGCTTCGTTGTTTCATTCTATCAGGAAACGGCAACTTTGCTGCATTGAGAACACGATTGCACTCACTACAAGCAGAGACAAAGAGACATCTGTTGCAATCGGACATGTCGCTCCGGTACAAACGGAAGAAGGGATTCCTGTGAGCTATAGCGGCTGAGCAAGCAGGTCAAGACCAAGGACATGAGCGAGATTTAACTTGGTATTTTCTTGCTGGGATGAAAGCACTGATGATGGCTTCTACCCAGTAGGAGACCCCAGACGCGTATTTTTTTCAGGGAATAATTAAAAACTACGTTCCACGGGACCTCACCAAGGAAATCACGGAATGAGTCCCAGTCTGCGGGTTGATAACACAAAAATATTCTGTTGGTAGATGGTTAATGGCTGTAGGGGAAATGGAAAAAGATGTTAAGAGACATTGCCGCATGATCAGAATTGACAAAAGGGCAGAGCTGCGTAGCGTGACAAGAGTCAGGGATGGAGGTAAAACAGAGATCGAGAAGGGAGGCATTATTGTCAGGGTTACTTGGAAAACGCTCACGAATGGCACCCAATTGCCTGATTTGTAGAGTGATTGAAAAGTTAACGGTTTGGTTGCCAGCGAGGTCAGTGATAGAGAGTTTAAGGCACCTGATATGGTGGGCGTAAAGTTACTAAACACGGATACGTTTGCAGAGAGATGACATTGTCTGTAATATCGGTAATACTTTCAAGCATACTACAGCCTTGAGACCAAGAGAAAAGGTGCTTACAGAATTAAGGAAAGACAGACGGAGACATATATACGAATGGTCTGGAGATTCAAGAGCGAGTTCCCTAGCCAATGGGAGATGATCGTGGGCATAAACCACCAGACCATGCATGTGGACATTAAGAGTCATTTTTAAGGAGAGGAAGTTAGACAAGAGATAGAGATTGATGGGTTAAAGCTAGTAGATCGGGAGGCTTTTTGAAGAGGAACGATTCCATCCTGCAGAAATTGGTACGAATAAAACGGATGTTGGAGAAGAAAAGGTTTATGCAATTTTTGTTGATCTGGTTTAGTTTTATATCTTTGGTTGTTTATGGTCACGAGTTATATTGGTAAAGAAAAGGCCTCGTTTAACAGTAGCAGTCGGTCATCAAATGTAACATGGGTAGAAAGGAACTGGCGGAGACTGCAACAATATGTGGCGTCGGGGTTGATCACTAGTGTGGTGCATGCAGGAACAACCGTCCATGCGCGACATGGCACTGCAAGAACCCAGATATGATGCAACTGTTGATCAGAGCATCCGCTCAAGCGTTCAGGCCCCTAACTACCTGCCGAGAACAGCAACCAGAAAACTGCCAACCTGGTACCCTAAATATGAAGAGATATTGCCACAGACCGCCCACATTACAAGAGATTCATGACAGTATCACGACGAATGCCAGCGAAAAAGTAAGGATCCGGGAACCACTTTCAAACAGGAAGTAAGGGTAAGCCTCTATTCCTGTTCAAGAGGAGGAGTAGTGACCGGACGATAGGAAGGCCTGTCTACTCCTATTAAGCAAATCCATAATAAAAACGAACATCAATCAAGCAACAAACACAGAAAAAAAATCACTTCATGGCTTGGTATGTACAGAAATTATTCTGGGGAGCAAACGAATGCCTTAGCACCGGATATGCATGTACCGCTCGCTCATAAGCTAGTAAAAAACCAGTTGGGAGGAGCAGGTAACAGCCGAGGGGTGCACGGGGATGCTTATGGATTCACTACAACTCAGCCGCTATATAGATTAGTAGAGATGGTTACAGGTTGTGGGTATGTAATTGGCAAGTTTTATCTATTCGGAGAAAAAAGGTATATAAGAGAAACGTACATGAATCGGAGTTTGGCGGGGTGGGGATACGAATAGGTTGTCAGTATAAGTACTTATATTCAGTTTTAGCTGAATGGACACCCCATCACCCGTGAACCACGTTAAAAAAAAGTCCACTAGATGGACGAGCCAAAAGATTTCACCAATAAATTAATATACAAGATAGTTTTCAAATAGGAAAGAAATTAAAATTAGATGAATTAAAAAAAATACTAGCAAGGAAATCTTTTGGAGAGAAAGAGATAGATAGATAGATAGATAGATAGATAGATAGATAGATAGAGAGAGAGAAATGGGGAGGGAGAAAGTGGGAGAGATAGAAATAAAATAAAAAATAAAATAAAATGAATCAAAATATCGAGAAATTCAAACAACATTCTGACAAGCGACGAATTTTTCGCGTGGCTCCTTAGATGAATTGTAAAGGAAGGAGTGAAATTTAAGCCCCTCAGGCCGAAACAAAGCTGGTGATAATGCTAATATCACCAAAGTGTTAATATTCACTGTTAGCGGAAAAGAGCACCACATTACCTGTGAACTACGTTTAAAAAACTTCCAAAAGATGTACGAAGACGTGGGGAAAATGAGTGAAATAAAGATGTCAAGTCAGGACTGATAATGTTATCTAGATTTAATGTATATAAAATGTAATTGTGGCAGTTAGTCAATTAGATATGTGCCATTCGTGATACACGCTTAGACGATCATGTATCTTTCGATACATGACTGACGAGGCTATTTTTTCCCGCATTAGTATGCCATTTCTTTCCGCGGTAGTCCAGTTGCTATTCAAGGCTATATAACCCGGTCTGTCCTGCTATTTAACTTACCCATAGCTGAGGAGAGAATAAGAGGATCCATACGTTTCCCAATGGTATTAGCACGTAAGTGAATGGATTCGATTAGAATTCGAACTTGGCTCTCCGATTTCTGAATCCAAGCCGCTATCTGTTACTCCGCCGCGCCTGATTCAGGGACGAAAATAGGAGAGAATGGGCTGAAGCTGGTCATCCCTTACTTATACCTAGCTAATCAGATTCGCGACCCATTCATTCATTCAATCCCCTATATATCACAATACCGCATACTCGCAGGAGACTTTAAAAATAAAAACACCCCGTGAATATAAAAATTGAGTATTATAAAATCCTATATACAAAAATCTGTGGATGATACGTAATTTGGAAATACCCCCCCCTAAAAAAACCAAAAAAACTAAAATATTAAAACAAATACACAAAATAAAAGTATAACTGATGGTAGCTGGAGTCGTCAAACCCTCAAAAGAATAGCGATGGCGTTGTCAATGATTTTTCGAATTTTGTCAAGAATCTGTAAGTATAAAACAGAAGCAGGAGGCCATACGTGGCAATAATATTCGAAACACGGACAAATGGTCGACTTATGAAGGTGCAAGATAAGATTCTGGCGAGAAAAAAATATCTAGCACGCCATTTTGAACCAATTTTCCTAGCAATAGTTTCAATATAATCGTTCCACATCATTTCAGTGGATTTTTGACTCCATTGCGTTTAATCAAAGTAAATAAAAATATTATATATTCGTATAGATGGTAAATATATTAGTCAGTTAGAAAAACCCCGATTTCTATGTTTTGCTGCTCAAATAGCGTCATCAAAAAATGTGTTTCGATCAACAAAATAATAATTTTCTCATAATTGTCTTAAATATTAAATACGACATAAGATTCTCATCTGAACCTAAATCCTTCTTTCAGATCCAATCTCTTTACTAAAGAAAGATTGATAGTCAGTGCCAAAGATAGTTTTGTCCAACACAGTAAATTTCTATAAACAAAAGCATCAAAGAGAAAATTCGAGCCATATCCTTAAATAGCCTCATCAGATTGAAACTGGCATACGGATGTCATTTATAACGCCAAAATCGGAGAGAAATATCTAATCTATCAGCTGTATACAATCGCTTTCTAAGACCAATTGTTAAAAATGTCTTTGAGCGTATGAAGCCTGGAGGTCTTTGCGAAGACCATACTTCTTTGAACATTGAAGACTGGCACCACATCATTTGAAGACTTCCAACAGCAGAAACAACTAAAATGGATAGCTCGAATTCGAAGTGTAACTTCAAGAGAAAATAACGACATAATTAAAATTTTGACAGTACACGTCGAATAAAAGTTAAAGAAGGAAACGCCCATCAACACTGCAAAGGGTGATAACAGATATTGGATCTGAGAAACTTATTTTCTTGGAAAACTGTTTTAAGAGGAAGATTTTATAACTTGAAAACAGTAATGGCTTCTCTGTCAATGACTGCCAAATATTTCCTTGTAGAGAAACGATTAATATTACCGTTACCATAGCCTGGTGCAATTGTAAGCATTAAGGATTGAACTGACTTGTAATCGGCCGTGTACTTGATAACCCTTACTCTACGTGCAACACATTTGAAGAACCTTATTCATTTTACAGTTTTATCATTCTTTGAGAATATTTCTGGCGTTAAATGAACCGGTTTTTAATTTTCCAGTGCAATAAACTTTGAACGTAGAATCGACACATTGTGACGCCAATGTTGTTCTCTTTATTTTTCTATTCTTTCCGTCTTACCGTCACTTGTTCTGTCAACAAACCTCCAAGTTCCGCTGCTACCTCAACCAAAGCTGAAGTGGAGGGTATGAGAAACGAGGCTTTTGGTAGGCTTCGAGTCGGTTGCACCTACTTGTGACTCTTCTATTCTGTGCAGCACGACTGCAAGTTGGCATTCATTTATTAGCCATGCCGCTCTCTTTCGCTGGAGAATTACTACTACTTTGGTCGCCATGCTTTGACACCACTTCTGCCGCTGCCGCTGCTGTTGCTGCTGCTGCTGCTGCTTCCGTTACCTTAGCAACCACTGCAACTGATTCTGGCTTCTACTAGTACTCCTGACCTTAGCATGACAACTGGAACACTTTGGAGTTTTCTGAATTTGCGTTAAAACACGCAAAAACAATGTTGGAATAGTTTCCTTGTCATACGCCTTAAAACATTTCGAGCCTAGAACAGAAGCTTTTTTTCTTGTAAAGGAATATACATTCATATATATATATATATATATATATATATGCGTGTGTGTGTGTGTATGTGTATACATACATACATATATATATATATATATATATATATATATATATATATATATATATATATATATATATATATATATATATATATATATATATATGTGTGTGTGTGTATATATATATATATATATATATATATATATATATATATATATATATATATCTTGCATTCAGGAATGAGAAAATCAGGTCTGGTCTCATGATTTTGCTTTAGTGATATTTCGTGAGCTTCACTTCGTGCGTTACAAGATTAAATTAAAAAGTTAAGCACATGTGTAGCGCCAAAGCAAGGCATTTTTATAAACCTAGAAAATCGTAGATTTATTTTATTTTATTTATTTTGGCGGGACTCCAACTCCGGCTTTGCTACGGACCATAATTATACTTTAATTATACAATGCATAGCTTCGACTGGCACAGATATAACTGGGAAAGATATAGAAGAAAGACTTATATGCGCCAGCTTTCGAACAGGAAGAGAATCTATCTTCTCTAAGAACCAGATTTTTTATGTCTGGTTTCCAATGGAGTCGTTGTCTGGTTTATTTTTTTTAAAGTTGAAAGTTATATAAGAATGATTTCCAAACAGCCAGAACTAAATCTACCAAATTCACTGTGAACCTTTAATTTACATAGTGCTATTTGTTCCAGTTATAAAAATAAAATTCAAATAATTGTGGTAAAACATAAAACTGCAATTTATTTGCATTTTTACAACGTTTTTGTATGTAAAATTCTACGTAAACTGATTCTAATGAATGTATGTTTTTAGAGTAAATTTCTTTCGTTAATCGAGATGGCCGTTCTTGAATTTGTTCAGCAACATATCAACCTCTATGGATTATTTAATACTGAAATCTAAATATTTTGAGCACAATTATATGGTTTCAGCTACATATTTTGTACATCACTTCATACTGTCAGTATAAACGTATGTTTTTTAGATATGTAATTTGTAGATGATAAAATGTATTGGTAATTTAAAAAGGAAATGTAATGGTGGCAATTTTGTCACAAAAATGCAATTGGTAACTTTTTTACAAAAATGTTTTGCTTGTAATTTTGCTATAAAAAAGTATTTTTAAACGTTTTAGTGTTATATTGATTGTCATCTTGTTATAAAAATGTATTGCTTATTTTATTATAGCAGCATGACCCGGCGTTGCCCGTGCTTGATTCAAAAATCGTACGACACATAAAGCAATCGATATCTTTGACTTAAAATATTTTTGCCCTTCCTTGCCTTTAAAGTAGTGCCCTTTGCCGTGATAAGGTTGCTACATTCCTTACTTTTTGCCTATCTCACACTGCGAATTTTTTCTAAGCTCTATACTAAACATTAAATCTGTTACGAAAAAACAACTAAACAAAATGAACACAAAACGATCAACTTTAAAAAAGGACTCGTAACTGGAAAAACTGAATAAAAAAAGAATGTTAACAACAAATACTTTTTCACATCCAACCCAGTTCTGCGGAATCAGAATCAACGTTGAATTTAAGCAAGCGAATGAACCAATTGGAGTAAAGTGCCATGAAGATTTAAATTTTTCCCACTTGTGACGAATGAAGCTATCGATTTGTTTTTTTTTTTGCATTTTAGCATGCTAGTTAACATTCGTGTAAGTCAGCTGTTGGCTCTCACGCTGGCCAATAGAATCTTCCTGCCTGTTCGTGGCAGCCAGCTATTGGCTCTCACACTGGCCAGTAGAAAATGGCCGCAAACTACATGAAAACTGCTGTAGAAGCATGAAAAAATCGATTATTTCCACTATCGATGGGAGTTGGGAAATGCAAAATCAGTCTTGGCCTTTCCGCTAACTTGGAGCATGCGCATGCAAAGTTTGGTGAAAATCCGTCGAAAATTGCGGCCGTGCATTCGTTACACACAGACACACACACATCCTGCGTTTTATAGACAGAGATGCATCGTTGAAAATTTTACGAAAAAATGTATTGTTGGCAAATATTTTTACAATAATATATTTTTGATAATTTTACTATAAAATGTATTTTATACTGTCCTAGTGTGCATATAATCTTTTTTTTTATGTTTCTGGATGTTTCGCTGATGAATATCATTGGACATTTTGTGTATTTTGTATATTCCTGCTTTTGGTCTGTTGTCGTTGCTATCTCGTTTGATAGAAGTAGAGTTAGCATCAAACGAGACAGCAACAGCAACATTGGCAGGAATATAAAAAATAGCCTGCGCAAAATGCCTATTGATATATATCTCGGCGAAACTTCCAGAAACATCAAAATAGATTATATGAATACCGCCGAGATATTCTGGATACCAACGCTCTCCTACTATTTTGGTTTTAGTTTAAGGATTCGTTATTTGCCCATAGCTAAGACCCTAACAGGTACTGTCACGCTGAGTCAAGTTGGACTTGAGAACAACACCAATTAAGAGGTGGTTCCACACTGAACAAAACATCCATTCTCCCAGTCGGTGGTTTTGTGGTCGGATATAGTTTATCGTCATATCTAGGAACAATTAATTTTAATATTCAGAAAAATCTGCATGTATCTGAAATAGCGGAAGTTCCTACATTTTATCAACAGTTATTGCTCGCATTTTATAGGCGAAAATGAAGTACAATTGCATTAACTACAATTAGCTTTCACTTAGTTTCAGTTATCAGTGTGCTTTGTTTTATATATTAGGTTGGTGCAAATATAATGTCGTTTTCTTACATAGTAACATATGTGAGAAAACGATATTATTTTTGCACCAAACTAATATCTCTTTTCTTTCCGCTTTACTGTAAAGGAAAATGCATGAACTCCTACAGAAGGCAGTGAAGGAAAGCGAGAAGAAAGGACTAAATATCAACTGTAAGAAAACGGAATGGTTGTCAGCAAAAGGGAACAGCCCAACATGCAAATTACAAATCGGAGATACCAAAATCAAACAAGTACAAACATTTTAATATCAGAGTAGGGTTTTAACAGAAGACAACAAGTTCGATCCTGGATTCCGAAGACACATTTGGAGAGCAAAAGTTTTAATACTCTGCTTGGGAAAATTTCGTTAGAAACAAAGAAAATAATGCAAAATCTAATCTCGTTTGAGGATCCGTGGTTCTTCGCTGCAAACAAAGGTTTTTAAACAAAGATCTATTTCATAATTAGAAATACAGTTTTATTTTAACCTTCTTATTAGATACAAATAACCTTAATACGGTTCCCTACGCTTGCATATGGATGGGAAATGAACTCAGCAGATATACCAAAAAAGAGAAAGGTAAGACAAGGATGTGTCTTCGCACCGGACTTAATCAACCTATATAGAGAGGCAATTCTGAAAGAATTAGAAGTCTTATCAGGATTCATTATTGATGGCCACAATCTTAATATAAGACATAAAAATGACAGCGTTGATAACAGACACGGAAAGAAAACTGCAAAAGCTCTTACAGAAGGTAATGAAGAAAATTGAGAAGAAAGGACTAAACATCAACTGCAAGAACACAGAATGCATATGGTTAAGAAAAAGGAACAGTCCAACATGCAAATTACAAATTGGAGATACCAAAAATCAAACAGGTACACAAATTTAAATATCTTAGTAGGGTTTTAACAGAGGACGGAAAGTGTGACACTGAAATGCGAAGGCACATTGGGAGAGCGAAAGTTTTAATACTCTGTCTACGAAAATTTCGTTTGAAACAAAGAGAGTGCTAAACTGTTACATAATGTCAGTCCTTCTATATGGCCCAGAATGTCGGGCAATCTTCTCACAGGTGAAGGGGAGACAACAGAAATGTGGTTCTACAGAAGGATGCTGATAATAACATGGACCTATCATATGAAAAACGGCGAAATTTTAAAGAATATGGAAACAAAAGGTACAGTTATACTTAAGATCAGGAAGAGGGAGTTTATGCGTCTAGAGCATATAATGAGTTAAGGGGGCTTTGAAAATTTAATACTCACATGACAGATTGAAGAGAAGATGGATAGAGAAAAACAGCGCATAATCTACCTATTGAGCATAAATAAGTGGATGGTGTAACAAGGTTTAGGAGAGATAACAAAAAGACAAAATTTATTAAGAACTATTGGGTTGGTGCATAATTATCAGGCGTTTCTAAATGCTATTTATTATGAAAAAAGAAACATAACAATTCACCAATAAAATCTTTAAATGATTATTCCGGAGCGTAGGATTATCGACACGCATTTTTATAAGCTGAAAATAAAATAATATTTTTATTAAACGAAGTAAACAAAACAGTAAATTTTATTTATTTATTTTTAGGTTGGTGCAAAAATAATGACGTAATAATGTCGTTTTTTGACGTATTTTTTAAGGTCAAAAAACGACATTATTACGTCATTATTTTTTGCACCAACCTAATAACAAACAACACGCCAACAAAAACGTCTGATAATTATCCACCAACACAATACAAGGGATAGGAAATTATTGAGAGCCATGATCACCAATATCCTGAAGGAACATGACTCATAGCAGAAATAATATCGGGAAAAGTTGTTGCTTAGTATAGAATTTTGGTCTTGGCTGACCCCCACCTCTTGTAAAGTGGTGCATTTATCTGTTTTTAGGTCGATAGAAATTGTTTTTTCAATTTAGTCAAAGAAACAATAACTAGTTGAAAATTCGTTGTTCGTATTTTTAGTCATTTCATTGCAGTCAAGAAGATAATGTCACTAAGACTCGAGGGCTTACTTGGATTGGAAGAGAAACCAGAAGACTTTAGTGTGGAGAAAGACGATAAAAGAACTGCTTTCAGGAAGAGAGAAGATGACGATTGACGTTGCCTTAACATTTTTGAAGATTCGAGATGACAAGGAAGAAAGAAACCGTAAGTGAGTACCAGAGGCGAGAAGTGTGAGAAAGGCAATTATTAGACTAGAACATATGGTTAAATCTAGGTAGTTCAAAGGGAAAACGACGAGACCAAGTTGCCAGTCCAATAGTAGGATTAAATTCACGCGGTCGAGAGACCAAGGAGAGCTTATTAGGGAAACTGTCAGGAAAATATTTATAGAAAACACAGAGAGAAGCCACATCACGGCGGCGAGAAAGTGACTGAAGTCGCGATGCCAGGTCAGGATCGATAAAATTACATATTCTCTTTGAATTTTGTCAAGTATTTCCTGATATATAAAAGAACCAGACTCTTTATGCCAGCAATATTCATGGATGAAGGGTAGATTTATGAATGTAAGAGATGGATTCTGACGAGAAAAATTGTCTGGCATGACACAGTAAACCTGCTTTCTTAGAAGCAGAACTAGCAAATGATTCAATAGAATCAGTCCAAGTTATATCAGTAGAAAACGTGCGACAAAGAAGATGCAATGCTGTTGCCGTCAGCCAATTGTTTGGTTTTGAAGGCATTAAAATTTACAAGACATTTCTTGCTCCAGTTAACAACTGATTAGAGGTAATTTGTCGCGAGCAACCGATGGTTTTACTTTGTCAGACCAATTGCACTTACTATAAAGACAGGATTAAATAGTTGTAATTATACATACTTACTAAGATATAAACGTAGGTGAATCGAAGTTATACTGGAACCTCTTACCCTGATGAGCCTAGAATCAATCAACATGAGTTGCTTGAATATTTATTTATGAAATTATTAGATATACGCATATTTAATTATGGAATTTTGAATATTGCAACACTTTCAGATAAAAAAATACCCCATGTCAATTTTGGAGCCTTTAAAATATTTGCAAGTGAAATCGATATCAACCGTTTTAATTTGCGTGGGAAATATTAAATCTATTTCTTCTCTTGTACTTAGTTTTCAAGAATTTGATCATGCTTTTTTTTAATTGACATTTTCGATCACCAGTGAATCAAATAACGTTATCATTTATACAAGAAATACATCGTTTTATCGAACTCTGGCTTAATGAAGAGTTTAGGGAAATGCTTGGAAAGCTCATTAGTTGAGTCAAGTATTTTTATAAGAATGAGGTTGACATCCAAAGAATTCCTACGTTTTTTTAATAAAAATGAACCGACATAATTGTATAGAAAACTATTGCAATTACATCAGAGTAACATATCAGATATTTGCGTCACAAGGCTCTTTCAAAAATGATTCTACTTACACTGAGAATATATATATATATATATATATATGTGTGTGTGTGTGTGTGTGTGTGTGTGTGTGTATTTAGGCAGCAATCCTTCTTTCATGCACATTTCATTGAATACGACAAACAAGGTACTTTTATTTATTTTTTTATACAATTTCTC
>OZ010582.1:115498216-115560716 GCA_963932145.1 Acanthosepion lycidas | reverse complement strand
CAGGAAGAGGGATCATCATTTCAACTTAGAGCTAAAGAGATCGATTAGAAAAGATTCAACTTAGTTCATAAGACGTGTGGCACGTGAGAGAGGAGTTTCAGCCATGACACTCCAATGAGCACTGATAAAAGGCTTGAAAATGAAATTGTACGTTACACCCGGACAGAAAGTTAGAAGGTTAGAGAGGGTGAAGATCATCTTGAATAAATTTGAAAATGATCTTGGAATATATATATATATATATATATATATATATATATATATATATATATATTGTTGTGGCCTTTTTAGGGGCCAGAAAGAAAGACATGGAAGACGAAGGTAGGTTGAACAAGTGTTTTGAAATAACAGATATATACGAAGCAAGAGTGTTAGTAATAAGCAGATTGAGATGTACGTTCGAACGATAGGTTATCATTGTGACTCCGCTGACCAACCGACTGCCCTAAGAAGTCTCGCAGTTAGTATTTATGAGAGGAGGAAGAGTTTATTCTACTGTAGGGTGGTTTACCACAACATATATATACATACATACATATATATATATATATATATATATATATATATATATATATATATATATATATATGTTTGAACTTTATTTCAATACTTCATGAGCTTCCGATCTTTAGCTCTGATTAATTAATGATGAACATGTCATTTCCGATTATGATCGATTTCATCACGATTCTTCTCTTAAGCTTGGAGAGTAATTGCTCAAAGTAGAGTCTAATAGTGCTATAAAAATCCTCAGAAAATTCCAGTGAGATTTAAGAAACAGTAGATATTTTTATATATAGTGCTTAATATTAAAAATATTAAAATAATATTAAAATAGACCATTAATTATAATTTATAAAAAAAAGATTACTTAACTTTTAAGTATCATATTTTTTGTTATTTCTTGGTAATCCATTCTTCATGTTATTTTCCCCGACTTCGAAGTTTCTTGGTAAATTTTTCTTCAAGGGGTTCTGGTTTTCGATATCATATAAAATAGCATTTAAATCCAGAACCAACTGAAGAACGGAAATTTAGCAAGACATTTCGGTGTCGGTGAAAACGACAAAAAACGATGTTTAAATGTTATGCAATCATGTTTATATAATATTATACATACCCCATATATATATATATATATATATATATATATATATATATATATATATATATATGTATGTATAAATTTGTTCCTGTTTGAAAGAACCAGGACAAAGTCTTTGATTCTTAGAACTTTCAAGCTGTTAGTATTTTACCTCATTTTGCCATTGTACTAGAGGCTCTAATCAACTCCGAATTGGTGAAGTAACTCTCCCGCAGGATGTCCTTTCAGAAAAACAATATGGCTTTCGCTTCTCCCTGTCAGTTGCAGATGTGTTAACGATTATTGCTGAAAGAGTCTGTCAAGTTTTAGGAACCATCGGTGAAATTAGGCCTCTTGCCTTCGGAATCTTGAAGGCATTGACAGGTTTGTGGATTCTGGTCTTCTTCACAGGTTGATGTGTATGGTGTTTCGGCCGAATTTTTATTTGATTCGATCTTTCTTAACAATTGAAATTTGTCTTAAACGGCCGCTTTCTAATTCTTTTTAAACGAAGTGGGGTGTTCTCCAAGGATGAATCCTTGGATTTACTTTGGACCTAATATTCATCAACGACCTTCTTTATGTCATCAGTTCTCGATTCGGTAACTTAATAACATAAGTATTGACTCATGTCTTAATGTTAAATGTGATATGTTAGATCAAATTAAATTGTCAGATCTCGAAAATAAGATTCAATCTTTTGTTAAATGGAACAAAAACTGGCTTGTTCATTTTAACTACTCCAAAAAGAAACTATTTCTTTAATCATTTGTGAACCTTTTGGCTTTTCATCGGTATGGCTGATGCTAACCTCCAAGAGAGTAAGTCACTGCATTCTCGGTCCCATGTTTTTCATTAAAATGGTTTTTCAGTTTTATAATTCTGCCGTTCGTTCAAACATCGGATATTGGTGCTACATGTAGTCTGATGTTTCTCTTATATATCAAGAGATTCTTGACAAATTCCAAAGAATAATCCTCAATATCATTGGTCATGACCTAGCATCTCGTCTTCACTGGCTTTCTCACCGGTGTTATGTAGCTTTCCTGTGCCTTTTCTATAAATACTTGCATGGTAATTGCTCTGGTGAGCTTTGCTCTTTGATAACTGATTCTCGAATTTAAACGCAGTACTAGATCGGCAGATAGGTTTCATTTTATTATTGGAATTGATGTAAAAGTTTGTTTCCGTGATATTTACAGAAAATCTACTCATCTTTAGCTTAAGGACATCATAAAAGAAATCTACTAAATTTGAAGTCACTGCATTAGCAGCTAGAGATAAACGGTCGCCGTGAGGTTTTGAAATGGTTAGTTTGTCTGATTGCTACTACTGATAGGTGAGTTCCATCTTCATTCGGTAACCCACATAAAATTCGAAAGTAAATACCTCAATAGGTGTTGACATATCGTAAAATAAAACGGCATTAATAACCATGACTAGAGTCGGCGGTTATGCACCCCTTATTGATCCCCCCCCATTAGAATGTCTGACGCTCAACTTCACGAGAGCAACTTCCTGCTGCTGCTCGGTCTCACGTTGACTGCTGACTAGAGATGGAACAAATACATTGAGTCAGTTGCTTCGTCCACCGCAAGGAAAGTTGGCTCTCTGTGCCGCGCCAGGAAATTTTTCTCACCGGAATCGATCCTCCAGATCTACAAATCAACAATTCGCCCTTGCATGGAGTATTGCTGCCATATATGGTCTGGAGCCCCTTCTGTTTGCCTCGGGGTTCTTGATAAGCTCCAGAGGCGGATATGCAATATAATTGGCCCTGCTCTGGCATCTCGTCTACAGTCACTTTCTGTTCTACAAATACTTTCGTGGCAATTGCTCTGAGGAGCTGCGTTCGTTGGTTCCCAGACTTCATGAGTTCAAGCGCCCTACGAGGCTGGCATCCCGCTCTCACCCCTTCACTGTCGAAACTTCTAAATGTAGCCGTCTCTTCTACTCCAATAGGTTCATGTCTCGTACCTCCCGCGCGTGGAACTCCCTTCCATATTCCAGTTTCCCTGAGAGCTATAATCTCCAGCTATTCAAGTGTAATGTCAATCGACATCTCCAGTTGCCTTGATCTATCCACTACCCTTCTCCTCATCTTTTCTTCTATCACTCCTATCTGATCTTGCTCTAAATTTTCTGTAATCCCTTGCGTCCTAGTGGCTTCCCCACTTTCTTGGGGCGAAACGCTTAAAAAATATTTTGTATATACAAGTTCAAATTGTCATTTATGCCTGAATTTTGGTACTGGGATGACAGAAGCAGGCAGATATCGTTTGTTGTTCGAGAAAATCTTAACATAAAATTGGCTGATACAAACTGAAACAGAAACTAGAATCAGAAATTCCTCTGTCTTCAAAAAAGTAAAATTCACTTATTTTCCTTTTCAACATGAGAGGCCTTTCAATAGCTAAGCAAACTATTCTGTTCTGTGTTATCCGTCAGTCTCAAGAGACCATGGATCTTCACCTGAAGAGATATACCCTCTCCAGGGTGGGGCAGACCTGGGCAAGGTTTGTTTTTGTTTTTTAAATCGGTGGTTTCCCAAGCAACACGTCTCCCCTCTTCATGCTACCGATGTCATCCAATGATAAAGTCAGAGGCCAATACAGCTTGGTCAGCGGCGTCGTCCTAGGAAATGCCAGAACGAATTTGAACATGACATTGGACTGTCTACGATTTAATACTGATTGAATACAGTAATTGTGGCACAAGGCCGAAAAAATGCGGGGAGATGGGTCAAGACTGTTCGACAATAATTATCTGATACCTAGCTAATCAGATTCACGACCCATTGATTCTTTACAATTTACCCATTTACTATAAGAATCTACCCGTTACCATTCGCTCCTACGTGCACCAAAATCCCTTACACACACAGTGACCCTACTCGAAAAACACCCCATGACTTAAAATTTCAATATGTATATTTATATAGCCCAAAACCTAACCCTAACCCTAACCCTAACTCTCAACTTAACCCCAACACTTCGGCTCCGTATTTGAATTCAGAGTTGTCTATCTCCTAGTCTGGGTGCCAACCATAGCTACAGAGGCCAGTGTGTCCATAGTTGTATGTTTTGAATTCAGAGTCTTTCCTTCTCTTAGACTGATTGCCAACCAAGGCCATAGGACCCAGTCTATCCCGCTATTTACCTACAGCTGGGAAGGGAAGAGACGGATTCACACCTTTCCCAAGGGCATCAGCACGTAAGTGAATGTAATGACCTCGACTGGAATTCGAACTCGGCTCTCAGATTCCTCAATCGAGCTACAATCCATTACTCAAACGTGTCTCCATATCTTTTTATTAATCAGCATTAAATGCCCTGAAAACCATCACCAATATTAAATGAAGTATTTATATCGTCCACCCCACCCCAGGACACATGGCCCAGTGGATAAAAACGTTGGTTGAATCCAGTGACTCAACCCAAAAAACGTCGTGAATATAGCAGCAATGATGAGGACAACATTCCGATCAATATACATGAGAAATATTTATATAAAAAAAATCATGAAAGTTAAGCAATTGGAATATACTATTTGCCTAATTTCATGTTTTGAACAATAGAGTTTTGCTACAAATTAATTTTTACTGATAATTGGTTATTGTGAATTTAATATTAATATTTAATCAAGTACCAACGCTAATAATCATCAATATTGCATTAATATTTAATATCTATTAAGCAAAATATTAAGAAAACAGAATATTTTTATTGGAAACAAAAACAAGAATATGAAACAACTACATAATATCAATCTTTCTATATGGCAATGAATGCTGGAAAATTTCCTCCCAGGTGAAATGCACACACGTAACATCGGAGATATTGTTCTACAGAAGGATGCATAAAATCCTATGAAAAGAGCATGTGAGAAACAAGGAAATTTGATGGTAATTCGGTTAAAATTTTCATTACCTAAGGTTTAAAATGAATTTTTCTAAATGAAAAAGCATTCTTGAAAAATTCATTTTAGGTTTAATTGAAAGCTAAATAATTAAATTTACTATTTCCAGAAAGTAAACTATTCTGGGGTATTTTATATAGAATCAGTAGATCGGAATCTCAACTTATTGGCTGATTTCAGAAAACTTTCTTAAAAGCAGCCATTTTCTTAATTTTGAGAAATTTGTAAACAAAACAAAATTATCGGTTTTAAAAATCTTCCAGAAATAAAATACATATTTGAGACACTTTATTTGAGTAAAATTAGCAAATTTAAAGATAAATTAATCTATTTATTAAAGACATTTTTATGTTTAACTTTCTTTTTATAGATACAAGTACTTAAGTAAATGCTCTGTTTTATAATAAACAGTATTAAATAACATTTACCGGCCTGAATGTCCGAGAAATTTTCATAGAAAATATTCGTTCTTTGACAGGATTTGAAACTGCATCCTATACGAAACCGTCATTTACGCTGACGTGCCTTACCGTTAGGCTACAAAGAAGCGTTCAGTAGGCAAGGTCGAATTTACTGCTTATAAACTTCAATCTTCCATGAATCTCGAATATTCATAACTGCTCATGGCGTATCAAATGTAAACAAATGACGTCATATATTACGAAATGGACAAAGTCCGACAATTTATTTATTAAAGACATTTTTATGTTTAACTTTCTTTTTATAGATACAAATATTTAAGTAAATGCTCTGTTTTATAATAAACAGTATTAAATAACATTTACCGGCCTGAATGTCCGAGAAATTTTCATAGAAAATATTCGTTCTTTGACAGGATTCGAACCTGCATCCTATACGGAACCGTCATTTACGCTGACGTGCCTTACCGTTAGGCTACAAAGAAGCGTTCGGTAAGAGGGTCAAATTTACTGCTTATAAACTCCAACCTTGCCTACCGAACGCTTCTTTGTAGCCTAACGGTAAGGCACGTCAGCGTAAATGACGGTTCCGTATAGGATGCAGGTTCGAATCCTGTCAAAGAACGAATATTTCTATGAAAATTTCTCGGACATTCAGGCCGGTAAATGTTATTTAATACTGTTTATTATAAAACAGAGCATTTACTTAAATATTTGTATCTATAAAAAGAAAGTTAAACATAAAAATGTCTTTAATAAATAAATTGTCGGACTTTGTCCATTTCGTAATATATGACGTCATAAATTAATCTGATTTGAAATGAACATTACTTAATGAGAGCACCAAGAAGTCGCAAGAGTTGTTAAGAAATGTTTGTATATTCAAACATTTCTTAACAACTGTTTTTCTTTCATCTTTATTCACATATCGATAAGTTCCGAGGTGATGACAGGTAGTATGGATGACCCCAATTGACATAAATTTACGAAATGTAAGTGAATCCATTTTTTTTGTTTTTGTTTTTAGCATTGTTTCTATTGAGCTTGTGGCCTTTTTTCATCATGCTATGCTGTTTTTTACGCGAAAAACTGGAGGTACGTCTTTTAACGTAAAGTGATATAAAAATGAACGCGTATAAATAGAATTAGAAATAGAGAAGTGAAATTTCTAGGATATGTAATGATGATAGAAGCCTTGGGAAAATCGACCCTCACAGGATATATTGAAGGCAAGAGGATCAAAGAAAAAAAAGTGAGTGACCTACCTAACAAGCTTGTGTAAATGTATGCCAGAAAAGGGTGTGGAAGCGACAGTAAAAAGATGAACATTGCTAAAAACTACAAAAGACAGAAGATTGTGGAGAGGAAAATCCTCAAAGGACATGACGTAGAAAAGAAGAAAAATATTCAGGATGAAAGACTAGCCAATCCCCAAACCGAACACTTTGAACATATTTTGATTCTCAGTCAGTTAAATGCCATACGTGATACAGGCTTAGGCGATCTTTTTTTTTTCTTTTTTTTTTTGATTCATGACTGACAAAGCAGAGGTTTTTTTTTTCTCCCTGTAGTAGGTTGCTTTTTCTTTTTGCGATAGACTGGTCGCTAACCAAGCCTGTAGGACCCAGCCTGTCCTGCTTTTCAAGCCATAACTGTGGGAGCAGAAGCGGTGGATTCATGCCTTTCCGAAGGGCATTTCTTCGTAAGTGAATATAACAAATTCGATTGGATTCCGAACTCGGCTGTTTGATTTCTCATTCCGAACCGATGTTCCAAAATTCTGAATACAAATATAAAATTTGCTTATAAGAAATTTTACTTATTTCTCGGGGTCAGATAGTATCGGAATTAGCAGAGGAAGATTAAATTGATTTCGCTCTCATATCGGAATTTTTGTTTTTGGATCAGCCCTAGAAACATCATAAAAGAACATCGTTACTCAAGAAAATAATATGGATTGACTGGAGACGATCCATATAAATGATATCACGAATTTTTTTCATCTTTTTCCCGGTATTGCTGCAGATTGAACACCCCGAACTTTTATCGTCTTGAGCTGCCAATTCGGTGAATTTGTAATGTCAAAATCAGCTCCAAAACAAAAACTGTTTAATCTACAAGTTCTACTGGTATCATGTAACCCAGTACTATCTGCTGCATGTTGGGGTCATCGGCGACTAAACTGCTTCCCCACCAGGTTTTATTGATGCCGAAGGAGGCTACTCGTCCACCAACATTAAAACAAGGTAGATGGACCATTTTGTAAGGCCATCTACCAAAAGGAAATAGACTGCCCTCCATATATATATATATATATATACAGCAAGTGCAGTGCTGACTCGGCATCGCTGGTCGGTGGGCTTCCTAGGCTGAAGTCGACGATCAGGGCAGTGCTTTCCCCGATGAAATTAACGGTCAGGTGTCAATGTCCAACGCGAGCCTTCAAGTTGGGGTATATCGACCTGGAGAGAAAGAGACCCAGCTTGGTCTACTTATCCAAGACACGCCACGCATGAATGAATAACACTCTCAATATGTAGAGGGAACTGGCATAGGTGATCAACTGCGCAGCAACCATTACATTACACCAGCGCTGATGCTGCTGCCGATGATGTATCATATTCCAATCCAATAGGCGTGCGGATAACTACACTTCCTACTTACCCACACCCACCAAAGACAAGATGTGGTACAAGGCCAGTTTTTATCGTTCGGCGTTCCGAGCTCGTCGGTCCGGGCAAAAATTTTTCGTCGATCTCTATACACGGGGTCGGGTTTGTCTACGACACAAAATGAGACTCTCTCCTTCGGCTTAGCCTCGTCAGGGTTTCTTTTCACCGGGAGGCAAACAATTCGACAGAAGGGGAAGAGAAATCCTCTTTATCCTCCGGATAACTACCCTTATTTTGATTGTCTTTTGTGTTCGAATGTGTAATTGATGTTTTTTTGTTTGTTTTTTTTTTTATTATTTTGTCATGTCGTTTTGACGTCATTGTTTGAATTTTTGTCATCAGACGTTCGAAGTTTCACGATGGCATTAATTCTATGGTTATACAGCGGCCTCTCTTTTTTGAGGGTTGGGCGGGCCCTCCTAACATCAGTTATGTTTAGTTTACTCTGTGTTTATATTTAGTTTGTTTTAGGGTTCATTCCCTTCGCTCTCATTCTATTCATCCATAAATTTTTAAGTATATATTTTATTATCATTTGATTTTTATTGCATGGGGGCGCGTTTTGTAGGTTCCCCATGAGAGGATGCGGTATTATGGTGGATGGAGGATTGATTGGTGACGGATGAGTTCTTATGGTGAATGTGGAAACTGTAATGTGTGAATGGGTCGTGAATCAGATTAGCTAGCTATAAGATAGTGATGACCGCCTCAACAGCTCTCCATTTTGGCCTTGTGCCGCAATTGTATTTTATATACAATAAATAATAATTCTATGGTTATTGATAAAAGAAATATTTAACATATTGTTTCGTCTGTTGAAAAATATTTTGTTTATTATAGATGTTTTGTTGTTTTTAATAATTATTGCGAGTGAATTTTATAATACATTTTTTTCATTTAATCTTGTATGTATATTTTGTGTTTTTGCAAGAGTCTCTCAGCTTTGAGATTTTCTTTTTTGTTGTAATAATGATAAGTCTAAGGAGATTAACAGTTTTATGCGTTTTTATTTTTTTGTATATACTTATATAATCCACCACAGTTTTCTTCTCACTTTTTATTATCACTGGATATATTTCTGCAATGTTGTTGTTTTTTTTAAGTCGTTTGCTAGAGTTCTCCTGAAGTCTCTGCAATTTTACTTGTCGACTAAAAATAGTTTGATATTTTGATTTGTCTGAAACAATGTAGATATTTGATTTATAGCCAGTTACGATGGTCTTATATTCATTGTCACGGGTTTTCTTCTGCAGATCTTTAAAAATTATTAGTTAATAAAGATTCTTTTTATGAATGTTTCGGTTATATATTTTTTTTGTTTTTTCGATATTTAATAAGATGTAAATGTCTGAGAATATTCTTACATGACTGTACGCCAGAACTCCTTGAATTTTTAGTATTTCAGCTTCCATTTGAATTGTCGACATCAAATATTAAGATATTTTGGCACTGATATGTCCCGGAAAGGGATATATTTGTTCGAAGAAGCAAAGTAGTTTTGGACTACTGTAACTGAGTATGACAATCTAGCAGGTAACCTTAATGGACTGGTCCTCGTCGTAGTGGTAGGCAATAGGCGTAGGCAATAGGCGAGAAAATAGGCGTAGCCAATAGGCGTCTTCCTGTACCTCCACATCAGTCTGTATTTATAGCTGACACCAGCCAATCATATTCCTGTGAGGGAGAACGCAGGTGTACGCATATTCATTACATCAGGCACATAGTTCTAAAAAGAAATATTTCCGTCACTCTCAAGGCTTCGGGGGCCTCAGCAATCGTAAATTCTTCAAGCCTAGTATCAACCGATATCTGTCTTCCATATCCTCATTATATACGATCATATTACGCTGAAAAAACAATTGAAACATTGAATTTAAACAACATCGAGCCTTGTCAGTACTTAGATGGGTGACCTCGCGCTGTAAACATGGATGTGCGACTGCTGTAATAAAAAAAGCGTTACGTTGAAACCAAGGTAGCGGACTTAACTGACCTCCTGATATTTAAAGTATATATATATATATATATATATATATATATATATACACGCGTGTGTATGTGTTTTATCCGCATTATTTAGAAAGCTCTTTTTAAACCACTTCGCTCCAAGCAAGGCGATAATGCCTCTAAGACGTAAGGGGCAAACTAGCAGTGATGGAGCATGAAAATAGTTAAGAAGGAACAATCCTGAACAGGAAACAAAGGATAAACCTCTACGCCTAATTCTCAATTACCATGAAAGCATGGATATATATATATATATCTATGTGTGTGTCATTCACAGACAGTACTGTTTCACAGCTCCTCAGTGCGACTAGACATCAAAATGCCCCAAACTAGGATCGAAACCCAACCGATCTGGCATCAGTCAGAGCTTCTACCACTGAGCTATCTTCACGCGGCAGAGTCACACGGATAAATCTAGCGTATTGTTTTTACGAATGTAAGCAAATGCCAATCAGCCTAAGTGCTCGATTCATTTTACTGAAAAGCTTTGCATTAGCGCAGGTGGCTGTTGTTTATAGAATGGTAATTATTCAGAGAAGCTCTTCGTTATCGTACCTAGACTTGATACATTTAACTGCAGTACTATATTAGCAACAATTTACAGTTGAATAACTTACATGTAAAATAAGTTCTATGCTTTCTTTTCTCAACTTCTCGCTTGTGATAAAGTAACTTTATATGTTGAATGTGGAAAAATAGAAAAAAATGGTTATTCAATTTAAATACTGAATAAGAACTAGACCAGATATCCTTTAGCTAGCTCTTTCAAACCCACTCTACTTGGCGTCCAGTACCATGAACAGAACGTGCCCCGTTATTTCTTAAAACAGATTGGACGTTATGTCAATTTCTGAAAAGGGATAAGAATTTAAAACTGACATTTGTACAAGGGAAGACTGCGTTCAAGCCTGCAACACACTCGGGGTTGATATCAGCATCTGCCTAAGGCAGACATATAATATATATATATATATATATATATATATATATATATATATATATATATATATATATATATATATATATATATAGAGAGAGAGAGAGAGAGAGAGAGAAAGCCGAGTCGTATCCATTACATTCACTTACGTCCTATACACTTGGGAAAGTTATGAATCCACTTGGCAATGGGTAATTAGCAGGTCAGGCTGGGTTCTATAACATTGGATGGCAATCGGTCTAGGAGAATGACAACTCTGAATTCAAAACCTGTGGAGGGTCGTTTGGGGATCTTGTGTCACGTATGGCACCAGGTCTCTGTATTCAGCTCTTCAAAAAGTGTGGATGGTTCGGCACAAAGCCTTTACCACTATAATCAAATCATATGTTCTGGTGTCTGGACTGTCGGTTCCTAGGAACAGTGATGATGACCCTCAGACGTCGAATATTACGGGAGAGTGCGATATATATCTACATATATATATATATATATATATATATATATATATATATATATATATATAGGGTGTCCGTAAAGTTCGTGTGCACTTTAAAAAAATGTATAACTTTATTTGTATTTGCGATAGAAATAATTTGTAAAAAGGATTAAAGAAGTAAATGTATATTTTTTCAAGTTTTATTGAAATTTTATTTAAGTTTCCAAATGATTTCCTTCATTAGCAATACAAAAGGTAATACGTTTTTGCAGTTCACAGAAAACATTTACAGTAATGGCTGAAATCAAATTAGTTATTTTAGCTATACTTAAAACTAGCTACATTAAACTTTATAACATTTTTACAGATTATTTCTATCACAAATACAAATAAGGTTATACATTTTTTTAAATACACACGAACTATATGGATACCCTGTACATATATATATATATATATATATATATATATATATATATATATATATATATATATATATATATATGCAAAAATAATAATATTTTTATTATAAGAGACTGTAATAAAAACATTTTACATATATACGCAAAGCTTCCGTGTTTCAATATTATGATTGTACTTCTTCAATCGATGGTTGGTAATGGCAAAAATGATTTATTAGGGAAATTTAAAAACAGGTCGTTACCTCTTTTCGGAAGTTAAAGAGGGAGGGGCATAAGTTCAGAAACAATAATATACTTTTGGGTATGTCTAGATTAAACAATTAAAAGCCAGATCTACACTAAATAAAAAAATATGGTCAGTGTTGAAACTGTGTGAATTATTTTAAATAAACTGGCGCTTAGACATGTTATCCAAAGATTGTAGCGAACATGGCAGCGACAAAAGTATTATGGATGTAGCCAAATATGATGTTACCATTTGTTGAAGTACTGGGAGAGATTAATCAGATATAACGTTATCCGAAACATTTAAAAAAAATAATTTATATATTTCGGAAGTTTCTTTAAGGGGCCAATAGATAAAATTAAAAATGTGGACCAGCTATATAGTATGCGAATAATACTGAATAGACGGCAAAACATGTCAATATTAAAATTGAATGAATCAAAAAAATAAAATTACCCGTAGGGAGTGGACCATTATATAATAATAAAATAATGGCTATAAAATATTAATAAGTAATTATTTATGACATTTTTTTTAACTACATTTTAAGGTAAAAAAAGAATGTCACCGTATATATATATATATATATATATATATATATATATATATATATATATATATATATATATATATATATATGTATCATTTTGCAGGTATGCAGAAAATAGAAAAGAACACGTTGGGTGCATAATCCGGGGTTCCTTAGTATTTTTGTTTTTATTTTTAAGAAGACAGTGCCCCATACAAAAGTAGAGCTTATATTATAATAATATTTTTTGTTTAAAAATATGATTCACAATCCAACTTAATTTTAATAATTATTTGGGTGATTTCGGCTCTCGTTTTTGAAACATGAGAACTCTTATATAGCGAAGGAATCATATTTTTAAACAAAAAATATTATTATATATATATATATATATATATATATATATATATATATATATATATATATATATATATATATATTACTAAACGACATCCAATACAATACCCATGGACCATGGAAGAAAGAGTTATATGAATGCAAGAGGAGGAGGAAATAGAGAATGAAGCATTTGGTGAATAGATAACGATTGAGCCCAGATTCAAGTGGTTAATATTGTATTGTTCGGGGACAAGATACACGCGGGTGTCTGTTCGACAAAGGAGTTGTTATTTGGAAGAAAATATCGGAGTCGAACGCCGTTCTTACCAACGAAATCCGTTGTGAATCAGGTGATTGCACCCTGAAGAGGCATGAATTGGTTTTAAATATCTGAGCTGGTAGCACTAAAACATGGGGCTGTTCAAAATATTTTTCGTGGAAGTATAGATAGATTTACAATAGGCATGCGATTTTGCATCTGTAGGAATTATATATATATATATATATATATATATATATATATATAGAGAGAGAGAGAGAGAGAGAGAGCGAGAGAGACAGACAGACAGACAGACAGACAGACAAACATACAGAGAGACAGACAGACAAACATACAGAGAGACAGACAGACAAACAGAGATAGATAGATAGATAGATAGATAGATAGATGTGTGTGTGTGTGTGTGTATGATAACGATTTTAATATATGAAGGGGGATATTGAGAAAATTATATGACAAATTGAATCCATCGGACTAAAAAAAATAGAATAGACTTTTATTATAAACAGTTGTCTTGTAAATGGAATTTTTAAAGCATTCTGAATGTAAAAATAAAGAAAAAAGTGAGCAAGACAATAAGAAACACTACCTGCCAAAAAGAAAGTGAAGTTTTGTTGAAATATATAAAGACACAAACAACCTGTGTTTTATAATAAGTATAACTCGATATGAGTTGTCTCCCTTTCATTCTAGCGACAGCGATGCCTCTTAATCGTGTTTTCAAACTGATTTCGTGCAAAAACAATTGTGTTTTACCAATTTTTGGCGCTGTCATATATATATATATATATATATATATATATATATATATATATATATATACACACACATGTATGTGTGTGTTTCTGAGTGTGTTTAAATGCTCCATCACCTAAGAATATAATCCACAAGCAGGAACTTAAATTTATTTACATACAACTAAAGACCTTGGTCATAAATAAATCAACTATATATATATATATATATATATATATATATATATATATATATATATATATATATATATATGTATGTATGTATGTATTCAAATGTATTTTTAATATGACGTTATTTTTTATTACTATAAAAGTTAGTTTAGCAAGTATACCTGTTGCTATGCCATTGAAATTAAATTACAACCGGCATAGATCGAGAAATTCTCTTTAGTCAGTTATTCATTTCACTCTTTACAAAAAACAGGGATAGCAGATGAAACACGTGTATCGACTAAAATGACATTTATAGTAATAAGAAATGTATAGATAGATAGTTAGATAGATAATAGTAATAATAATAATAATAATAATAATAATAATAATAATAATAATAATAATAATAATAATAATTATATATATATATATATATATATATAGATATATATATAGATAGATAGATAGATACTTTACAGATTAACTAATTTAAAAATATGGTTCCGTCGCTATACAGGAATTACCATGTTTCAAAAACCAAAGCTAAAACATCAGATTTAATTATATAAGTAAATTAAAAGCATTAGATTATATAATCTAAAAGCATTAGATAATATAATGTAAAATATAATATATTAAAAAGATTTAATTATATAATTAAATTAAAAGCATTAGATTCCAAAATACGCTTGAAGATGAAATAGAACTAATGCTTTTAATTTAATTAAATTATATACTTAAATATGATTTTTTTTAGCTTCGGTTTTGAAACATGATCATTCCTGTATAGCGAAAGAACCATATTTTTAAATAAAATGTTTATGCTGTGTAAATTTACATTGAGTGCTGTTTTGTAAAAAATAAAAATGCCAATGATAACACCGGATTATATATCTTACTGTTCTTTCTTTTTACAATAATATATATATATATATATATATATATATATATATATATATATATATATATATATATATATATATATAGTAGTAATAATAAATAGATAGATAGATAGATATACTGAAGCGTTAAGATTGTTTGCCTGTAGTTCCGTCGAGCGAAAACGGCACACGATGGCGATTTATATGAACCCAGTCCTTCAAATGGGAATAAAAACAAAATAAGCTTCGATAAATTTAAGCGACAGATTACTGAGTAAGAGCTGCTTTACTTCTTTTTATTTCCTTTTTCATAATAGAAAATGTTGTAAGTGAACGCCATATTTACTTTTGCTGGCGTTATTGTCAAAGCTTAATACTGGAATGTTATATAAAATTTAATGTTCCGTAAAATTGTACGATGTTCTGTTTTTTGCTTTGATATTGGTATTGCTATGACTACCATCCATAAAATTATCCCATATCATCCTACAAAATTCGCCGATTTCACTTAAATTTTATCAATGCATTTATCAGAACTTTTTTTAAATTATTGATTTGTGTTTTTATGTATTAAAATGTTTAAATCCTTGGTAAACTGATATTTGTAAGTTGTTAGTTCTTGAATTTTTCCAGTCTTCGATTTAACTCATGATCAACAATCAAATATCTTGTAGTATCAATAACACGAAGGAATTTAAATATTTAATTAAATTATCTACTCATCTACCGTTTACCGGGGATATTTTAACCAAAATTGACTTATAGTGCTATGAAGTTCGTACACGCGCAATAGTAGTAGTAGTCGTCGTCGTCAAGTGACTGCCCCCAGTCTATCTAGAGTTCTACCTATATATAGTGATATCGTTATGTTAACTAGTATAAGCCTAATCACTCCCACTATTGTTAGTTTATTATTTTTTTATACGATTGATTTGTTTGTTTTTTGTCCGTTCTATCAATGCTTTGTGTGTTTTTTTTTAATGCCAGAAAATAATCATTAGATTGTAAGAATTTTTGGAGGACAATAATGATTTAACCATGTGAATTTTATGGTTTACGTGTAGGATTACAACCCAAATCGTGCTAAAAAAAATAATTCCATTTTTTGTTTTCAAAATATTTTTTTTTTATTTTTAAAATAAATGAATTTAAAGTAAGATACAATATATTTGTAATCGCCATCATCTTGAATTCTACTGGTTTTCCTAAGTATTCCCAGTAAACGGTAATCAATCCAATAATCTTATAATTGAAATTTATTTTGTTGCAATATTAAATAATATCTCAAATGATTTATAACCACTGTGTAGTGTGCAATTGAACAGGTCACAAGATATCAGGTCTGTAGTAAATATTCACTTGGGTTTACTAGAGTTTCACACCATTTTTTTTATATGTTTTACCTCAACTTAGAACAGGTAAGACTTCCAATTACTCTGAATGTTGGACAGTGATTGCATAGATTCGCGTAAATGAATTTAACCACGGACAAAAAGGAAAAAAATAATGACAAAAACAATTGTAGTAATAGATTCTACGTAAGTATTTTTGCCCAAAAAACCATTATCCTTCTTTGTTTCTCCTTTTTTTTTTCTTTTTATCTATATTTGATCTTCCGTAAAAGTCCCGTGTACAATCCAGACCCCAAATTGTTAGTAATCCATTAGTTTTACCTTAAGTTTAAAGTGCTAAGATGCCTGGTCAATAATGGAAGACGAAAGCTCATGTCCCTAAAAAACAAACAAAAAAAACTCTTACTTAGAAGCTAAAAGATTAATCCTTCTCTGAAAGTGTTCAAAAAGATATATAATCTTATTGAACACAAGGGCCTTTCATAATATCAAGAAATAAAGTCATCTGTACAGAAGAAAAAAAAGCGGCGAGCCGAGTTCAAATTCTTGCTAGGAATGTTCATATTTTCTTCATATTTTTGGAAAAAGCATGAACCATCCAAATACCCCTGATTTAAAGACCTTATCACTGAAGATTCTTTATTCTTTCAAATTGCCATAAGTTCCTGTAAACGATAGTGGGCTGGTTTCACGTTTGCTTTTTCCAAAATTTCGAATTTAGAGTAGACGTTCTTCAAGATTCTTCTGCCACCGATGTCAACAACTGCCCTGTTGTTTAAACAATAGCTGAGGAAAGAAGAGATGGATTCATGCCTTTCCTAAGGCAATTTTTCGAGCGTGAACAAAACAGAATAGGCCGGAAGACAAACTTCAAATTTTCACCTGTTTATCACAACAGTTAACGAATGAAGGTAAGGGACAGGTGAATTAACCTCTAGAGTACAACGACTCCCCAATATCTATTCTACTTTCCAAGTGTTCATCTCACGTAGGGCAAAATGGATGACAGGTAGATGGATAAGCGCCCACCCTGGAGGGAAGACGAAGTGTTATATCTTTTATATCCCCGTGAGAATGTAGTGTGCACATTTAGAGAAAAAAAACAAAAAAACTTCAGAGCTACTGGCCCATTCGCCGAGAGTAACTGCCGAAATCGAGAACTGAATAATCTATGTAATGTTACGTATGAGATATTTAGTCTCCTTTTGGCTCAACGACAACTTTATTCTTTTCTATGTGCCATGTCCATTCAGAGCGTAGGAGATCGTGGCTCTCCGCAACTTTCTCTCGTTTGTAGCTCTATGGAATGTTTCTCTTTTTTACTATGCCTTCCATTCCTTGTTCTGCAATCAATTTACTCGTCCGTAAGGTTTCTCGCTGTTACCGCCCCCATCCGTTTTAAGCATTCAATATGTCCTGTGATTATCAATTTTCCCAGTCCTTCAACATTATGCGTCCAAGTAATGTCAACTGACTCTTTATTTTACCTAGCCATAAATTCCCTTGTTACTGCCATTTTCCTTAAACTTAATCGTTGCTGACATGTTTTTCATATGGAATTCTTAGAATCCTTCTGTAGAACCACATATCTGTTAGCTCAAGTCTTCACTTCATCTGCGAGATCCAGCATTTACTAGCATATAGAAGGATTGATATTACATAGCAGTTCAACGTTATCTTCCTTGTTTCTAACGAAATTATCCCTGAATCTTAATATTTTGTTCAGTTTTCGTAAGATATCTTTTACACATTTCAAATCTTTCGTCACCTATCGAACTAAAACAATTCAGATAAGAGTGAACACAAATCTTACTGTAAGATTCGAACCCGGACTTAGTGGAATTTGATATGCGACATTCGATGTCGGTTGATATGACCCAGAGAACAATGCCGGTAGGAGTTTCTCTCCTGGCACATTCAACTCAGCCAGAGATATGAATTGTTAGGAGGTAGACAAAATGTCAGCCACCTCGAGGAGTCAACCTCTGTGACAAAAAGGAAGAAACCTGGAGCGGGCTGTAGCTTTCCTGTTGTCTGGCTAGGCAAGCAAAAACAGGGACGCATTAGCTCGATAGGCACTGATCAATAGCAGTTAAAAGCGAGATAGTCAACTCTAACGAATTTATACGACGGCGAGTGGGATTTCCGACACTAGTACAGTATCGCATTTACAATATAAGCATGAAGGCAAATGGAAAACAATAGGACTAATATATTTTTATGGTGTTCGACTTTAGATCGAAATATGTTGTTAGCGTAACAATTATCTGCACAGGATAGACTGGGTTCTATAGCTTTGGGTGGCAACAAGTCTTGGAGAATGTACGGTTGCTAGAGGTCTTGCCCTGTTTCTCGAATTGCATCAGTGTTCTTGATATGGTAACTCTTGAAAACCCAAACAGTTCAGCAACCTTAGTGATCGAGGCTCCTGCCATGCGAGCTCCAACAATTTGCTTTTTTTTTTTAAATCAGAGAGGTCAAGCATTTAGCTTAAATTTTAATAAATTCTAAAAAATAAATAATACAAAGACAGTAAATTAGATAAATAAATGTATTTACAATAGATATAACCTGCAATTACGAAGTTTTAGTTAAAATTCTTAATATAATGGGTCTTTGAAATATAGGAGTGGATTTTTCAACTGTTCCAATTATTTTGTCCATCCCCTGTATGTTGTTAGCGTAACAATTATCGGAGCAGAACAGACTGGGTTCTATAGCTTTGGATGGCAATGGGTCTAGGAGAATGTAAAGTTGAATTCAGAAATGTATGTCGCCCTGGAGTAGCATATACTATACAGCTAAAGAAAGGATCGTCCATATTGGTTCGATTATCCCAACTACGGTCGAATGATGACGATATTTATTTTCTACTCAAATACTAGTCTCTTCATCCTCTTCTGATTCCATTAGTCAGGAGAACGTTACAGTAAGAAGGTTTCATCTCATCAAATGTTACATTGTGAACGGAACTCTCGAGAGGAATGCTTCTCCAATCACAATAACCTTAAACCCTTCAAGTGTAGAGTCAATCTCTATCTATCTATCCAGCATGTCTTCATAATATGCCCTCATTCTCTGTCATCCATTGAACGATTTCACAACAAGTAAACACCTACATAGATGCGGGAAATGGTTAGAATGGTCGCTTACTGACCATGAGAATCCGTGTTCGAATTTCGTCATAGATTTATCTTTCTTCTTGAAAGTTTATATAGCGGCTTGGATTGTGGAATTCCAGTCGGATCTATTATATTCGTTTATTTGCTAATATCCTTGGCAGGGTAAATATATCATAACAGACTGGGTTCTATAGCCTTGGATGTGCCACCGGTCTAGGAGAAAATAACACTGAATTTAAAGTTGCATGTAACCCTTGCGTAGCACATACAATACAGCTAAAGAAAGGATCGCCCGCATTGGCTTGATAATCCGGACAACGGTTGAATAATGATGATGAATGGTCAGGTCTAATCCTGAGAATAAAGACAATGGACTATGTGAAAATAAATGCTTCTACTCCATGATTAAGTAACGTATAGTGGAATGGTTCGCTTACTCTAATGCACCGGGAAGCTATCTTTTCAGGGGTTTATCTCCTAGCTGGCCCAATCTAGCTATATAGGTCAATGGTTAGGAACGAAGACTTTAAGCTCGGTCTCGAGTGCCTATGTACACTGAGCAGACTCAGCCAGAAAGTAAGTCTGAATTCAAAGCTGCATGTCGCCCTCTTGTAGCGCATACAATACAGGTAAAAGAAAGGATCGCCCGCATTGGTTTGATAATCCTGACTACCGTTGAATAATGATAAGGATGATCCAAGCGGAAAGTAAAATCGGAGAGACGAATGCCATATATTGACCACGTCGGTTTCGTTCAACTAGAGCTAATGTTCTTGAAAAAATTCAGTAAATTATCCCCTACCTAAAATCATAGGCCACAAGTGGACGTTTTAGCATTGTATGGCAACCAGTCTATGAAAAATTAAACTGTATTCAAGTCAAGTGGGCGTACTTACGACAATAGACTAGTTAGCTTCTTTTGCTGAATACGTTGATATTGTAAATATCGCCTGCGATACTAATTTAAAAATTCTATGGTTGTACCTTAAATGGCCACAGGATTTCTACAGGTAACGGGTCTACCTTAAAAGGGCTACCGGCCCATCTTAAAAGGGCCATCGTTCTTCTTTAGAATGTCAAGAATCTACCTTAGAACGGCTACAGGTCAACCTTAAAAGGGTTACAAGTCCTCGTTAGAAGGCGACGTGTCTACCTTGAAAGGGCTGTGTGTCTATCTTAAAAGAGTTATAGTTCCTTTTTAGAAGGTCACGTTTCTTCCTTAAACGGTCTACAGGTTTACCTTAAAAAGTCACAGATCAACGTTAAACGGAACTCAGGTCGTCTTTAGAAGGCCACGGATCGACATTAAAAGGGCTAGACTCTATGTAAATAGGACACATGTCTTCTTGCGAAACCCGCGACACCTTAAAAGACATGAACCTACCTTAAAAAGAGGCCACAAGTCTTCTTTAGAAGGTCATGAATCTAACTTAAGAAGATGTTACATGTCTCCTTTAGAAGGCCAGGGATCTACCTTAAAACGCTGAAGAGTGTAAAAGATCCACTGGCCTTCTTTTGAGTCGACCATAAAATGTCTACGGGTCTACCTTAAAAAGGCTACGTTAAGCCTTGTTTTTTTATGGGAGCATTACCAAAATCCAGATAACAGTAAGAATACCGAAAAGAAGTATAGAAGTTTTTAATTTATGCAACGTGGTCGATCACGATCCTCCACAACTACCCCTCCCGTTTATGTTTAAGCAACGCTTGACTCTTTACAATCCATATTTACCCCCTGCCCTCCTATATACTCAGACTCAGGCAAATTATTAAATGTTTCCCTCTGCTTTTCCTTCCTTCAACGTCTCCTGCAAGTATTACATTTGCTATGTCCTCTTTCGTTATAATATGTCCCAGAAAACTCAACCCCTGTTTCTGATTTTAAGTATGTCTTTTTAGCTACCATTTTGCTTGAGAATCAACCTTGTTGCTCACAGTTTTACATCTTCTATATGTTACTTGTCTCTTCGGGACGTAGGCGATGATTGCTCTCCAAAGCTTCCTGTTCTTGTTGTTTTAAGCAACCTTTGACTCTTTACCATCCTTCTTTCTCTGCAATCCATTCATAAAAACTCTTGCCTTCAATATGTCCTGTGAGTGTTACATTTTCCAAGCCGTCTTTCCTCATGTTTATCAACTGTTTTCTGATTTCAAGTTGAAGTGTCCTAGCTCTCATGAGAATATTAATAAAATTAATTTACAGCTAATCTAAACCGTGATATGAAAATTATTTTGTTTTTTCTAACAATAATTTCGATTACACGTTAATTTATTTTATTTTTTTTAATTTAACTAAGCAGTAAAGAAATAAGAAAGATTATCCTTGGAATAAACGTAACATGTATGTGACACTTTAACGTGATGTAATGTTTAACAAGCTTGTCTCGCTTGATTATTTTTGACTGGATAATGTGTTCGATTCTCACTGGGTTCAGCATATATTAAGTCTTGTTCCACATCTAAGCAACGCTTAAAAATCGACATAAATATAAGACGGCTGCCCCAAAATTCCGTGCAATCATGCGTTTTAATAATAAGCAAAATGTCTTAAATTAATAAAAATATATATATATATATATATATATATATATATATATATATATATATATATATATATAATGTATAAAGGAGCGAACAAAATAAATATTTAATATAAGTAAATGATGCCAGTCATGCTGCAGTAAAGGATGAAGAAAAATTCTGACCAGAGGATGTTTTAAATCATAAACTATTCTCTCCAGTATATAAAGGTGAAGCTTGTAGGTCGAGCTAACATCTGCGGCAAACATTGGAAACAAATCAGATTTTTGATTAGTTTTCCCGCCTCGTTTTCTTTTCAAACATTCGTGAGGATTCCTGTTTATTTTGCATCTTATTTCGTGCTGTGCTCGATTCTTTCGTAAAAAAAAAAAAAAGGAAACGACATTTTCCTCCTAGTTTGCACTAAGCAGCAGGATATTTTCAATATCTAATCTCGTAACAAGGCCACCTTATTCGTCATAAAACGAGCTTGATATTTCATAAACAGATCTTGATATCGAAGCTCGTATGACTTGACAAGCGATTCCTAAATCCAAATCTAAGATAAATCTTTTCATTTAGGAGGAAAGGAAGGACGAATATTATTTAATCTAACTTGAAATTTCTATTTGATCCAATTTTCTCCAGGTTTACATCAACATGTATCCAAGGAAACCGGGGTTCATATTCGAGAGAAAGCCTTCCTGTTGTAATGAATTAAGATAAAAGAGAAGTGGTCTTAGTTATTTGCAGCCTAACAAAACGTGATCCAATAATTTATTTTTTATTTTTTATCTGGGAAGTAAGTAAAAATGATCTTATGTCATACTCTGCACGAATTTGACGTCAAAAATGTAATTCTCACTTTACACGGGTAGGATATGACACATGTTCACTTTAATGTGAGGGACTAGATTTCGTTTATGCGTGTAAGAAGATGAGCGCCACGAAGCCGACAGAATTCACACCCCACACCAATTTGAGCTGGAGTAGCGGTTTATCCCTTGTTTCCTGTTTAGGACTCGGTTTCCGGCTCAATCTACAGTCTACTTCAACTAAATTCCCTGCCTAAATCACGAAATTTTATCTACTATTTATTTACACCTATCGTCTTGTCCCCAATCCGTTTTTTTTTTGTTTTTGTTTTTTAACAGGAGTAAAAATTTATCCCTTGTCCACTTTTTAGGATTGAGTTCCTGTTACTTCTAAAGCCTACTCCAACTTTATACAGCTAACGTCCCTGCCTAAACCATGAAATTTTATTTACTATTTATTTACGCCTATCGTCTTGTCCACCATCTTTGTTTTGAACAGGAGTAGAAATTTATCCCTTGTCCACTTTTTAGAATTGGATTTCCTGTTACTTCTAAAGTCTATTTCAACATTATACAGCTAAAGTCTCCGCCTAAACTTTGAAATTTTATCTAATATCTATTTAACTTTTTTTCTTCCTTAATAGGAGTAGGTAGGTCCGCTTATCGTCCCGTTCACACTCTTCTCCGTTCTTTTGAACATGTTAGAGGTTTATCAATTGTGCCCTGTTTAAGATTGGGTTTCTGGATACTTCCGGTTAAATTCTTTTCCTTCTTTTTCACTTCCTGTAGCCACTTGTGTCTTAGTGGCGTTATCGCTTTACTTGGGGTGAATTGAATAAATTACTACTCAAATTTTGGGGACTGGAGAAGTAATCCTATTCTAGAGTAATCTAACTATATTTTTTTTGGGGGGGTGTAATTTGTGAAATATAATGCGTAAACTTATTTTATGTAAGGGTCTTATTCCTGGCATTGAATTAGTATCAATTACCCGTCAAATATGACGGACAAAAATGCAGATTAAATTTAATATTTCAGATTAGTTTTAGTTTTATAAATATTTTGACTTTCTTCTTCTTTCTTCTATATATATACCGCAACTGAGTGTTTTAATCCTAATCATATCTCAAAATCCCGATGGGTAATCATTGGGATTTTGAAATATGATTAGGATTAACACACTCAGTTGAGATATTTAATATCGAATTCATTTTTTTTTTTCGAGTATATAATTCTGAATTAAAAAAAAACAAAACAAAAAAAAACAAAAACGAACGTAGCTCTCTGGAGGCACAGTCATGTGAAGGATTAAGGATTTCGTAATTAACTATGGTGCGGGTTGTGGGCTCTATGCTACTGATTGCGGTCGATGGGGTCGCTATATACTGAGTGTATTGATAGATATCGGTCGTTTATACTGGAGTCTATAAGCACTTACCTGGATTAAGGGGAAATAAACATTGGTTGTTATTTTTTTTCACGTTTATAACCATTTACTTTGGTCAATTTTATTTGACTTTATAAGCATTTACTTAGTTCGGCAAAGATAAATATATTTTTTTATTTGAGTCTATAATCATTTAGTTTTGCGATCGGTAAATATTGGCCATTTTTCTTTGAGTCTATAAGCACTTACTTGAGTCAAAGATTAGTACATATTAATTGTTTTTATTTGAATTTATATGCATTTGCTTGTGTCGGAGATAGTTAAATATTGTTCCATTTTATTTGAGCATAAAACCATTTACTTGGTTCTAGAATAAGTAAATATTAATCGATTTTATTCGAATCTAAAACAATTTATTTGATTCGGATTTCGGTATATATTGCTCATTTTTATCCAAGTGTATAAACATTTACTTGGTTTGGAGAGAGGTAAACATTGATTAATTTTATTGAATGTATAACCATTTGGTTCAGGTATACGTAAATATAGGTTGCTTTTATTTTAAACTATATGCATTTACTTTGTTCTGCGATAACTAGACTGACTCGGAAACTTTTCTGATTTAAATCCAATCGAGAATCTATGGTCAATCTGCAAGGAACGACTTCACGGAATAGACATACGAAGTATTAACATATGCAGTGGTTCATGTTTCACGGGAAAAATACAACCCCCCCCACCAAAAAAAAAACCCGGAAATAACGGAATTTGTTTTGTTTCAATTAATTCGCACAAGTTTGTAGGCCACTGAAAGAAAATGAAGCTGCTGATCTATCAGTGCCTACCTTGTCTACCTAGATGGCACATCGATGGAGTATATATATGTATATATATATATATATATATATATATATATATATATATATATATATATATATATAAAATGAGAACTATATATATATATGAATGTAATGAGAACTAAAATAATATATAAATTCTAACGTTGACACTATTAATTCAAAAGAGGGCTCAATAGCGAGAGTAGAGCAATAATTATTTATTATAATATTGCATATAGGCAAAAACAATTTACGCGCAACAAAGATGCAACCTTGTTTCGGTGCATTTCGTTGCACCTCGATTGGTGAGTACAAAAAATGGTTATGATTCAAACCCATTTTTTGTTATGGTTCATAACCATTTTTGGTTCTCACCAATCGAGGTGAAACGAAATGCACCGAAACATGGTTGCATCTTTGTTGCGAGTAAATTTTTTTTGTCTATATGAAAAAATTCTAATAAATATATATATACATGTGTGTGTGTGTGTGGGTGTGTGAGTGAGTGAGTGTGTGGATATAGATGTAATAGGAAAGAACGGTTAGATTAATGATCCAAAGTTCAATAGTATTTACGTTTTTATTTTAAAAAACAAAAACAGTGTTCAATACAGAAGTGGAGCTTAAAATTATAATTATTTTTTAAAATACGATTCTATCTAGACAAGGCTTGATAGTGTGTTCGTGCAGCGATACAAATTTTCGTATGCTTTTTTCAGTAACGTCCATCGCAGACAATGGCCATAGGACAACTAATCAACAATCGAGACAATAGTGTTTGGGCGTGATGAAATCTGATGCAATAACGGATGACGCAATGTTTTTCAAGGCCAAACAAATTCCATCATACACCCCGAAAACACATTAATATTATGATTCAAACCCATTTTTGTTATGGTTCATAACCATTTTTGGTTCTCACCAATCGAGGTGAAACAAAATGCACCGAAACATGGTTGCATCTTTGTTGCGAGTAAATTGTCTTTGTCTATATGAAAAAATTATAAGAAATATATATATACATGTGTGTGTGTGTGTATGTGAGTGAGTGAAATCTGATGCAATAACGGTTACCGACGGCACGAAACTCATGTACTCCTTCTGCAAATTCAGTTTTCGCCTTGATGCGCAATTATTTTGGCCTTGTACCAGACAAATAAAATATTTATTAAAAAAACAAAACTGCCTCCGGAAATGAGTTGCTTAGGAAATCTGTCAATCCCTTACGCTTATTTGCTTTTATTTTTCCCCTTGTTGAAATGTTCGTACAATCCGCGGTACATCTGACAGCAGACACATGTACTTATGAATATGCAATATTTTAGGATGAGATGTTAATCAAATCCAAACTATTCTCAGCATCCAATTTCTTCAAAAAGAAGCATAAAATCTAGCAAACTTTGAAGACAACATTCAAAATTTCATTATTAATAAAATCCCTTCTTCAAAGAAGAAGAAATTTTTTTTGTTTTTCATCATTATAGATTAAAATTCAAATATTAAATATGAACTGTACGGGATTTCAAGTCAATCTCTCTCAATATATCCGTAGCTAGATTCCCTTTTTTTCTTTATACATCAAGCAAATAAATTCTGAAATATTAAGACGTTACTTGGTAACCTTGTATTATGTAAGGGGCTGTTTCTTGGGTTAAATATGTGAGCATTAAGAGTGCATCAAAATATGAGAAAGCCCTCAGCGTTGATTCTTCAGGTAGTAAATAAAAAAAAATGGTATCTTTTGAGATAAAGACGTGCACAAATCAACCGTTTGTAGAAAGAAAGAAGTGAAAAACCTCGCGTAATTCCGTGCCCTATTTAGATGCTAAGCTTACCCAGGGAAATCAACTGCTGTATTTCGCAAAGGAATATTATTCAGTTAGAGAACTTCCAAATCATTTCTAAATCAGTCCTGATTATGAAGGAAACGGAATTGAAGTGGTATACCTACGCAAAAAGAAACGGCTATTGTTCGTCTTCTTTTTCTTACTTATTTGAAAACCAAACTACAGGATGGGCCGAAAGTCTTTTCACCCCTACATAATATAATTTTCTATTTCAGATGGCTGACAAGAGCACCTACACTAAAAATGATTGCATCCATACAGACCTTCTTGATGTGTTCAGTGCACCAGAAAATGTTTAGTTCACCAGAAAATTAAAAATAAAAACTGATTAGATAGAAACTAAAGAAACAAAATGGAAGAGAAAACGAATTAAAACAAAATGTATGAAAAAAAAAAAAAAAAAAAGAATTAAAGTTTATGAAAAGCAATATCCAGACCGATGTCTACAAAAGAGAATAAGTTTAGATTGGAATGGTTAACATAACTAGCTTATCTTACAGGTTAGTTTGATAATGCATTTGATTATTACAGGACGTCCTATAATTGTAGGCTTGTGCCAAATTAAACTAAGTATTAGGTTGGTGCAAAAATAATGACGGTTTCTCACATATGTTACTATGTGAGAAACCATCATTATTTTTGCAACAACCTAATAAATAGCTATTATATAGTGATTCACCAAGCGTAGCTTAGATGTGGCACAAGGCCGAAAGTAGGGGGTACCCAGTGAGGATCGAACTCACTTGTAATTGCTCTAGCAAGACAAGCTTGCTAACCATTACACTAACTCGAGGTGCCCAGATAGTTATTATATATAAACAAAATATTTTCTCCAAAAAATTGCCGGAAATTTTTATATCCCCAAAATTCATTAAACTGTTTTCCTTCATTTTCCTCAATATATTCCCCCGTATTGTGTGAAGTTCTGGTGACTAGGGTGGTGCGTAAGTCTTGTCACTCCTACATAATATAATTTTCTATTTAAGATGGCTGACACGAGCTCCTACACGAAAATACAGACCTCGTCAATGAAAGTAAATAAACTAAATCTGTTTTGTATTACTGTAGTAGTTGTTCTAATTTTCTCATTACTTTTTCGTAGGGTTTGACAAGATTTTCGAACCACCCTGTAGTTACAATCCATAATCGTCGATCGGATCACAAATACCACGAGTCACGATGAATGCATGTCCACTCAGGGAGATTCCGTGTCTTGAACGACTATTAGGCCTTAAAATCAACCCAGACATCAAGTGGAACTCGTACATACTATACACCGCTGAAAATGCAGGAAAAAATGGCCAGTTCCCTGTACAGCTCCTGCAAATACCCGACTCCTTGTGCTATCCTCTACCTGTAAAAGAATCAAATCTCGCCTAAAATGGAGCACTGCCCAGTCCTCACTTCCCAGACTCGATAGAGTCCTAAAGCGTTTCCACGTCCTTTTGGGTGGAAAATTGTTTTCCACTCTGCAACTTCACTTTCACAGACGGCATATAGCAAGCCTATCACTAGCGTTACTTCTATGGAAAGTGCTCAGAGAAACTGAATTCATTGGCTTCTCCCGTTCTAAACTTCACGGCTAGGACCCGTCATCTCATTAACATTGTAGCAAACTACCCTCATTCCCTCCGGATCCAATTTGACTCAAGCAGCTTCTTCCCGCGAACAACTGCTCTGTTGAACCGACTCTAAAGAGAATGTTTCTCCGATCACAACAATGTTAACCTGTTCCAGTCTAGGGTTAATCGTTATCTTGCCTACCTGTCCGGATAAACTGTGCCTCTTACTCTGTTACCTTCTACCTCATGTAACCACTGGACGGAGCTTGTACAGGGTTAACTTCATTTTATTATTATTTTTTTCTTTTTTTAAGCATATCACCCCAAGCAAGGCTTGGGTGCAACTAGCACGCAAGGGGTTACAGGAATTGAGAGCAGGAATAAAGAAGGGTGTTTGAGGAAAGGATATAGAGAAGGACGGAGATAAGGATCAAGTCATCAGAAGATGTCGGGTGATATTACATTTGAATATCTGAAGCTTATATCTATCAGGGAAGTAATTAAGAAGAACAGCGCAAGTGTTTAGCCAAATTTCAACCGCTGGCTGGGCATAAGTCATTTTCTCTGGTAAAGCGGTAGTCAGGTCTCAAAGAGTTAAGCATTTCAGCCCAAGCAAAGCGGAAGTGCCACTAGCACGCCCAGGGGTCACGGAGAGTTAAAATAGGAAGAAAGATGGATGCTTGAGGAAAGGATAAAGTGAAGGACAGGGATAAGGATATCACATTACATTTGAAGATGTGAAGATTACAGCCATCAGGGAAGTAATTAAGAGGAAGGGAATTTCACTGACAGGAAGTGCGAGGGAAGAAGATGTTGGAGTAAAAGAGACGACTACATTTAACCGTTTGGGCAGTGGAAGAGTGAGATGCGGACCTAATAGCATGCTTAAATTTATGCAGTTTAGGAACCAGAGAAAATAGATCGTCAGAGCAGTTGCCATTGAAATGAAAAGATAGAGGGAAGCAAACATACGGCCGTGAGAGAGTGACTAAAAAATTAAAAACAAAGAAACATGACTAAACTTGATGGACGACAAGACGCACAAGTATATTAGACGTAAGCATGGATCGCTCAGTTAGGATCGAACTCACTATTCAGTTGGAATTGATCCAACGAGACAAACCTGCTAATCATTACAGCACGTCGTAACGCCGGCTGCAAGTCTTTAGTGTAATGTTTAAAGTAATATATCAGTCAATGAAGAATATGAAGGTTATTGTAACAGATAGAAGCGCGCCAAGAAAATTGGCGAGGACAGTTAGGATTCCGCTCGTTTGCGTTGCATCCACTGTCGCACAAAAAACATTATAAAATATACCAGTCCCGCCTATTCTGGGCTAGGTGTGGCGTAAATAACAGAGTAGGTTTGGCACTCTGGTTATTAGTATAGATGAACGACAACTGTACAGCTCACACATTGCGAAGAACTGTACAGCTCACACATGACGAAGAACTGTACAGCTCACACATGACGAAGAACTGTACAGCTCACACATGACGAAGAACTGTACAGCTCACATTACGAAGAACTTTATTTATATTCAATATATGTGATTTCTTTCTTTTTTTTTTTACAAAAATGATTAGTAGAAAATGTCATGAATTCATTTCTGACCTTAAATATCTGATTGGGACCCGGAAATGTTGATACACGATAAATCAAAGAAAAAAATATTTGAGTAAAGAATAGTATTATTGTAATGTCGACCACTATGTAGAAGGTGAGCGTGTGATATAAAATTCTTGGCTCTGATATTCCACATTGGGTTAAAATCAGACTATGTATCGTGGCTGAAATTCGCATATATACCGTAGGCCAATGTTTTAGCTAATTCTCTGGAAAATGTGCGTCTATTATATCGTCAAATATAGTATTTAATATTAATTTAATTTATGTATGAATTTCGGGGATTATGAGCAATCCTCATTTACATTATTTACATTCGGGCTATCTTCCTCATTTTTGCTGTTTTTTTCACAACGTTTCGATCATTCTGCCCTCCGGCCTTCCTCAGGAGTATATCGATCTGGGTAATTAGAACTTGTATCAGTGAATCCCCCAAAAAGATTCTTACAATCTAAATAATATTTTCAGGCTTTTGATAACATTCAAAAGGTTGATAAGCTGTAAAAAACAAATAAATCAATAAATGAATTTATATTTTTTATAATGTAAGGAAGGATGCAATAAATATTTCTTAGCCATGCGGAAGTTGACCTGATCCCCTTGTCATCATTGGAAATCGCCGTATCTGGGAGCTCTTAGGCTACTGCATCTTCTGAGAAACAGTCAGCCTTTTAGGCCCGCACTTCACTTCTATTAGGTTGGTGCAAAAATAATGATCCATCTTCTGATTACATTTAAATCAAGTTCAGCTTTTTCATAGTCATTCACTAACCTCCATGTGACCAGTTTAAATCGTTCGAAATGTTGTCCTCATCATTTTTGCCATATTCATGACGTTTCAGCCGTTGTATGCTCTGAACTTCTTCAGGTGATACTTAGTCCAACCCCACCTTGAGCTAAATAAAGAGTTCGGTTCAAAATTTCAACGTATACCACCTAAAGAAGGTCGGAGCATAGAACAGTTGAATTGTCGTGAATATGGCAATAAAGATGAAGACAACAGTCTGAAGGATGTAGACAGTGGAAATAACTACAATACCTCTTTTCAAAAATATGGACAGATACTCCATGTGAACGTTTGAATAACTTTCTCCGTCCAACATTAAAAAAAAAAGATCTATTATAAATTGTTTACTTTCTACGTGATTCCAGCAGGGCAGCCATTTTGAAGAAGTTTGTGGGAAAATGAAGGTATCGCTTCCATATTTTATCCTGGGTTAAATTTCATGGTTTAACAGAGTCCTAAAATCTCTCACTGATATTTGTAAGATTAAATACGAACAGCATTACATTGTGAGCGACCATCATGTAATGCATATTGATTTTCCAAGTGTAGCTTAATGTGGCACAAGGCCGAATGTATGAGGCACCCAGTGAGGATCGGACTAACTATTCAGTCGTAATTGTTTTAGCGAGACAATCTTGCTAACCATTACACAGCCTCGGAAGCCCTATTGATTTTCCAAGTGTAGCTTAGATATGGCACAAGGCCGAAAGTATGAGGCACCCAGTGAAGATCGAACTCACTATTAAGTCGTAATTGTTTTAGTGAGACAAACTTTCTATTACACCACGTCTCGGTGCTCCCATCATGTAATGCATATGCACGTTTAGTGATGTTAGAAGTCCAATAAAAAAACAGAAAGAATAGGCTTAGCAGAACAGGATAATTATATGTTTAAGATAAATACAACTTATATCAATAAAATCTCCGTTATGTTATAGGTTGGAATCTCAAGCAATTTTTTTAGAATTTTTTTTGAATTGACAAAATAAAGGTATGCAGTTTGTCTTTTTGAAAATTATATTTCCCACATGGTGACCCTAATTCTCGATAAACGGTTGTATCTAATTTCTAATGTTTTCCATTACCCGACAAAGAATTTGTGTAATTGTGTAGTATATTGAAGTCGTCAATTCGTCAGTTGTTGCTGGTCTATGTTTGTAAACCCAGCTTTCAGGTAGCCCCAGAGAAAATAATCACATGGGGAGACATCAGGCGAATGTGCAGGTCATTTAACGCCGCTGTCCATCTAGGGAGATTACGTGTTCTGGAAACACTTCCTTCAATAACACCATTAATCTTCTCGCCGTGTGCACGATGGTTCCATCCTGTTAAAACCAAACACCTGACTTCGAAAGTTTTGGTTCCAGAAAGTTTCTTAAGATCTCCGCATACCTATGAAAATTTACAGAAACCACCTGACTTTCATCATCATGAAAAAAGTAAGGCAACCCGAACAAACAACACCATTTATAATGGTAACTCGTGTACAGGTCTTTCGTGAAACTGTTTGGGGTTGTTTGCTCTCCACTAGCGATGATCTGTTTATTGAGGCAACCAGAGAGATGACGGTTGGTTTTGTCGTTTAGAAATAGAAGTGCATTTACGTGAACATTCAAATGGCCATATTTCTTCTTCTTTTATGTTCCTTCAAGACGCTGGCGATCAGGGCTCTTCACAAATTCCTGTCTTTTATAGCTCTCTGTAAGGTTTGTATTTTTGCTATCTTTACTAAACCCTGTTCTGCTAACTATATACACAAGCTCGTTAGGTAGGTTATAAGTTGCTTTCCTCTTCCCAATATGCCTTCAATATATCCTGTGAGGGTCAAATAATCTTTTCCATTTTATTCTTGGCATCCTTCTGTTGAACCACATTTATGTTGCTTCCCGTCTCTCCGTCATTTGTGATGAGTTAGTCCGCCATTCCCTGAAGACTGATAACGGTTCCGTATTCTTTTCTTTCTTTCTAACGAACTATTCTCCTGTTTCTTAATGCTTTGCTTAGCTTTTGTGAAGCATCTTTCTCTATCTCAATGGACCTTCTGATTTTGATGTCGCACTTTTCGTCTTCTGTTAATACGCCTCCTAATCATTCAAATTTTGTACTTCCTTTATTTGGGTTTATCCCATTTCTAATATGCATTATCAGCCTGGGTATGACGATAAATTACATGCAGCAGGAAGGTCTCTGATCGGTAGGTTTTGAGGGGCGTGGAACCACCTCTTAATTGCTGTTGTACCCAGGTGCACTCTGGACCGGGGTGGTAACCACTGTTAAGGTCCCAGCCATGGACAAATTGTGAACACCCAGACTGGAGTCAAGACAGTATTAAAGTATAAGAATAGATTTTTATATAAAAAATACCAGCAATTCATTTTTGAAAAAAGAAAAAAAAAATTACCAGTAATAAATTTGACTCTTCACAAAACCCCTCTTTACAAAAATGCGTCAATGAAACCTGATCTACAAACTGATTTCTTAGAATACATATTCTATTCATACGAATCTACCCTAAAAAAAAACTTGGCCTAAATAGCCCACTGAGGTTGATATTCCGTAAAACAAAATAAACCTCAAACTAGCAATAATCAACTTTTTTTTTTGTTGTTAACTATGCATTCTTATTAGGTTGGTGCAAAAATAATGACGCAATAATGCCGTTTTTTGACGTATTTTGTAACGTCAAAAAACGACATTATTACTTCATTATTTTTGCACCAACCTAATACTTCTTGCATTCGATGTTTAGTCCTTTCTAGTTTTATTTTACTAAATTTTGTAGTAGTTTCTGTAGATTCCTTTCTATGTCTGCTATAAACACCCTGACATCAGCATATCTTATTTGGTTAACATTGCGTCCGCTTCACTGTATTTTTAATCATATTGACCCCACACAAGGGAGTAAAACCATCAAGGCACACAAAGGCGTTACTGAATGTGAAATAATAAGAAAAAAGAGAAACATAATTTATTGGCTACCATCCCGGGCTAGAGTGCACCTGGGTGGTTCCACACCCCTCAAAACCTACCGATCAGAGACCTTGCTGCTATTGGCGAGAATAATAGAAGAGTAATCAAGAAGACAGTGTATAAGAACTGACATTTCATTTAAATGTTTGAAAAGTTGGTCAGAAAGTAGGGGAGCAAAAGAAGTGAGAGTCAAAAGCGAGCAGTACGTAAAAATAAAATGCTATCCGGGTAATGGCTCGAAATCAATCGCTCGACAGTAAATTGCTCGAAAAATAATTTCTCGAACTATCAATTGCTCGAAAAGAAGATTGTTCGAAACCTGTGGTTAAAAAAATAATAAAACTCCATTGTTTCTAATATTTACTATAAGATAAAATAAAACAACTTTATTGTTGTCAACTGAAAGTTAAAATTAAAGAACGAGTACATTTATATAGCAGGTCTGATTTTTTCTTCTACATTGCTTTTTTGTCATAGTTTAAAATAAAGGCTATATTTTTATTATTACTCTTATTCTTCGTTGTTTCAAAAAATAAAAAAAATATAAGTATTGTTGCTAATATTTACTCTATTAGTATGAAATATTATATGCAACACATCTTAAATAATCTTCAACATTGCTTGTTGTGTCATGTTCTTTAATCGCATTGCACAGTCACGGTACTTTTTTCTGCCCTCAGCTGAACTCACTCCTCCCACATATTGCTCTATTCGCAATTCTTGTAAACTTTGTTCTCTCTTTAGTCACCGTGTGTTGAGCCAGCCAAGAGAGAATGACCTAGAAGACTGACTGCTAATAGTGTTGTGGCTCCTTTTCGAGCAATCTGCCTTTCGAGCAATTGATAGTTCGAGAAATTATTTTTCCAGCAATTGATTTTGACACCATTTACTGTCGAGTAAATGATTTCGAGCAATTTACCTAGATCCAAATAAAATGTTAGCATCGAACTTACAGTTACATCTAGCCAATTCAAGTGTACATTGATGAGACCTTTCCGCCAATCTAGTACTGCGCTTAAATTCCGATACCATAGCGGAGAGTTTATTCGACCAGTTACCATTAAAGTAACTATCGAAGAGATACAGAGAAACTACGTTATAGTGGAATGGGAAGTGACTAAAAGCGAAACGCCATGATTCTTCTTTTCATCTCTAAATATAGAGCAGGATTACCGGAGCATATATGGCAGCAATATAGATTGAATAAATCCAGTTGGAAGACACATCCTTATCTTACACCGCTTTCTAGTCTTGTATATTTACTGAATTCATTTTCTATCCGTATGTAAGCAGTTTATAGCCAATATATAATCCAAAATATGGCAAGGTTACATAGTAGTTTCTATAATTCTTCATGACGTACTTTATCAAATGGTTTAGCATAATCTATAAAACATTTATGCATTCAAGTGTTTATTTCCGATATTATTCCGAGCATACACCACTGTGCAAATTAATTGAAACAAACACTTCAGTTTCCTTTCTTTCACTATACGGTCAGTTTTAGACCCAGTGGAATGACAGGGTTTAATCGATTTCTAATTTTTCCTCGGATAAGATCATTTGCAGTGGTGTGCAGGTAATATAAATTTAAGGCATCTTCGGATTTCAATGTCACACTTTCCATTCTTTGCTGAAAATATTCCCAGATATTTAAATTGTTGTACTTGTTGACTTTGTTACCTCCAATTTGTAATTACAGTGTAACCCGGATATAAGAGAGTTGTCGGGACCGGAGAAGAAGTCTCTTATATCCCTGTTTCTCTTATACCCGGTTTTCTCTTATATCCGGGTTCGGTCTATTTTGTTTAGGTAAGTATGGCTCTAATTTGGGACCGGGGACAATCTCTCTTATATCCGGGTCTCTTATATCCGAGTTACACTGTAATATGTTGAGCTGTCCATTTTACTGGCAACAATGCAGTCTCTGTTCCATTGATTCCTAGTCCTTTCCTTTCACTGCCTTCTGTAGGAGTTCTTGTAGTTTCTTTTCTGTCTTTCCTATCAACATTGTGCCATCGGCATATCGCATGTAGTTAAGATTGTGTCCGTCAATAATAAATCCTGGTAGGACTTCTAATTCTCCGAGAACCTCCTCACTGTGTAAGGTGGAATAAGTCTGGTTAGAAGACACATATTTGTCTTACACTTCTTTCTATATTTGTATATTTACAGAATTCATTTTCTTTTCGTACGTAGGCGGTTTACTGCCAATATAAGTGCTGGATTATTCTAATTTCCTTCACAAATTTGGCAAGGTAACCTAGTAGTTCTAATTATTCTTCATGATGTACTTTATCAATCGCTTAAAAATAGCGTTAGCTACATTAAGACGCCTGTCTATGTTCTCTAAGACAATACCAATTGTAATGATATTGGTAATATTACCGGTTTCCTTATAAGGAAACATTTGACATTCATTGACCAAGCAGTCAGTACTGCTTACGGTGGAAATTTATAAAACATATTTTCAGAAAAACAGGTTACTCTCGTCCAGTAGCTCTTTTCGTTCTTACCATTATCGATGAAGTTTTCCTTTTTCCTTCCTAAATTATTATTTGAAATAGTGTGAAAAGTTATTATTTTCTCTTCGAATTACATGAGCTATCCATTTTAGTTGTTTCCGTTGTTGGTATTCCTCAAGTGATGCGATGTCTGTCATTTAGTTCAGTTCTTTGCTTGTGAATGTGCAGCGCCAGTTCAAAATGATTATAGAAGGATGGTCCTTGCCAAGGCTCTCTCACTCAGACCTCCTTTTTCACCATTGAACTTAGGAAGGGGTTATATACAGTTGACTGTTGATAAAACAGCTGTGTGAAAAGGAGGAGGTTCTATTGACGCACCATCTATATTTCTGGTAATTTTAGCATCAGCAGAGCAGGGAGAAGAATATAAAAAAATAGGAACTAAGAAAAAAATCGTATATAAAATCAGAATTAGGCTGTTGTCATTACTTGGATACATTATGAAAAAGGTGGGTTTGTGAAATTTAACACACACAGGGCGTCTTCAGGGAAGATGTACGATCGGGTTAAAATGAGCAACTTTAAGGATTTTGTATGAATAGACATCAGAGCAGCAGGGGGAGAATATATATATATATATATATATATATATATATTTATATATAGTAGAAAATACAAATATATTAACTGCATCTACCTGTAAAAAAAAAGATTACATTAAAAATACTGGAAACTTTAATAATAAAAAAGAAAAAAACAACTCTTAAAAGTATTAGCTACGAACAAGGCCACGATGTGCTAACCGTATTCGGAAATTAAAACATCCCCACTACACACTAAGACATACACATAATGCACGCAATCAATTAAGCTGAACAATCGAATCATTCTTGATAATGGCTAAAGGTATAGAGAAAAGAGCTTGGAAATGTAAAATATTTGGACATTTTTTACACAATCTTTGTCCAGAATAAAAAGCTCTTGTTAGAACACAAGAAAAATTAAATAAAAAGCCTAACCATAGTACCTTGTCTGGCGTTTTTAATGAAACATGCATAAACGAAGGATTGCTGCCTAAATATACAACTATATATATATATATATATATATATATATATAAATATAAAAGTGAGCATAGAAGTCAACACTTAGAGGCGACAGTCTGTTTCATGCTATATGCAATCGTCAGGCCTGACGATTGCATATAGCATGAAACAGACTGTCGCCTCTAAGTGTTGACTTCTATGCTCACTTTTATATTTACACACGCTCTATCTCTGATATTGAGCACTTTAAACCATAAATATAGCACACCTTAAGACTATATTTCTTTATATATATATATATATATATATATATATATATATATATATATATATATATATATATATATATATAAGACAATAGAAAAACTGTAATATTAGCCGACGCGTTTCGTCCAATGTGAACTTTTTCAAGGCAAAAACGAAATGAATTTATTAAAACAAAGCAACTAATAACAACAAAACAAAATGTCCTTATCAACTGGAAGAATTTAGAAAACGCTATTATATTTTAATATTATATATATTTGATATATTATATTAAATTCTTTCATTTGCTAAGGACATTTTGTTTTGATATTAATAGTTATTTTGTTTTAATAAATTCATTTCGGTTTTACCTTGAAAAAGACCATATTGGACAAAACGCGTCGGTTAATATTACAGTTTTTCTATTGTCTTTTACATCGTAAATATTACATTTTATATTTTCTTTTTCTACAGGTTAATACTGAGAAATTTTTCATACAGAGAGAGAGAGAGAGAGAGAGGGACAGAGGGTGAAAGGTATTGATTAGACGCAAAGACAATTGAATATTGCTTGAATAAAGTCAAGCTTCCATCAAATTGATCACTGGCGAAATTTATTTTGATGAACACGAAAATACTATTTAGGACACCCCTTCCCCGCTGTAAACATTGTGTAGTCACGGGAGTCAGGCTTACATTTATAAGTGACAGGAAGTTGTGAATCCCCATAATTGCTAGGCTTTGAAACGGCAATACAGATAAAGGATAATGATACAAAATGCGCTGAAAATTAATAAAGAAGGGATTATCAATGGTCAATAATGTAATTGGCAAAATTGGATTGATTGACTGATACATTTTCTACGGCTTATCAACCATTTGCAGGTTATTTAAAGCCAGAAGAAATTCTAGTGTAAGATCTTTTTGAGATAATGATTTAGTGCTACAAGTTTCACTAATTAACCCTTAGCTGGGGGAGAAGAAGTGCATTCATACCTTTTATAAGGTTATTTACGCTTAAGCGAGTGTAATGAACCCGACTGGAAATATTAAATATTCCAAGCCATTATGCATTACACAACACGCACATTCAATGTTAAAGCACTCGGTCACCCATTCAGTTACTGACCAGGTTCGACGTTGCTTATCTTCGGTGATCGTACGGGAACCGGTGTTGCAATGTGATGTGGCCGTAAGCCTGGAAAAATTAGGCTATTATATCGAGAGTCTCATTAATTCTTGTTTCAGGTGATAGAAATTGAGAAAACGGATCCACATGTGCCAACATTGGTATTGTCTCATAAATATCTTTGTGAATTGACTCCAGCGTCATTATTCTTCCGGTAATTGGCATTTTTTTTTCTTCCCCTGTCTTTGCTGTGTACGACGAAATAAGAAAAAAACATAACCATTAAATTCCTCTAAGTCTTCAATTCTCAAAGAGGTTGGTGTTTGCGAAAATGTCTTGTAGTCCTTTGCAGTATTCAATGGGGTTTATTTACTTGACAAATCTGCTGATCTTCGGGGAAAAGAATGCTTTTCGATTTCTTTCAAGTCTATCGATTTCTTTTAGGCAATCACTCGATCTATTTATTGTCGAGTTTTGCCATATTCTTCTTCTTCTTCTTCTTCTTCTTCTTCTTCTTCTTATTATTATTATTATTATTATTATTATTATTATTGACGCGATACAACAGCATAAAATTGAAATAGTAGTAAAGGCTTTGATCGTAGTAGTAGTAGCAGTTTTGTTTGGTTTGGTTTGTTTTACGGCATATCAACCTCAATCAACCTTAAGCTAATGCCGACAAAATTTTTATTACTGGTAATATGTTTTTCTTCAAAAATCTATTTCTGGGAATATTTTTCCTTGAAGAATTCTATAGCTGGTAATATTTTTTTGAAAAAGAATGTATAATTGTTTGTATTGCTGGTATTTTTTATAAAGTATTGCTGATAATAATTTTTCCTTAAAAAATTATTGCTGGTAATAGTTTTTTTTTATTACAAAGTATTTCTGGTATTAAAACCTATTTTTACACAAGTTTGGGTGTTAACTATTTGCCCATAGCTGGGACCCTAACAGGTGCTACCACCCCGGGTCATGGTGGACCTGGGAACACCAGCAATTAAATGGTGGTTCCATGCTCCTCAAAACCTCCTGATCAGAGGCCTTGCTGTTGGACGTACTTTATTGTCTTACCTCGGACGCGGATATAGTTTATCGTCATACCCAGGACGAAGTAGTAGCAGTAATAATAATAATAATAATAATAATAATAATAATAATAATAATAATAATAATAATGATGATGATGATGATGGTGGTGGTGGTGGTGGTGGTGGTGGTGATGATGATGATGATGATGATGATGATGATAATAATAATAATAATAATAACAATAATAATAATAATAATGTTAGTAGTAGTATACCAATAAGCATCCACTGTTTTTTTGTTTTTTTTTTTACCTTTTTCAGTTGCTCTACACTGAAGCCCAGATGTGATTAAAATATTTTCGAAATGGTACATATTCTGGAGACATTCGCCAAGCCGTTATTATGGAATTATTCTGTTTTTCTGACTTGTTACTTCAAGGAATTTGTTCTTTTTTTTTTTTTTTTTCACTGGTTCAGGTGTTAGATTATTAACGATAATCACTTTTTTCACACTTGAGTTTGGCAATAATAATAATAATAATAATAATAATAATAATAATAATAATAATAATAATAATAATAATAATAATGATAAGCAGAAGAAGAAGAAGATTTAGACATTGATTAATGAAGGAGGCGGAATACAACATTCAATTATGAAGAAAAAGAATTGAAAGGAATATTATCGAAGAATGATTCTGATACTAGAAAGCGAACTTAATGGGGACGGGGCAATAAAATCAAAACTATCAACACCTTAACTATAGCCGTAGTAACATAAAGCCTCAACATTATTAAATGGAAGTGGAATGACATTAAGAGATTGGACACCAAGATCAGAAAAATGCTTACCCCAATGAGATGGACCACCAGGTATCAGATGTTGATAGAGCTTTAGGAGACCCAGGTTTAATCCAACTTGAAGTAACTCTAAAAAAATACAACAATCGGATTGGAAGCATCACTCACAAAAACCAATGACCCTTTGCTACAATTAGAGAAACACGAAATCCACTCCATCAACAAAGAAGCTGCACTCTCCAAGAAACAGCTTAATGGACCCTTAAAACCCGCCAATAAAACGCGAAGCGAATACCATTTACGCCAGACCGAGTGAAACAAAAAGCAAAACAACTTGACCAAATGTAATTATAAAATAACTGAGTGGACAAGGCGTTGCATGGCAAATACTTAAAAAGAACGAAAGAAGTAGATGTGGACCTACGGAAAACAATGGCTGAGGAGAACCGTGTTGAAAGCAGAGAGAGAAGGTTTAATTATTCCAGCTCAGAACCAAAGCCTCGAAACCAGACCCTATCACGGTCACTTAAGCAAGGGTGGAACAACTCCGAAATGCAGAAAATATGATGAAACTAACGACCATATTATCTCAGGATGTGCGGATCTAGGAAGAATTAATATATTCACAGAGATAAAAAGGTAGCAACATATGTGCACTGGAAGGCATGCAAGAAGCACAAAATCGAAACCACTGAGAAACGGTATGAGCACCAACCAGACACAGCTGCCCGAAATAACGATGTAACTATCTTCTGGGACATGCCAATTCAAACTGATAGGGAAATAAAAGACAACAGGCTTGATATTATTATAATAGACAAGTAATTCAGAAAGTCTATGCTTATTGACATAGCAGTACCATCTGAGAGAAACACTTCCATGAAAATTATCGAGAAATTCTCCAAATACAAGTACTTGGAGATCGAGATTAACAGGATTTGGGGAGTGAAGACTGAGATTGTACCAATAGTAATCGGAGCACTGGGCCAATAAAATGAAGACAATCAACACCTTAGCTATGGACGTAGTAATATACAGCTTCAACATTATTAAATGGAAGTTGAATGACATTAAAAGATTGGACACCAAGACCAGAAAAATGCTTACCCCAATGAGGATAAACCACTCGAAATCAGATGTTGATAGGTTGTACAGTGATAGGGATGGACAATTTTACTAAAAGTGTTCCAGACAACATCATTATGTCTGGTTATTACTGGAGTTTGAGTGAAAACATATCTCCTCAAATCTCCAGAACCTTTTTTTCCAGTATTCACGCAGATCACAGCTAAATTTATGAAAGGAACAGGGTTTCCAATATATTTTCTACCTGACGCCTCAGCGTTCAAGGAACGCATTTTCTCCGACCACCATGTAACTACGAAAGCCGAAGAATGTAACAGAATTTTTAGATATGGATCTTCTCTCAGGTGCGATGAGGTGCACCGGCATGTTTTAATTTATCTTTATTCATAGCAGCAGCAGGCCTACCTCTGTGGAACCTATCACTAAAATCAGTTTCAACTTGCTTTCTAAAAGATACCCAATTAATCTAATATCCCCTCTTCTTACTACATTTAAACCAAGCGCAGTTTTTCCATCATCATTAATAGAGTCACAGTTTCACACCAATATAAAGAAACTTGTTTTTGTATTAGATAATTGCAACTTCAAAAAAGCAACTGATCTAACACTGTAAGCGCATATGTGCATTAAGCCTTTTCTGTGACGCCAGACACGAACACCGGTTAATATATCGCTAAGTTGCCATACCGAAAGACGTCGCCACTATAGTATATCTAGTATATTTGAGGTGATGAGTATGTTATTCAGATAGCAAAAGCAAGTTTTAAATAAACGTTCCAATTGTTAAGTTTGGAAAACAAAATAAAATACAAGCAGTCGTCCGTGTAGGGATGGCATTAAATTTACCTTTGTAAAACAGGCGTCTCTCCTTATCTATAAATGACTTTGATTTTCTGATATAGATTTTGTAAAATCAAAAATAAAATTAGTTGCTTCTAATACTACCGTACCAGTTCATTGTTATTCGTTCTGTTACACTAAATGAACTTGTGTAAATTTTTCATATTCATCCTCGGATCTAAAATTCATTCGTCTTTCATAAAGCCCTTGTGTGAATCTTTCATTTTCATCCACGGATCTAAAATTCTTCCGTCTTCTTTGATAAGGGCCTTGTGTGAATCCTTCATTTTCATCCACGGATCTAAAATTCTTTAGTCTTCTTTCATAAAGCCCTAGTGTGAATCCTTCATTTTCATCTACGGATCTAAAATTCTTCCATCTTCTTTCATAAGGCCCTTGTATGAATCCATCATATTCAGTCACGGATGTAAAATTCTTCCGTCTTCTTTCATAAAGCCCTTGTGTGAATCCTTCATTTTCATCCACGGATCTAAAATTCTTCCCTCTTCGTTCATAAGGTCCTTGTGTGAATCCTTCATTTTCATCCACGGATCTAAAATTCTTCCGTCTTCTTTGATAAGGCCCTTGTGTGAATCCTTCATTTTCATCCACGGATCTAAAATTCTTCCGTCTTCTTTGATAAGGCTCTTGTGTGAATCCTTCATTTTCATCCACGGATCTAAAATTCTTCCGTCTTCTTTGATAAGGTCCTTGTGTGAATCCTTCATTTTCATCCACGGATCTAAAATTCTTCCGTCTTCTTTGATAAGGCTCTTGTGTGAATCCTTCATTTTGATCCACGGATCTAAAATTCTTCCGTCTTCTTTCATAAGGTCCTTGTGTGAACCTTCATTTTCATCCACGGATCTAAAATTCTTCCGTCTTCTTTGATAAGGCCCTTGTATGAATCCTTCATTTTCATCCACGGATCTAAAATTCTTCCGTCTTCTTTCATAAGGCCCTTCTGTGAATCCTTCATTTTCATCCACGGATCTAAAATTCTTCCGTCTTCTTTGATAAGGCTCTTGTGTGAATCCTTCATTTTCATCCACGGATCTAAAATTCTTCCGTCTTCTTTCATAAGGTCCTTGTGTGAATCCTTCATTTTCATCCACGGATCTAAAATACTTCCGTCTTCTTTCATAAGGCCCTTGTGTGAATCCTTCATTTTCATCCACGGATCTAAAATTCTTCCGTCTTCTTTGATAAGGCCCTTGTGTGAATCCTTCATTTTCATCCACGGATCTAAAATACTTCCGTCTTCTTTCATAAGGCCCTTGTGTGAATCCTTCATTTTCATCCGCGGATCTAAAATTCTTCCGTCTTCTTTGATAAGGTCCTTGTGTGACTCCTTCATTTTCATCCACGGATCTAAAATACTTCCGTCTTCTTTCATAAGGCCCTTGTGTGAATCCTTCATTTTCATCCACGGATCTAAAATTCTTCCGTCTTCTTTGATAAGGTCCTTGTGTGAATCCTTCATTTTCATCCACGGATCTAAAATTCTTCCGTCTTCTTTCATAAGGCCCTTGTGTGAATCCTTCATTTTCATCCACGGATCTAAAATTCTTCCATCTTCTTTCATAAGGCCCTTGTATGAATCCTTCATATTCAGTCACGGATCTAAAATTCTTCCATCTTCTTTCATAAGGCCCTTGTGTGAATCCTTCATATTCAGTCACGGATCTAAAAGTCTTCCGTCTTCTTTCATAAGGCCCTTGTATGAATCCTTCATATTCAGTCACGGATCTAAAATTCTTCCCTCTTCTTTCATAAGGCCCTTGTATGAATCTTTCATTTTCATCCACGGATCTAAAATTCTTCCGTCTTCTTTCATAAGGCCCTTGTGTGAATCCTTCATTTTCATCCACGGATCTAAAATTCTTCCGTCTTCTTTCATAAAGCCCTTGTGTGAATCCTTCATTTTCATCCACGGATCTAAAATTCTTCCATCTTCTTTCATAAGGCCCTTGTATGAATCCATCATATTCAGTCACGGATATAAAATTCTTCCGTCTTCTTTGATAAGGTCTTTGTGTGAATCCTTCATTTTCATCCAAGGATCTAAAATTCTTTCGTCTTCTTTGATAAGGTACTTGTGTGAATCCTTCATTTTCATTCACGGATCTAAAATTTTTCCGTCTTCTTAATTAAGGTCCTTGTGTGAATCCTTCATTTTCATCCACGGATCTAAAATTATTCCCTCTTCTTTCGTAAGGTCCTTGTGTGAATCCTTCATTTTCATCCACGGATCTAAAATTCTTCCGTCTTCTTTCATAAGGCCCTTGTGTGAATCCTTCATTTTCATCCACGGATCTAAAATTATTCCGTCTTCTTTGATAAGGCCCTTGTGTGAATCCTTCATTTTCATCCACGGATCTAAAATTCTTCCGTCTTCTTTCATAAGGCCCTTCTGTGAATCCTTCATTTTCATCCACGGATCTAAAATTCTTCCGTCTTCTTTGATAAGGCTCTTGTGTGAATCCTCCATTTTCATCCACGGATCTAAAATTATTCCCTCTTCTTTCATAAGGTCCTTGTGTGAATCCTTCATTTTCATCCACGGATCTAAAATTCTTCCGTCTTCTTTCATAAGGCCCTTGTGTGAATCCTTCATTTTCATCCACGTATCTAAAATTCTTCCCTCTTCTTTGATAAGGCCTTTGTTGTTAATCCTTCATTTTCATCCACGGATCTAAAATTCTTCCGTCTTCTTTCATAAGGTCCTTGTGTGAATCCTTCATTTTCATCCACGGATCTAAAATTCTTCCATCTTCTTTGATAAGGCCCTTGTGAGAATCCTTCATTTTCATCCACTGATCTAAAATACTTCCCTCTTCTTTCATAAGGTCCTTGTGTGAATCCTTCATTTTCATCCACGGATCTTCATGTATAACTATCACCTTTATACTCTTCAAATTTTGTGTTCTCTTGCTAAATCCACTTTTTTTTAAAAGAATTTCATTTTTTTTATTTGTCTTAATGCTCCATTGACACAATTACTGCCTCTATGAAATGTCCTCCGTAACTCAATGTGTTTGTCTCTATTGGCTTAAGTATTTTGAATATCAATTTTTTTGTAGTTAACCAAATTATGTTTGTACTTGTAAAATCACTTCCTTCAGTCCAATCGCAGAATCATTCTTATCAGCTGAGTTTTCCCACACAATTATGTATATTTTAATCCTGTTTTTGAGTCAAATTAAAGCATTCGATTTTATAATAGTGTATACCATTGTCCTTGTGTGAATCCTTCATTTTCATCCACGGATCTAAAATTCTTCCGTCTTCTTTCATAAAGCCCTTGTGTGAATCCTTCATTTTCATCCACGGATCTAAAATTCTTCCGTCTTCTTTGATAAGGTCCTTGTGTGAATCCTTCATTTTCATCCACGGATCTAAAATTCTTCCGTCTTCTTTGATAAGGCTCTTGTGTGAATCCTTCATTTTCATCCACGGATCTAAAATTCTTCCGTCTTCTTTCATAAGGTCCTTGTGTGAATCCTTCATTTTCATCCACGGATCTAAAATTCTTCCGTCTTCTTTCATAAAGCCCTTGTGTGAATCCTTCATTTTCATCCACGGATCTAAAATTCTTCCATCTTCTTTCATAAGGCCCTTGTATGAATCCATCATATTCAGTCACGGATATAAAATTCTTCCGTCTTCTTTGATAAGCTCTTTGTGTGAATCCTTCATTTTCATCCAAGGATCTAAAATTCTTTCGTCTTCTTTGATAAGGTACTTGTGTGAATCCTTCATTTTCATCCACGGATCTAAAATTTTTCCGTCTTCTTAATTAAGGTCCTTGTGTGAATCCTTCATTTTCATCCACGGATCTAAAATTATTCCCTCTTCTTTCGTAAGGTCCTTGTGTGAATCCTTCATTTTCATCCACGGATCTAAAATTCTTCCGTCTTCTTTCATAAGGCCCTTGTGTGAATCCTTCATTTTCATCCACGGATCTAAAATTATTCCGTCTTCTTTGATAAGGCCCTTGTGTGAATCCTTCATTTTCATCCACGGATCTAAAATTCTTCCGTCTTCTTTCATAAGGCCCTTGTGTGAATCCTTCATTTTCATCCACGTATCTAAAATTCTTCCCTCTTCTTTGATAAGGCCTTTGTTGTTAATCCTTCATTTTCATCCACGGATCTAAAATTCTTCCGTCTTCTTTCATAAGGTCCTTGTGTGAATCCTTCATTTTCATCCACGGATCTAAAATTCTTCCATCTTCTTTGATAAGGCCCTTGTGAGAATCCTTCATTTTCATCCACTGATCTAAAATACTTCCCTCTTCTTTCATAAGGTCCTTGTGTGAATCCTTCATTTTCATCCACGGATCTTCATGTATAACTATCACCTTTATACTCTTCAAATTTTGTGTTCTCTTGCTAAATCCACTTTTTTTTAAAAGAATTTCATTTTTTTTATTTGTCTTAATGCTCCATTGACACAATTACTGCCTCTATGAAATGTCCTCCGTAACTCAATGTGTTTGTCTCTATTGGCTTAAGTATTTTGAATATCAATTTTTTTGTAGTTAACCAAATTATGTTTGTACTTGTAAAATCACTTCCTTCAGTCCAATCGCAGAATCATTCTTATCAGCTGAGTTTTCCCACACAATTATGTATATTTTAATCCTGTTTTTGAGTCAAATTAAAGCATTCGATTTTATAATAGTGTATACCATTGTCCTTGTGTGAATCCTTCATTTTCATCCACGGATCTAAAATTCTTCCGTCTTCTTTCATAAAGCCCTTGTGTGAATCCTTCATTTTCATCCACGGATCTAAAATTCTTCCGTCTTCTTTGATAAGGTCCTTGTGTGAATCCTTCATTTTCATCCACGGATCTAAAATTCTTCCGTCTTCTTTGATAAGGCTCTTGTGTGAATCCTTCATTTTCATCCACGGATCTAAAATTCTTCCGTCTTCTTTCATAAGGTCCTTGTGTGAATCCTTCATTTTCATCCACGGATCTAAAATGCTTCCCTCTTCTTTGATAAGGCCCTTGTGTGAATCCTTCATTTTCATCCACGGATCTAAAATTCTTCCGTCTTCTTTCATAAGGTCCTTGTGTGAATCCTTCATTTTCATCCACGGATCTAAAATTCTTCCATCTTCTTTGATAAGGCCCTTGTGTGAATCCTTCATTTTCATCCACTGATCTAAAATTCTTCCCTCTTCTTTCATAAGGTCCTTGTGTGAATCCTTCATTTTCATCCACGGATCTTCATGTATAACTATCACCTTTATACTCTTCAAATTTTGTGTTCTCTTGCTAAATCCACTTTTTTTTTTAAAGAATTTCATTTTTTTTATTTGTCTTAATGCTCCATTGACATAATTACTGCCTCTATGAAATGTCCTCCGTAACTCATTGTGTTTGTCTATATTGGCTTAAGTATTTTGAATATCAATTTTTTTGTAGTTAACCAAATTATGTTTGTACTTGTAAAATCACTTCCTTCAGTCCAATCGCAGAATAATTCTTATCAGCTTAGTTTTCTCACACAATTATGTATATTTTAATCATGTTTTTGAGGCAAATTAAAACATTCGATTTTATAATAGTGTATACCATTGTGCAAATTAATTAAAAGTAAACGAATAATTCTGATATTATTTACTTTTTTGTATTTTTCCAATGAAACATGACCCAGTGCACATCTTAGGATTTTGTATGTCCATTCCAAGAAATCTTTCCTTGCAGATTGACCGCAGATTCTCGGTTCGATTTAAATCAGAAGCGTTTTCGGGTTAATCTATAATACTTTGATTTTCTCACTGCTAAGGCTTGCCAGTGTTTTTCTTGCAGTGTTACAATTTTCGTACGTTCCCTTGGCGTAAATTCCATCGCAGATAATGACCGTGGGACAATTAATCGACATTGGAGACAATTGTGTCAAGGCGTGATATCTGATCCAATCACGGATGACGCAGTATTTTTAAAGGCCACACAAATTTTATGATACACCCCGAAAATAGATTCATATTACTGCACACCACTGCAAATGACCTAATCTGAGGAAGAAATAGAAATCATTTACTCTCTGTCGCGCCAATGGGTCTAAAACTGACCGTAAAGTGAAAGAAATGCAACTAAAGAGGTTGTTGCAATTAAATTTGCACAAAAGGGTTATACTTTATAGTTCCATGATGAAATACATGACCTTGATATAAAAAAAGAGTTTATTACAGAATTATTCTATTCCGTCATTAATAGAAAAAATAATCTTTTCCATTCAGATTTCTTCTTCGTAAAGAGATTTATGTTATTACATATGCGATTACTTTTGTTTTTCAATTAATTTGCCGTGAAGATCCATTGTTTTATTTTTCTTTGTTGGGGGTTGGAACTTTTTTGGTTTTGATTCCACATCTGTCTTCTTGTAATTTCCATAATATGTCCTTCCATAATCTATCTTGCATTGTACTGTCTTGTGAAATGCTCGACTTCAATGATAAGAGAAATGAAACGCAACTCAATTGTCTTTATTCTCCCGTTTCCGTTTCGACTGTGTCATCAATTTCTCATTTCTTGTCTCGTCCAATTTAGTTAGGGTTGGATAAAACTATTGAATTCTTTAGTAAATTTCAAATTTATACATCTATACACGCAGTATACAAGTGCTAATGATTGACGCCAAAGAAATTTCAAACGTATGCAATACTAAATAAGTTGTCCCGAGGCAATATTGTAAGTCAATTGTTTTGTTTTTTTTCTACTGTGCATTATATATATATACATATATATATATATATATATATATATATATATATATATATATATATATATATATATATATATATAAAGAAAGTATAAACGCACACACATATATATATATATAAATATATATATATATATATATATTATTTTATATTACATCGAAAACATCTCAAAATCGATACACAATTTCAATCGTGTTTCGATGCGTATCAACGCATCTCATCAGACGTTTGCAATTTATAATCGCCTGATGAGATGCGTTGATACGCATCGAAGCACGACTGCGAATGTGTAACATGTTTTGACATGTTTTCGGTGCAATATCCTAAAATAAATAATATTGCTCTACTTTGTATTGAGCCCGCTTTTAAATTATGTTGTGGATTCCGAGATGAATTCGGTCTCCAAAGAATGACAAACGCAATAATTAAATGTAAGAAATAAAATGTATTTACACAATCATACAAAGAGTAATACTGTTAGTAAGTCCAGGAACGTGGTTAGTAGCAAATACAGATAGATATATATAGTCTCGAAGTAGGACTTCCTTAGAGTCTACGTGCTGGTAACTGACTTCTACAAGAGGTTACCTCACACTATCTCCGTTCGTATACTCTCACACTCTCCGACTGTTGACTACCGACTACGACCACCACTGCCATACGACTGCTCCTCACTGACTTTAACTCTGGTTATTTAACGGCAGCAGTCCAGGTACACTTGGTAGAGTCCACTTATATGAAAAAGGGGTGGACCCCATACCAAATTAAATATTACGAACGTTGGAATTGTAATCTGTTCGTCCTAATCTTACCTGGATACGCATACATACATACATACTTACATATATATATATATATATATATATATATATATATATATATATATATATATATATATATAATATATGTAGATACATAGATAGATAGATACAGAGTGTCCATAAAGTTCGTGTGCACTTTAAAAAATATTACTTTATTTGTATTTGCGATAGAAATAATTTGTAAAAAGGAGTAGAAAGAAGTAAATCTATATTTTTTAAGGTTTTATTGAAATCTTATTTAAGTTTCCACATGTCCTCTATCATTAGCAATACAAAGGGTAATACGATTTTGCAGTTCACGGAAAACATTGATATACAGTAATGCCTGAAAGCATATTAGTTATTTTAGCTATACTTAAAGCTAGGTACATTAAACTTTATGAAATTTTTTTTACAGATTATTTCTATCGCAAATACAAATAAAGTTATAATTTTTTAAAGTGCACACGAACTTTATGGACATCCTGTAGATATAATAATAATAATAATAATAATAATAATAATAATAATAATAATAATAATAATAATAATATCCAACGTCGATAGCACGACTCGGAGTTTCATGCAGTCTTGTAATCATGAGATGCGGAGTATATTCTGACTGTTAGAGAGAACGCGTTCTCGTCGATATGATTCAAAGTTATGCATTAAGACTTGTTTATTTAAGTATTGTTGCCTAAAATATTAGAAATAGTTATTTATAATTTATATCATTCAAATTCTTAAGTTCGAAAGGCGAAGAATAACCAAAAAAAAAAAAAAACTCATTTAAATTTACAATTAAGTAAGCAAGATTTCAAGGGAGAAACTATCCTTTTTGCATAAATACCAAGATTAAACTAGTACTCAGCGTGTGAATATAATAGCAGGGTGTAAATATAAGAATAAAAGGTCGGGACTGCATATCTAATCTGTTCGGCACCAGGCCTTATACTTATAAAGGTGATATTATATATACACGCGTTAGAAATTAATTGTGTCCAGTTATATAAGATTATATGTGTGTATAGATATGTAAGAAATGGATTCTAAGAATATTAAAAGTTGTCACATATTATATTAATATTCTCTTAGGTTGGTGCAAAAATAATGACGTAATAACGTCGTTTTTTGACGTATTTTTAACGTCAAAAGACGACATTATTACGTCATTATTTTTGCACCAACCTAATATTTTGTAATCTCTTTAAATCGTGGTCAATGTGTTTGAGCAGGTACTTGGTCTCATAGATATATGTAGGTCCTTGTATTTTGATAGTTTTTTGAAGATCTTCAAAGATGCATTGCTGTTTGCACGGACTGTCATGTTAATAAAAAAGCACATTTTGTCTTTGCTGTCTCTGATATCGATGTCTGGTAAATTAGCTTTGATTGTCCTGTGTTTGTGTATTGTAAAGTCTCATATTATTATTATTATTATTATTATTATTATTATTATTATTATTATTATTATTATTCCTTTGATTTCTGGTGTGTACTCATTTCTTTCCGGGTCCCTCTCAGAAACCTAATTTCAGAAATTGCATCATGACATTTTCCACCGAGGAATTAAAATAAAAACAAAAAAAACAAAACAAAAACGAAACATATTTTACAGAGATACAGCCTTTCGTAAAGTGTGGGTTGTACTTGTGAGAACATTTTATTTATTTCTTTAAGGCATGGGCTTCCAGGAATCCCTTCAGTGAGTTTATTGGAATCTTTTCCAATCAATCCGAGGGCTCCATCTACAACAGGGATTGTTGATGTTCCCATGTGCCACATTTTTGTGATTTCGATTTCAAGGTTCTTGTACTTAGATAACCTTTTGAAGATCTTCAAATATACATCGAAGTCTGCAAGGAAAGCTATATCAATAAGGAGGAATTTTTGTCTTGTCTGCAGTCTCTAATAACCATGTCCGGGCGATTAGCGTTGATTGTTCTGTCTGTGTGTATCGTGTAGTCCCATAAAATTGATACAGGTCCTATCTTCGTAACCAAGTCTGGGTGGTGTTCATACCAATTTATTTCAGTTTCCATTCCGTAAAAGTTGCAGATTTACCAGTACAGATATTGTTTTATATTGATCTGGTGCCAATATCGATCAACCTGATACAAGATGGTCAATTGTTTCTGGATATTTATCACAGAATCTGCATTTTGGGCGAACACAATATTTTAGTACGTGTGTATGATAATTTCTAGTTAACAAGCATTTGTCTTGTTCGGCAATGATAAAACCTTCGGTTTCAGCTTTAAACCCTGCACTACGTAGTCACTGATGGGTACGGGATTTGTCTACTTCAGTCTGTTTGGCACGGGTAGAGTATTGACCATGAAGCGGTTTATCTTGCCATCGTTTCTGTATCTGGTCGATTGCATTTTCTATTGCTTTCTTTTTAAAGTATTTTGCGGCTTCAGTCGGTGTATGTGCTTATTGTTATTATTATTATTATTATTATTATTATTATTATTATTTGGGGATATAGTCAAAAGACAAACTTTACTAAGAGCTACAAAGAACAGTAACTTATGGAGTGCGATAATGGCCCACGTCTTAAAAGGTGACAGCATATAAAAGAACGAGCTCATGTAAATTGCTGAAAGAATAGAGATTATGAGATATAATAAAATGACAAGCTTTAGTAAGGACTAGAAAGGACTAGAATTTATGGAAAGCCATAATCGCCCACATAGGCTGATAGAATCCAATCCTTATTTGTACCAATGAAAGTTTATTAAACCCTATTTTATTAGTATCTCCGGCCAATGGTCAGCAAGTTTTGTTGCTAACCAATCCAGTCGTACAGTTTGTTACATATTCATTAGATGTTCTCCATTTGTAGGCTTGTACTATAATAAGCTAAACTGACTGCGCTCAGCAGAGCAAGTAATTTGACTTTTATAGCCTCCCGTAATTTAAAAATTCTATTGTCAGTGTTTCATTTATACTCGTTGCTTATTTGAATATAATAACGGAATTTAACGCTCCCCTGACGGACAATGTAATGTGGAAACGCAAACTGGTGATCTGAAGTCTGTTCATTGGTAAATAATTTCCCTTTTTATGCAAAATGTGTGATAATGTGTCTTTATTCTAATATTTGTTGAAAAACTCATGAGAATAATAGATTTTGGATTCAAATCTGATCTGAGTAAAAACTAAAAAAGTAAAAAAAAAAATAATGGATATTAAAAAAATACTTCTACGTATAAAAATAAATGAATTATTGATTGAATAAATGAATTATTAATTGGATGAATTATTAATGAATTGATTATTTAATCATTGAGTTTATTGATATTATTTAATCATTGGGTTAATTTCTTTCATTAATTAATGAATTCTTCATTAAAAAAAACTTTTACGCTTACATATCGATTGCTTTTGTCTGCAACGTTTTTTGTAAAAGAAACGAAACCAGTTAAAAATTGTTTGAGCCTGAGGAAGGCTGCACAACATATGCGCCTAAACGTTATGATGAAATAATACTGCAGAGAATGATTAGACTTCACCTCTGAACAACATTACGAAGGACAACGGCTAATCACATTAAAACATTGGTTCCCGTACTGACACTAGTCCTGGTTTGGTTTGGTTTGGTTTGGTTTGGTTTGGTTTGGTTTGGTTTGGTTTATCTTACGGCATATCAACACCCCAATGCGTTATTTAATGCCAACAAAATTTTCATTGTTGCTAATATTTTTTCAAAATATCTATGTCTGGTAAGAATTTTCCTTTGTTGGTAATATATTTCATTTTTTTAAAAAAATATATTGCGTGTAATATTTGTTTTTCAAGAATGCTGGTAATATATTCTTTTACAAAGTATTTCTGGTATTAAAACCAATTTTTACACTTTCATAGAGTTTTGACCCCAGTTTGAGGGTTAACTATTTGCCCATAGCTGGGACCCTAACAGGTGCTACCACCCCGGGTCAAGGTGGACCTGGGAACACTAGCAATTAAGAGGTGGTTTCACGCTCCTTGAAACCTCCTGATCAGAGGTCTTGCTGTTGGACGTAGTTTATCGTCTTACCCAGGACGCGGATATAGTTTATCCTCATACCCAGGACGCGGATATAGTTTATCGTCTTACCCAGGATGTGGATATAGTTTATTGTGATACCCAGGACGGGCTGATATACGTAGTTTATCGTCTTACCTGGGATGATCACTAGTCCTTGGTATGACGATAAACTCCATCTGGCAACAAGGCCTCTGATCGGGAGATTGGTCGTTTTGAGGAGCGTGGAACCACCTCTTAACTGTCGTTGTTCCCAAGTCCACCTTTACCCGGGGTGGTAGTAATCTATTGGGATCACAGTTATGGGAAAGTAGCAAATCCTCAAACAAAAACAAAACACTATGAAAGTCTAAAACATATTTTACATTAAAAATACAAGCAATATATTTTTTATATAAGAAAATTACCAACTATATTGACAAATTATAGTGACGTCACCCAAATCCGTTTAAAATACTACAAAATAACCAACATGAATTTTTCATGGCATTAATGCTACAATTTCTTAAACTGTATTCCAAAATATAACTTCAACAAAGGCACAACATAAAACGTAAATATCCCTGCCTCTAGTCGGCCCTGTCGGCTGGGGCTTTAGAATACGCCGACTGCACCTCTGTAGAGGGGTAAGACCCCCTCCAATAAGGCGTCCTGGGTATGACGTTAAATTGCATCCAACAGCAAGGCCTCTGATCTGGAGGTTTTGAGGAGCGTGGAACCACCTCTTAATTACTGGTGTTCCCAGGTCCACCGTGATCCGGGGTGGTAGCACCTGTTAGGGTCCCAGCTATGGGTAAATAGTGAACTGCTAGTTTTCCAGGTTTTGCTCACGTCCTGGGTATGACGGTAAACTACATCTGCGTCCTTGCTATGGCGATAAACTGCATCCAACAGCAAGGTCTCAGATAATGTTTTCAGAAAAATAATGTTGCCAGCTCTAGGTTTTTGAAACAATAATGTTGCCAGCTCTAAGTTTTTGAAACAATAATGTTGCCAGCTCTAAGTTTTTTTTTTTTTTTTTTTTTTTTTGTAGAAAAGGAATAATGTTGCCAGCTATACTTTTTTTTTTTTTGGAAACAATAATGTTGCCAGCTATACGTTTTTTATTCTATACAAAATAGGCATTTAAAATTCATATAAACTGGATTTGGAATTAAATAACCCACAGTGGTTGATATGCCATAAAACCCAAACAAACAAACAAACAAACAAACTGCCTCTAGTGATTATGTTCCCACAGATATGTATATGTACAAAATGATAGTCAATTCTGAAAGCAGAAAAAACATATCTGTCTAAACTGCGTCTAGATATTATATGCAAGTTATGAATTGGTATAAAGAGTTGCGTCTTTAATGTTAAAAGTCCTATTATGATGTTGTTTAGATTCTACTCAATATTATTAACTTAGATATATAGTGATAGAGAAAACTATTGTTTTTGGTTGGAAAAAATTTTACTAAGTTAACAAAACAGACTAATTTGACTGTCAGTAGTTTATTTGCAACTATTTATTTTGATATTTTTACATTATTATACCTTGTAAAACTAATGTAAAAAGAATAATATGAAAAGATTTTAGAACAAATTCGTCAATTTCTTAAAGGAAAAATATAAAAAAAAACGTTTTATTTTAAAAATAAGATATATTAACAAAAAATAATAAGAACCTCCTAAAATTTATTGCACAAATGCTCCTTTCTTTTCAATAACTCTTAACAGCCTATTGTCAACATCTGATGTTAGATTTGCAATTTTAGCAGTTGTTAAGTTGTTTGCAGCAATTTTAACTGAATCCCAGAGGTCACACTTGCTGTTGAATTGCCTTCCATTAGAATAAATATCTCTCTTGAGGATGCTCCACAGGTTCTCAATGGGATTCAAGTCACAGCTATTTGAAGGCCAGTCCATAAGAGAATCTTCAACAAATTCCTTTTCTTTCAACCAGGATTTAGTAAACTTTGATGCATGACTTGGTGCGTTGTCTTGCATAAAGATCATAGATCTACGCTTAGCTAAAGACTGGTTATCAAGCGATTCAAAGAAATATTGCTCTAGCAAATCAAAGTAACTATTGGAATTCATCTTAACCCCGTCTTTCAGTTTAAATGGACCCACGAGCTCATTACCAATAATCTCAGCCCATATCATCATCCCACCGCCGCCATGTTGGCGTTTAAAAAATTTTCTTGAGTCATGTTGCTTGAAAACGCATCCTCGAGCCTATCCATCGGGCCCATCGAGGGTGATCCTTGATTCGTTTGTAAAAATCACTTTACTAAAATCAGTTTTCATGTATTTTTTTTGCCCACTGCTATCTTCTTTCCTTATGTTTTTTTTTTTTTTTTTTGTTAAAATGGGTTTCTTGATTTTTTTACATCAGCAAACTTCCTTAATGCTTTACACCTTGTTTCCCTTGACACGATAGGATCTCCAGCGGCCTCAAATATGAACGCACTTGACGCGTTTGGGTTTCTTATTAATTCACTTCGGATATGTGATAGATATCGCTTTGTTAAATTCCTGAATTCAGCCTGAGACTTTTTTTTTCTTGGTTGAATTCCCATTTGACATATTTTCTTGATTGTTCAATGATCCCTTTTCAAATCCCTAGAAATTTGAAGCGAAGTCTTTCCTTTGCTAATTTCTTTGATTATATAGTTCTTTTCATTCATTGTTAGTTCTTTTTTACGAACCATAATACTAAATTCTAGTTCTTGCAAATAATCTCTTGACACTACAAATTGCTATAATTACTGAAAAAATACTAAATATCAATCTGAAATTGAAAATTGGGACTTCATTGCTTTCATGCTTATTCACTATACATAATAGTACAAATTATTTCATTGGATTATACATATCTATGAATTTTACATAAAATATTTGACAATACCTCTTTTGCATATAATCTCTAGACGCAGTTTATATTTCTAAGATGAGGTATTATGTACACTATTTACATTATTCAGACTATTCGCCATATTTATCACAACGTTTTGGCCGTTGTACACTCCGGCCTTCTTCCGGTGGTTGGAATGTCGAACTGAACTCTTTATTTCGTTCACTGGGGTAGACAATTTTTGTTCCAAGGCCGAAACGTTGTAATAAATATGGCGACAAAGATGGGGACAATAGTCCGAATAATGTAAACAGTGAAAAACATTATTTATTTCCTTCAAAGCTCTCAAGAAAATTATATTTCCGCATTCAATAACTCATATGCTGTTAAACGGGCAAATCAACCAACCGTACGGTCACCAAATTTAAGCAACGTTGAGCCTGGTCAGAACCTAGATGGGTGACTGCTTGGGAATATCTGATGCTGTAAGCTTGGATGTTCGGTGGTGTAAGCGGTAATGGCTCGGCGTTGTTAATTAGACGAGTTCTAATTCCAGTTGGGCTCGTTATATTCACCTACTCGCAAAATCCCTTGGGTAAGGTATAAATATACCTCTTCTCCATTAGCTATGAGTAAGACTTGTATGCTTAGTTTAAATTAACTTCATTTAAACAGATCACTTGATTGTGACAACATTCATATCAGCATGCATTTAAAAAAACAATTGTTAAAATTGGAGTATATTTGTTTTTGATTGTAACATTAAAGATGAAAAATTAACCAACATTTTTGGTATATTGTACTTTTGTTATTTTAATAAAGGTAAAAATGCAACTCAGACAGAAAAATAATTTGTGCAATATTTTGCAAAGATCTGTAAATCAGCTGAGGTTGATTGCAATGAAATAAAGAGGTTACTTCAAAATAATCAACATTATGTTAGATAGCCAATATACTTGAAATAGCCAAGTCAAGCATTGATAATCATTTGTCTATGTTATTGGCATCCAAATAAATAAAAATAAATTACTTAACCATCTTTAAATGTTCTGTCTTTGAAAAACTGTGACAAGCGATGAAAAGTGCATACTTTGCAACAATAATCATGGGGACAAACAAAATAAACGACTACTAACAATACCAAAAGCTACTCTTTATCCAAAGTCAATGCTGGTTAAATGGAGTTAGTATTGTAACTTAATTATTCACTGATTTCCCCCATCACCAAAACAGAAAAAAATCTTACAATCTAAAAATATTTTCTGGCTTTAAATAACCTGCAAAGGTTTGATAAACCGTATAAAATTTACCAATCAAATAAATCAAAATCAAGAATTACGAAGAATAAATCAGGCTGAATATGGCACTAGGCAGAATAAAGGCGATGATACTCGTATGAATGATTCACATGAAACAATTCCAGTTCTATCTTGTTCTTGACGATAAGTAATTTGACTAAAATTTTCGGTTGCCATAGCGAAGTGCTGACAATCTGTAAGGATTTTCAAAAGAAAATATATGCAATCCGATTGCAACATTTGGTTGTTATTTCTCGTCACAAAATACTGAAGTGCTTGTTACAACTCAGAAGGATTTCGAAAAGAAAATATATTCAATTCCCGCAGTGCTATAATCTGTTAGGCGACTTCTCTCTACAGATAATATTTAAATATGGGAGTCTAGTTAATCCGATTCTCTTCTCTCGCGGCATTTCATTAATCCGTTTTGGGGCCCCATGGAACCTTTAGAGTCACTAATCTTTGCAACAACATGGTGATAACTTCAGATACGATATTTAATCATCATCGGCTTGTTATTGTGACAACGAAATGCATTTGTTAGACAACCGGGTAAAATGACTTGTAATGAAGCAAATCTGTGTCGGTGAAAATTTTAACATAAAGCCTGGCAATGCTTGTTGCCCGTCGCAACAGGTTACAGATGGGATTCAGGAGTGGGCTTCATCTTCTGATAACCTTTCTTGACAGAATTTCCGCGAAGTGGCGTCAAATAAGGTTATCACGTGGCCAATCGGATGCAATTCCAAATCTGCTGTCTCCTTGATTTCAAATATTGCACCCGACAAGCAAGGACGGTTGTGTGTGTGTGCGCTCGCATGAACAAGAGCCGAAGGTCAGCGTTTGTAAATTCACCAAGTCGAGCGCAAAGATATTGTCAGTTGAGCGTTGACGACAATGGCGCTGTTTTTCACGGGCCAACACCGCCATCAAGACTGTGCAATTCAAAGTAGGAGGCTTTACGGGATAAAAATCACAGTGTTCCAATAGCGATGCACAAGTTGATAATAATCGACCAGTTTTCATCCGAAACATTTGCATATTGCTACAATTATTAGTTCTAAAATAAAATCTAAAAGTCTTTCTAAATCTAGCGTTAAATATTCGCTGTTAATGTCCTTGGCCGATGACTCATTGTAATTTAAAGAATTACCATTCAAAAAGGGCGTGGGGAATATCTGTTTTATTTTATTTTGGTTTAATATACTTCAGTTGGAAATAAGTCTTTTGTTGTAAATCTGTATAAGAAATGCGAATGTCAGTTGGTCACTGTGTCACACTTTTTAAAATCTACTCTTAGAGGCCGTATTCATATATACCATACAATTTTGGAATCAGACCTACTCCGTGAGCAAATTATAAATATTCAAGTCTCTCAATCGTGAAATTTTGGACTCCAATATTTTTATTACTGCGATTATTTTTGCCGAATTTTTTACGGATTTTTTTGTGACGAATTTGTTTGTAAGATAATAAGTTTTATAACATGAAAATTCATTAGGAAATAATTTAAATTATTTGCAAAAATCATCGAAAGTCACCCATGAAATAAAAATAACTGTACAGAAAGTAAGGAGCTACGTACATCATACAGTTTTTAAATTAAGTGGCAGCAGATGAATTATCGTTAAACTTTTAAAAGGTAAGCTTAAATATTAATGCAATGCTTAAATGCAGCGATCAATTTTGAGTTTTTTTGTAGTTTTTTGTTGCCTATCGCATACGGCAGCAGTATGCCTTTCGTAATTATGTTAGTGTTATTTTTATGATTTATATGTACGATGGAGATTTTTTCTCTTCGTTTTATGTCAGTTGAAAACATGAGACAAAGAAGCCACAAACTATTTTAATTATTTCACCCGGAGAAAGGCGATAATGCCACTAAGACGCAAGGACTTACTACGAGTGAAAGAGAGCGAGAAGACTTTAGTGAGGAGAAAGGACAATAAAAGAATAAATTTCAGGAAGACAGAACATGGCGATCGAAATTAAAATTTACAATCCATTCCTTACTCCAGTTAACAACTGATCGGTGATTATTTTCGAGAGCAGCGTCTAATTCGGACCGCTCTGGATTACTGAGTGTAAATAGTTGTGTCATCGACATATATACCTAGATAGAAAACTGATGGCACCGGGAAGAATACAAGCTATGCAAAAAATAAATATAAAAAGAAATCTCCGCCAACAGAGGTGCAGATTGCAATCAAAAGCGTCAAGGATGCAGCGAGGAAAAGAAAGTCTTGTGCAAATGAAAACCCAGATCAAAGAGCAGCCAGGAGAGCTTTCAATGCTGAGAATATGCAAAGACTTAGGGACTCTCAAATTCCTGAACAAGCCGAAGGTCCAATCAAAAAAGATAGCTTTTTTTTTTCGGAGATTTTTTGTACGATAACAATTTTTATAACTTGGAAATAAATTTGGGAATAAGTGAAATTAATTGCAAAATCCAGGGAAAGACACCCATGAAATAAAAAAATAATTGTTTGTACAGAAAGTAAGGACCTACATACATCAAATTGTATTGAAATTAAGTAGCGGCAGAAAAATTATCGTTGAAACGAGGTAAACTTAAATATTAACACAATACAATACAATAGTTTTGTCATAGACATATATACCTAGATGGAGACTGATGGCATCGGGAAGAATACAAGGTATACAAATAATAAATATAAAAAGAAATAAATTAAAAAAAATAACCATGGATTAACCCATGCTTTTTTTTTCAAGATATTATAACTGTCCATTTTCCGATTCCTTTCATGGTGCGAAGAAATTTTACCTTGGTGATGATGTTCATAGCCATAGCTTTTAGTTAACACCGTTGGCTCAGATCTTAAGTGTTTATTTATAGCGTCTTCTGTTGCTACTTAAGTACATGATCTTCCTCCCTACCGAGTCTGATCTACCAGAGCAACTCATCGCTAAAGTATGTGATCTACGCGTTGAGAAAATTCTCTACATTAAAATATACATTAAAAAAAAGATATATACGGAATAAGAGAGGAAAATGAAGTAGTCTTTATTTAATAAAATATAATATACTAAACAAATGATGCCATATGATAAAAAAATGAAATCTAGATGAGGTTCTAATAAGGTTTTGGTATTTAGGTTCTACTTACGTAAAGTTATGCATGTATATAATTTTCTTTAAGGTAGATCACGTATTTTAGAAGAATCGTGCACGTAGATCATCTACTGAAGTAGGACCGATCTTTCTATGTAACAGCCATTTTTGGTATATTTCATCACGAGCACAATTCATATCATATTAAGGAAAATCAGTTATTGTGAGACATACTTCAGATGACATCAGTATTCCGCAAAAAAGAAAAAAAAACAGGTCAATCAATTATGAAACAAACAAACATAGACTATATTTTCTCCTCATCACTCGCTTTTTTTTCGGGGATGTAAGCGGCTGACAAATAGAGGAAATTTAACAGCCATCAGATTTCGCAAATATTTTTTGGGGGATTGAGAAAAATGTTTTGCTGGTTTTGGTAAGTTGCGAAATAAATTCGATGTTTTGGTTTGGCCCCACGTGATAACCGAGAAATATATATATATATATATATATTTTTCATTTCCTTTTTTTTTTTTTTTTTCATTGTTCTGATTATTTCATATTTTAATTTTCAAAGTTTTTTTTTTCTTCCATTTGCTTCTTTATTTTCCTTCATGTTTGCCTGTTTCTTGATGTTTGAAGATTTTGTTTTCGCTTTCTTTTTATCGATTTTTCCCTTCATTTTCCTTTTCGTCTTTCCTTGATTAATTTTGCTTTTTATTTTATTTTCTTCTGTGAATTAGATTCATTATGACTTGGTCGACAAAGATTGCCACATGAAATATCTTCTTGTCGGTTCGATATTCAAAAATCAACTCTCTGATTTATCTGTAGTCACGGACCCAAAAATGAAACAGGTAACTGGTGTTGCCAAATCGTAGCTTCAACAGCCGGCCATTGAGCTGTGGAACTGAAGCTAAAAAGAACGCACCGTCAAGCAAAAACGCTTGTCAAATTCATATCATACAAGCCTTGAGAGCCACTCAATTTAGAGAAGGTAATGAAAAATAAAGGCAAATATTTTAATGAAATCTCTATACAGGAGTAAAGTTTAAAATAAGGATGTCCAGGGAAGAATTTACATAAAACCATTTTCACAGAGTGTCAGTTATTGGGAAAGTTGCCTGAGTGGCATGTCCTCCATAGATTCACTACATACACACACACACACACACATATATATATATATA
>OZ010582.1:115475716-115495716 GCA_963932145.1 Acanthosepion lycidas | reverse complement strand
ACCGGCAGCAAGACCACTGATCGGGAGTTTTTGAGGAGCGTAGAACAACCTCTTAATTACTGTTCTTCCCAGCTTCACCATGAACCTGGGTGGTAGCACCTGTTAGGATCCCAGCTATAGGCAAATATTTCATCCAAACTGTGGTCAAAACACAATGAACGTATAAAAATATATTTAAAAATATAGTAAAAATACCAGTAATACATTTTTGACAAAAAAAATACTACCCTACATGCAAGCGACCAGTCTTCCACTGGGTGGTATGCCACTAACGTTTACAGCTGCTATCGGACTGGCGGTGTGTTCCTTTCGTCAATGTTACCGCTAATAGCCCGCCAGTTGCCTACCGGTGGCTGCCAACAGAGAACCACTTGCGTTGGCATCGACGTCCCGCCAGCGGGCCACTAGCGGCTTGCGTGCAGGGCAGCAATACATTTGACTTTCGATAAAAATCCACTTTACAAAAATATCAATGAAACATAATCTAAAAAACTGATTTCTTACTTAGAATATATAATCTAATCACACGAACCGAGCCTAAAAATCTTGCCTCGTTAAATAACACATTGAGGGCGATATACCATAAAAGAAAAGAAACCAAATCAAACTCAACAAAAAGTTACATAATGAAGTTACTGTACCGACTAAATGAAAACATTTACGATTACTTCCTTTTTTTTTTTTACCACTGACTTCGTCAATTACTATCGGAGAGTGTTTCCGTGTAACCCCTGGTCCATCTTTCAAATGCTGGACCTTACATTCTCTACTACGATATCTGAGAGACTGCTCCATTCATCACTCTTGAGTAGGTATTCGTATATCTTTTCTAAGTATATATTTTAAGTGGAACTGTGCCGATTGTGTGAGTCTCCACTAGACTACCAGCGGTTCACCGGTCAGGTCAGATCAGGTCAGCTCTTCAGCTGTATTCTAGGAAGGACCCTGACAGCAAAGACAATTCTGGCATGATTTGTCTTGAGACCCATGCTACAGAAAACAGTATTCAGAAACTGAGTAAAATACCAAGACATTGTTAGAAATAACAAAAAGTGTACAGATCTGTTAGGCAATATTTAATATCCTATGTAACAGCGAATGATAGAAAATCTCCTAACAATGACAGAGATGTGGGTCTAGCAAAAGAGTTGTGGTTCTATCGACGAACCCTAAAAATAACATTCTTTTAATCGAATTGACCCCAAACAAGGCAGTAAAGCCACTAAGATGCAAGGGGTTACTGGGTGTGGAAGAATTAGAAAACAAAAGCATTACTAAGGATCGAGTAAAAAAAGACGAGTAATCAGGAGAGTCGATCGCGATTGAAATTGCATTAAAAATTTTGAAGATTACAGTTGGCTGGAAAGCATGGAGCCGGAAGGGAGTTCCACAAGCGAGAAGTGCGAGAAAAGAAACTATAAGCATAGAATTTACGGTTACATCTTGCTAGCTCAATTTTAAATTGATGAGATATCGATGCCAGTCTACTTACTCCGCTTAAATTCATAAAATCTAGGTACAGTTACCATGAAAGTATTTATAGAAAAAGCACAGAGAGACAATTTTACGGCGATGGGAAAGTGACTAAAGCCGAGATGCCAGGTCAGGATCAATAATATTGCTGATTCTTTGGATTTTATCAAAGATCTTTAGATAAATGGCAGGAGCACCGGCCCATTTGTGGCAGAAATATAGACAAAACGTGTGAGGAAGGTTTAAGGAAAAGAACCGCAAGGAAACTGGTGCAATAAGAGACGACTGAAGTTTCTGGGACCTATAATGAGGAAAGTGGGTGTGGAGAATTTAAAACTCACAAGGTATACTTAAAACAAGAGAAAGAAACGTTTAAGGTATTTAAAGAGTTTGAATGTGGATGGCAGAGTAGGAACAAAAAGCAATGGTAAATGGTAAAAAAGGCCATCTTCATTTGAATGATCAAGACTCTGTACAGATTCCATTTCCTTATTTTCTGGGAATTAACATGTGTTGAAATTACATGATTTGGAATTCATAATCTTTTTTCTCTTGAATTGTTTGTCGCTAAAAGATAGACAGCACAGTCTACCCTGCTATTTAATCCCTGGATAAAGAGAGACCGGTTCATGACTTCCTTAAAGGCATTTCAATTTTTTTTTTTTTTTTTGCAATAAACATTAATCTGCTAAAAGGCTGAAGATACACTCGAGCTAGAGAGTCAAAAAGTAAGAGGCATATTTTATAAAGAAGATAACGGTTAACACAAAGCTTGAACAAATTAAGATTGTAATGATCAGGGAAGCATCATCTTGGGAGTCTCTTCCACGAAGCAGCTGTCCGTGGGGAGAGTCTGCTCGAGTGGAACTTTCATCTCGCCAATGAAATAAAAAGAGAATGTAGGTGTGGTTCACAACATAACTAACCTACAATTTAAACTCAGCTCTAAGATTAAAAAAAAATATTACTGACAATTCTAAACAACAGAAAGTGGTGGAGAGCCATCAACACCCACGTAAAATAAGACTTTGTTCCAAACCGCTTTCCAACTCTGACACTGAGAAATTTATAACGACATTTGATTCTAATCAATCCTTTTCGAGCTTTGCGCCTCTTGAATATTTGAAGTCCTAATGGAATCGCAGCCTTACCGCGTACATCTGAGAGTGAAGTGTTCATGGTAAAAATGCTAAATATTGAATGAGACAAAGTACGCGAACCAAACTTGGCTTCTTTTCTCTCTGATGAGTGGATCTTTGATTCCAACTGTCATTGGTTTTTCCTTCTAGTCTTCCTACGCCTTTGATGAATCCTTTCGCGAGCTGCGCCACCCGCGTTATTATTTGTCCTCCTGTGCCTGGCACCACTTGTTCCACTTTCAACCTCTTCTTCCTGGGCCTCCCCGCTTTTTTCTGCTTCCCTTGCTCTTACTGCTGCCATTCCTAACTATTTCATGGGGGTTTTTCCACTTTCAGCTGAAACCTCATCAATCATTTTTGACAGCCAGCAACTTAGTGCCCGTCTGTCCTCCTGTTGGAAGAGGTCAGAGAAACGATAAACAATATTCCGCCTTTGACAGTAATATGTGGTCAGTCAGAGGGAACATGCGTCTAATTCCTCCGGGGTTGATAGGAGAAGAACAGTGAAAAAAAGAAATAAAACCTTAAGAGGTGCGGCAAATGAAGTAAGCCCGGTCAAAACTGGACACCTTGCTTATTGATTCAGAGATTTCAAAATGATATTTCCGCTTTTCGCTATCGGCCTGGACCAGAAAATTCTTCAGTATCCACCACGGCAATTCGCGTATTGGTGTCGCCATCTTGGCTAGTTATCTCCCATCACGGCAGCGCCATCTACCTTGAAAAGAAAAAAAAAGCCACAGAGAGTAATATGTTTTAAAATTAGCTCAGTCAAAGATTAAGAATTTTCGAAAAGCAAAATTTGAATTTAAATTATTTTTAAACTATTAAAATAATGAATATTTTTCTAAAATGTAATGGTCCATGTTTAACTGTGTTTATAAGTACTCTGGCAGTAATTAAGTCAATTAACTGCAAATTTATTTCTGTTCTGTGCGGTAGTGTGCTTCTCGAATCTTTTAGTTGAGAAACACGTATCTCTTGGAATGTTTATCCCACAACAAAAATGGCGGACTTGTATGTGTGTCTGAGTAATAAAATACAAAGAAACAACTAAAATCAATATATGTACAAATAAACAATAATATATTATTAATAAGACAAAAAGTTACAGAGTTGTGAACGACAAAAACAATGACGTTGCATATATGTGACAAAGCAATGAACATGAATGAAAACATGTAAAGATTTGTGAATTGTTCGTGCATGTAACATGTGTGTAGAAGTCCTAGAAAAAAATGAAGTCAAATAAAGTTGCGTACGTAGGCTTATGTGTGCGTTTGTGTCTCCTTTCCTGGCGAGAAATGCGTTTTCACGGTAGACCTACATGTCTAAAGAAAATAGGAAAAAATGATTATAGAAAATATTAGTCTATTTATAGATTCAGAAAGCGTCCTCTAGTGACATTTTTTGTTAGGAAAGTAAGTGGGGTAACTCCACAAAGGGTGATAAAGCTGATATGAGATCAAATATCTGCAAGAAATGCATGAATATACAATTTCAAAACTGGAAAAAATAGGTGTTTATTTCAATATTTTAAAAAAACTTATAAACGGTTGAAAATTAAAAACCTATTTCTATCTGAATTTCCGGAAGGATGAATTGTTATTATTTAGATTATTTGAACTTGCATTTTCATCAGTGACTCGCAGTTACGGTTAGCCTTCAAAGAACTGAACACTTTATTTAATATACGTTGGTAGTTATTTCTGGTTCCTCCATACATGGTTAGGGCTATTTCATCTTATTATTATTTAGTACTTTACAGTTATTGCTTGCCATAAGTATAAGAATGCTTTCCCCAGCTCAGAGATTGAACTCATAACTGAAAATCAATTTCGTAAAGTAAAATTTAATCAATTAATTTAGCTCTTAAGTTTTCTCTTTTTGCAGTCTCTATACTTAGGTTTTTTATGGAGTAGAATGAAAACGTTGAAGACGCGAACTTGGAAATACCAAAATCAAGAAAGTACAAACATTTAAATACATATCCTATATTTATCCTCTTATACGGCACTAATTGCTGGACAAAGATTTCTTCACGGATGAAGAAGAGAATTGAGGCAAATGAAATCCGGTCCTTCAGAAGGATGCTGAAAATACCAGGGGTTTGAACGACGAAGTCTTCGGGAAATTGGAAACAAAAAAACAAAAACAGTTGACATTTCTATGGCGCATAATGACAGCTTAGAAACTTTGTACCCACGGGAGATATTGAAGGCAAGATGGACAGAGGAAAGCAGCGAATAACCTACCTAATGATTTTGTGTAAATAGTTGACAAACAGGCTATACTAATTTATCTGCTGGGACTGCTCAGCAACCTTGATCTATTCGCGAACAATATCAAAATAATCAAGAACCTATACTGGCAGCAAACAACATACATGCACATAGGGAGCGAGTTCAGTCAATATACAAAGATAGAAAGGGGCGTAAGGCAAGGATGCGTCTTCTCACCCGACCTGTTCAACCTATACAGCGAGACTTATGAGAGAATTGGAAACCCTACCGGGATTTAGCATTTGCAGCCATAATCTTAACAACATAAGATATGCAGATGGCACAGTACTGACAGCAGACAGAAAAGAAATTACAAAATCTCCTACAGAAGGTAGCAACGGAGAGTGAGAAGAAGGGACTAAGTGTAAACTATAAGAAGACTGAATCAGTAAAAGGATGAGCCCGAAATGTGATCTGCAGGTCGGGAACACTAGAATCAAGCAGACACGGAAGTTTAAATATCTGGGAAGCGTTTTAATAGAGGATGGTAAGTGCAACACTGAGATCCGTAGACGTATTGGGATGGCCAAGGATGCATTCCAAAAGCTGGAAAGAGTATTGAGAGACAGGAAGATTTCTTTGGTAACAAAGAAAAGAATACTGAGCTTTTACATGACCCCTGTCCTTTATGGCAGGGAATATTGGACGATTTCCTCAAAGATGAAGAAGAGACTCAAGGCGACACAGATGTGGTTCTACAGAAGAATGCTAAGGATATTATGGACCGAGCGTGTGAGAAAAGATGAGGTCAACGATGAGAGGATGCAAACAAGGAGGAGGCTTATGCTTAATATCGGAAAGAGGCAGGTAAAGCTTCTGGGACACATATTGATGAAGGAGGGCCTGAATGAATCTGATACTCACGGGTCGAATAGAGGGAAGGAGGGACAAGGAAAATTTGACATAACTAGCAAGTGGATAATAGAACGGGGTCGGGGGCAGATATCAGAGGGAAAGAATTTGTTCAAAGCTGCAAGGGAGACAGGGAGGAGGAGGGCTATGATCGCCTACGTCCTTAATGGACACGGCCCATAGAAAGAACGACACAACTTTCTGTAGTCCTTGTAGTTTCTTCTCTAAGTAAAGCCTACGGATCATTACGGAGAGCGATATTTATTTGTAAATATTTGCAAAAGTCCGATATGGGTATTGGAGAAAAGGACAGTCTTTGTCTAAACTTAAAACTTAGCTAGCCACAAACACTGGCCCAGACATACCACAATATTTCTAACACCATAACAACACATTCTTACTTACCTTTGTTACTACATCCACCATAATACCACATTGTCTCTAATGAAAATCCTAACTAGTCCCCATATGTACAATTCATTGTCTGTGGTGGGGGGACAATTACCATGAAAGTATTTATAGAAAAAACACAAGGAGGCAACTTTACAGTGGTGGGAAAGTCACTGAAACTGAGACGCTAGATCAGGACCAATAATATTGCTGATTCTTCTTTGAATTTTATTAAAGGTCTCTAGATATATAGTAGAAGGATTTTATGTTGATTCCTGGTAGGACTCCTAAATTTCTCAGGATCGCTTCACTCTAAATTTATATATATCTACGTAATCATTAAACTTTTTAGGCTAGAATTTCAGACAATGCAGAAGTGATTTACAGTGAAGCGACATTCCACATTATTGACCCTTGATAAAATCCAAAGAAACATTGATTTGCAAAATAATACTTTGTAACACAAAACAAATGTTTCGGCTTTAAATAAGCCATAAACGATGGATAATTAGTAAAAATCAATCTATGGAGTCACTGTCTAGACAGCAAGACACCATTTAAAACAACCGATTTCCAAGCTAACGTGAGGGGCTGGCTTGGCTGTAGGAGTTACTGAATAGATGTCAAAAGCGAACCACTTTAAGGACCCCTCGAATTTTCTTTCTGTAATTACCCCAATAATTTTTCCATGTTTGGATGTTCCCGTAAAAGAGTAGAGACACTTTAATTGACGAGTTTGTTTTTGTTTGTTTGTTTGTTTTTTCTCCATCATTGGTTACCACTTAAGTTAAAAGAACGTAGTAAACCATTTTCAAAGGCCAATAGTACCAAATAAACAAAACATGCTTTGTCAGATTTTGCGCTCGAATCGCTGAGTCTACTTTTCTTCATCTTTTTTTTCTTTACACCGACAGCTTTTACACATATCCGTCCGTCCACACGGAAGATATGTTGATTATGATGTTAGATTGTAAAAAGAACAAAGGCACAAGTCTGGGGAATCTATGGACCAATTTAAAACTCTTGTCAGGAAAATTATGAAGGTAACTGTCTTGAAGAGTCGGTTATTTTTCAATATAGTCATGGGACGTGCACTGGGGGGAATTATAGTCTACTAGAATGGTTCTACTTAAATATGCATTCCACGTTATCTTTTCGAAACATTACGCGAAGTTTTAGAAATATTCTTTCAAATATATCCTCTTGTTGGGTTAACATATCAGTAGCCAACATCTTTATACCTTTTAATAGGTATTTGCCAAACTTCTTCACAAATAGTCAGCAAAAATATATATTTACTATGATTATTATAGTGTGGCTCAAGGCTATATGTTTAGAATGCTTAGCGAAGATGGAAAGCACTTTAGTAGAAACAATATTTTCTTCTTCGTCTTGATTGATAACCGCCACTTTACAAAGGGCTATACAAAACAAAAATTCAGAAATTTATTTTACTGTAGCACGGCGCTATATACATTCCGGACATAGAATTGATGTTTATTTTTCTTTCTTTTTTTTTATTCTCACAGCTAAGAAATAATACGTTGCTGTAACTTTACAAACAGTTTGCAAAAAACATTTTCGGTAGACTCCCCACGACATGATTGTAACGTTATTTTGTAGTGTTGCAAATATGCTGACATGTGAGGTTATCTATATATATTTCTGAGATGAGGTATGATGTACACTATTTACATTATTCTGACTATTGTCCTCATCTTTGTCGCCATATTTACTACTATGTTTCGGCCGTTGTACGCTCCGACCTTCTTCAGGAGGTTGGAATGTCGAACTGAACATGTCTATATTTCTAAGATGATGTATTATGTACACTATTTACATTATTCTGACTATTGTCCTCATCTTTGTCGCCATATTGTCGCCCAACGCAGTCAACGTTAGTTAGACTAACGTTGACTGCGTTGGGCTAAATTGATCTGTGGACTAATGTTGGGCTAACTTGCTTGCTGGACTAACGTTGGACTAATGTTGACCGCGTTGGTATAATTTGCTCGTTGGACTAACTTGCTCGCTGGACTAACGTTGAACTAACTTTGACTGCGTTTGACTAACTTGCTCGCTAGACTAACGTTGAACTAACTTTGACTGCGTTTGACTAACTTGCTCGCTAGACTAACGTTGAACTAACGTTGACTGCGTACCACATGTGGCACGCGTGCCGTAAGTTGGCGACGCCTAGCGTAGCATATGCACTGCGTTCAGGTTATGTTGGCTCATGGCTATATAAGTGGAGCGCTCATCCAATACCAAATTCATTAAACAAGCGTCCCATATTTTAAACGTCCGCTTTTTTTTTCTTTCTAAGAATGACAAAATGTGGATATTTTTTTGTTGTTTTTTTTTCTTTTTTGAGTGGAGCAGTTTGTGTTCAGAAGTTTCAGGTTAGAAAATGGAAGAAAGAATTTCGAAACTATTGTTTCTTCCTTCTCCTTGCGGTAGCTAACCTGTGAAAAATGTTCACATTTACACAAGTGATTTAACTTACTCTCTGGAAGAATAAAATTCCCGAATAAAACTAGAAAACAAAATCAACATATAGACTTTTTTTCATTTTCTTTGCCCGTTTTTCTTCTTCTTCATTTTTCTTTCTTTTTTTTTTACTTTTGACTTTCAAGTTTATCTTCGTATCTGATTATGCATTCCCGTGGCAATTAAGAATTGAAAGCTAACTTTCCGAATCCCAAGCTCCAAGAAAGAATTTAGAAATAAATAAAATAGCAAGTGGGTCAAAGGATGAGGAAGTCTTTACCCCCAAAACATCATACGCATTCCTTCTAGCCTCAATGCAAGAATCGATTAACGTGAAAGTTTACCAGCTTTCTGGATCGATCAAACTAAATCGATATCGCTGACAGCTGAGTAGAAAGAAGTCTCGTCTGATTTGACGATATTGAACGATGTAGTTACACCATGATCACGAAGTTGGTCGCAAATGATGTCTTTTCAAAAATACACTATATGCCACTATCTTTCCGTAGTCTATTTAAGCAAATAGGAAATAATGCTCCGTACCTATCGATTCCTTAATGGGTCTTTTAACGTATTGAAGAATGTGTGTCAAAGAAAACAGCTCGAATTCATCTGGATCCGTTTGAAGTTTTTCAGAAGATATATAATGTTATTTACGATTAGATCGATAATGTACTCGCCCTAATAATCGAGGGATTTGTTTTTTTTCTCTTTCTTTTCTCATTTCAAGATCTGTTTTTCTCACGTTAATGCGATAAGTCTGCCGAGATCACTAATGCAATTGCTGTTGTTTGACTGAAAACGGATTGCAGTGGCATCTTTCTGCAATGAAAAATTGCCTTTACCGTTGAATAAAACTACTCACCAACTTTTAATGCATTGCAATATGTTGATTGATTAATCGATTTGTTTTTTACGGCTTATCAACCATTTTTAGGTTATTTAATGCCGAAACACAATTTTGCGGTTTGTAAGATTAATTTTTTTTTTGACAGGGCAATTATTTTTTTTTGTTTTTTTTTTAGAATAAATTCTTTTTTTTTTTCAGTCCTACTATTTAATCTATAACTGGGGGACGGATTCATACCTTTCCCAATGGTATCTGCGCGTAAGTGAATGTAACAAACCCGACTGGATATCGAACTTGATTCTCTGTTTTCTTATTCCAAGCCGCTATAAACGGAACACGGGAAATTCAAATCTGAAATGCCGCAGACCCTTTAAGTAAAACGAAGCAGAAAATACAGCTTTGACAAAGTTCAAAAACGCTTGTGCGGCCTTGTGGGTAATGAATCATTTTTAACGCTAGAATCCCTGGTCTCATTCCGAGACGCTCTCCATTACACCGCCCGCACATTCGGCGCATTGTAATATACATTTAGTTTCGGCACTTCTACCTCTTCCTCCGGCCGTTCCATCTTCAAACGCCTTCTAGGTTAGGTGCGTAAGTCAGGCGCCTGGTGAGTAAGGATTTCAACACAATATATATTTTTGTTTGCTTACATCATTACTTTTATAGCGAACTCGATCCTCACTGGACACCCCGTATTTGTTGGCCTTGTGCCATGCTAAATTAAACTTATTAAGTAATTGGGTACCTCAAAGTGGACAATACGGTTAGCGAGCTTGTGATACAAGCCATCTGTTCAGCTATGAGTTTCACTAGATGCCTTCTTTTTATATGCCGTGTCCATTCAGGGTATGGTCGATCATAGCTCTCCACATCTTCCTATCTTTCGTAACTATTAATAATGGTTGCTTTTTACTATCTTTTCCACTTTCATCTACCATCTATTTACTCGAACTTGGTATACAGTATACTCATTGTTTTCCCCCAGTTCCTCTTGATATCCTTATGCCTTGCGAGTTCCATATTTTCCAAGCCCTCTTTCCTCATTATGCATCAAAAAATTTCAACTAATTCTCAGTCCATCGTTTCTCTCCTCAACTACGGGTTAAATAGTAAGGCAAACTTGGAGGCGCTTTCTCGACGTGAGTAACAATCAGCATAGTTGTTGAACGATAGAAAACGGTAGAGAACGAAACGGGAAACCAAAAAAGTGCTTTTCTTTCCCAAGAACAATCACGACGGTCACAGTTTAATTATTGTTGAAACTTGACTAATGCATGGAATAATAATGCAACATAAAATGTACTTAGAACAAAATGTATTGAAACGAGAAAGTGTACACAATATTTACATATAGTCTTTTGTATATTCCTGGGAAGACCGTTCCTGGAGAATGTGTTGACTGAGTCGCAGTCGGGCAGAGTCTCTGGTTGAATCTCTTGATTCCTTCCCTCTCTTCCCGGTACCAACCATATTTATATGGTCGGTACGCCACTATGGAAATTAGGTGGATCCTACCACAACACTTATATAGTAGAATCCCTCATATCCGGAACCCGTCATATCCGTAGTGCCTCATATCCGGAATCCCGCATATCCGGACATGATTTTGATGTGTATATTTGAACTATTTGGGTGATATGTAACTGATATGAAATTTCTGTTTTTCAGGAAATTTACTTTGGATAATTGTTTATGCTTATTTCACCCTAATGGCTTGTATTTGGTGCAAAAGATGATGGGAATAAGAGGAAAAGAACAACTTTGGAATTATCGCAAAAAGTGGAAATTTTTAAACAGACTAGACGCTGGTGAAAGTTCATTGAAGTTTTGAAGAACATGGAAACAAAAAAGTAACTAATACTTAACATCAGGAAGAGACAGTTGATATTTCTGGGGCACATGATGAGGATGAGGGCTTGGAGAATCTGACACTCACGGGCCAGATAGGGGACATGAATTGTGCTCGGACGAACTACATTCCTTTTTTCCGCCAAGATTAACCTTCACAGCTAGGACTCACCATACCATTTACATAGTAGGAACCCCCCATTCCCTCCGTATTGTATTGGCTAGATGTAAGTCCCACTCAGACAGCTTCTTACCGCGAACCCCTGCCCTGTGGAACAGACTCCCAAGAGGATGTTTCTCTGGCCACTTCAATGTTAAAATGTTTAAATCTAGAGGTAGCCGTTATCTAACCCTCTTATTCATATAAACTCTTCCTTAACTAAACCCTCTATCTCGAGTGGCAGCTGAACCGTGTACAGGGTTAACCTTAAAACAAACCATGATATATTTAGTGAGCTTGAGTAAATGAATGGTGGAACAAATCTTCGGAGAGATAACAGAAATGCAAAGTTTATTAGGAGCTACAAGGGACAGGAAGTTGTGGAGAACCATGATCGCTTACGTTCTGTGGAGAATTAGAGATTAACGTAAATCTTGATCACCACGTATTTTAACATGTGATGTGAATCTGCGCGTGACCGTAAAGTACTTCTCACATGGCTAGATGTCTCGCTATAACCTTTCGAGGTACGCATCTCATTTATAATACGTCATGAAAGGCAAATGACGGGAGATAACAGAGAACAACAGCCTCCTCCACCACCACGTTTTTCCTTTCTTTTTTCAACTTGTATATTCTGCCTCTCCTCATTCCTACTCCTCAATAAATTTTTTACGATTCATTTCACCTCGCTTCTTTGAACTATATTTTTATACGTCGGAGTCTAAAAAAAAATAATAATTCTATCCACACGCGCTGTACTTTCTCCATATTTTTTGTTCTCTTCATGAATTAATACGATATATTCTCTTTTTTCGTGGGAGTCGATGTTTTCGCTTAAGTTCAAGCGAAAGGTTGTATTTAAAAGGAAAATCCTATCAGCATAATGTCCAATTACATCTCCTTCATCCGGATTCCAATTTATTTCATTCGGAATGGAAAGGATTTCATTCAATGACGGTCGAATTGAATAACCATCTCTCTCTTCAAAAAGGGTAATTTTTATTCACTGATGTAATAAATACATATATATTAGACTATGCTAAACAAAAATTGCAGAACTTACTATTTTTCTGACCATTTCAGAATATGAGGTGTGGTGGGGTGTAATAGATATCTTCTCGGAATGATAAATCAGAGAGCCGCGTTCAAAACCAACACTTGCTCGTAAACTTCACTTACGCGCCAATACATTTGAGAAAGGTATGACGCTATCTCTTCTCAGCTATAGTGATTTTTTTAAGCGTAGCTTAGATGTGGCACAAGGCCAAAAGCGTAGCTTGAATGTAGCAAGAGATCGACAACGTAGCTTAGATACGGCACAAGACTGAAAACGTAGCTTAGATACGGCACAAGACTGAAAACGTAGCTTAGTTGTGGCACAAGAGCGAAAACGTAGCTTAAATGTGGCACAAAACCGAAAACGTACCTCAGATGTGGCACAAAACCGAAAGTGTAGCTTAGATGTGGCCCAAGACCGAAAGCATAGCTTAGATGTGTCACAAAAACGAAAGCGTAGCTTAGATGTGGTACAAGACCGAAAACGTAGCTTAGATGTGGCACAAAACCGAAAGTGTAGCTAAGATGTGGCACAAAACCGAAAACCTAGCTTAGTTGTGACACAAGCCTGAAAACGTAGCTTATTTGTGGCACAAGAGCGAAAACGTAGCTTAGATGTGGCACAAGACCGAAAGTACGGGGCATAAAGTGAGGAAGGAACTCACTATTTAGTCGCAATTCATCTAGTGAGACAAGCTTGCTAACTCTTACAGCAGGAAACATCCATCCTTCTACAAGGTATGGTTGGAACAGGACAGCCTGAGGACTTCAGCATTGATTAGGCAACCAGTATACACCGGAAAGAAACGCGAGCCTATTCATGTTATGAATCGAAACACACGTGATTGCCTAAGCGTGTTTCACGTATGGCACTTGATTATTTTTAGCCTTTCACGACATAAGGGACAATGGGTTATCCTTATTGCTAAACACATACGCCGAATACGGGACTAACTCTCTCACACGTAACATTATTGTTTATTCAACTCCTGGCTTCGTCACAACGTAAGTCTGTGTTTTAGGACATTCTACGAACGTAGATGCTCCTACTCGCGGGCTCCTAAGACTCCCAATCATGTGGGTGCGTACATATATTTCTGCAATTGCTTGTTCTACATGCAGATACTAAGCCCAGTTGGGTCAACCACCTATTTATAGATCGCGGGCTGTCACTGGCATAATGATGGCTAGGAGGTTATGTTTCAGACCAACACACTGATGCGCCTTACTTCTCTGATGGTCTGGACATTGCTTTCCATTACTACATTGTTAACGTTTCCATTCAGTTTCTTGAGTCTGACGTCAACACAGTGTCTTCCGCGTAAGTTATGCTCTCGGGATTTTGTTTCCTAGTAATAAATCCGGGGTACTTTCTCAAGATCTTTCTTTTATGTTGCCTAGACTTTACTATTTTTATTTATTAGAAAAACAATTCTATTTTTTTTTTTTTTTGTTACTTAACATTTTTAAGTAACAAAGATTAAAAGATAGACATTTTTTGCGCTTTGGGTATTTGATTACATCACAAATTTTATAATCACGGATTATTTAAAATCTGTTTTTAAAATATTGCATAAAAATGAAGAAAAAAACAAGGGTTTAAATTGCAAACTTATTTCAATTAGCTCGAGCTGTATCTCTTACGTTCATTATTAAGTAATTGTTATATTTTTACTATCGGTAAAAATAAAATAAATATTTCATTCAAGTAAAAAATATTAGTCAATGTCAAATATTCAGCATCCGAAATGGTCGAAATATGTTATTAACGTAAAAAATTTCTTCTTCTTCTTCTTCTTCTTCTTCTTCTTCTTCTTCTTCTTCTTCTTCTTCTTCTTCTTCTTCTTCTTCACCACCACCACCACCAATACCTCCTCCTCCTACTACTTCTTTTTCTTCACGATTCTAGTTTTTCCGACCTTCAGATCGTATTTCAGGCTCATCCTCTTACTGACAACCATGCACACCGTTTTCTTGTAGTTTATGCTTAGTCCCTTCTGCTCATTCTCCGTCGTTACCTTACGTAGGAGATTTTCTAAGTTCATTTCCGTGTCTGCTATCAGTACCGTGTCATCTGCGTATCTTATGTTGTTAAGATTGTAGCCGCCAGTGCTAAATCCCGGTAGGGTTTCCCAATTCACTGACATATAAGAGGACTGATATCACATAGCAGTTCTGCATATTTTTTTTTTAATTTCTAATTAAATTTTCCTGTTTTTTAATACATTATTTAGCTTTTGAAAGGTATATGTTGCTATTCCAGAATGCCTTCGAATTTCCAGGCTACATTTTCTGTCATCATTTAAAACAATTTGTACACATTTTAAGTTTTGTACTTCTTTGGTTCTGACATTATCATTCGTAGTCCGCTTCGCGGGATGTGTCTCTTGCTGACAACTATACATTCAGTCTACTCACTGTCGATAGTTAGTCCTTTCTTCTCGCTTTCCTTTTCTTTCGTTCTTGATTAATACAAAATATTTGCAAATTAAATCACGTCTTCTTAGTATTCCAAATAAATATTTATGTCATATCTTATGCTTTTGAATAGTAGAAATAACATATATACGTATTCCTACGTTTTCCTTTTTCGCTTTGATATAATTCTGATCACACGGTTATAAAACAGCGAAAACCTTCGAAAATAAACCAAAGGGAGGTAGGGAAATTGCTATTCATATTTAACCTGATGTTCTGTTGTTTAAAACAGTGATTAACTGGGCATCTTGCAGACCGGGTTCTGGATGCCCACGTTGCACATACACTTAACAAGTTTTACCTATTGCAAGGACGGAATTCGTCTCCCCACTCACAAATAAGAGCAAATAGGAGCGCAGAAATATCTACAATGACCGTTGGAAATTATTTACTGACAAATGACTTACCGACATTTAGGCCTTTAACTAGATTTCCAAGTCTGTCACTATATCGTCTTTCTCGTTCATATTAATGTCGTGGGAGAGTTTTCCCGGAGTAACGTATGATTTTCTGGTGATTTTATTTATGAAATTGATTGTCGTTGGTGTGCGATTACCTAAACCTGGTAGAGTGATATCTTTCACAGTATACTGTCCCGCCAATACACTGCCCAAAAAAACCGCCATAATCTTGTCAGAAGAAATACATTACAATTATCGATAGCCATAAGTGTCTATAAATGCAAACGATATGTCTTCTTACCAGACTTATTCAGGCTTTTTAGTGAGACGATTCTGTTTTGTTTTGTTTTACATGTTAACCTCAACGGTTTTTTAATGCCGACAATATTTTTAATTGCTGGTAATTTTTCTTTTTTCAAAAATATATTGCTGGTAATATTTTTTTTTTTCAAAAATATATTGCTGGTAATTTTTTTGTTTCAAAAATGTATTGCTGGCAATATTTTTTCCAAAAATGTATTGCTGTTATTAAAACCTATTTTTACAGATTCATAGCGTTTTGACGCCAGTTTGGGGGTTAACTATTTGCTCATAGCTATGGCCCTGACAGGTACTACCACCCAGGGTCAGGTTGGACCTGGGAACGACAGGAATTGAGAGGTGGTTCCACGCTCCTCAAAACCTCTTGGTTATAATCCTTGCTGCCGGATGTAATTTATCGTCATACTCAGGACGAGGACGACTCTGACAGAAGTGGACGTCCTAACAGGATTTATTACTTACGGCCACAATCTTAAAAATAAAACATATGTAGATGAAACCGTATTGATATCAGACACAGAAAGGAAACTTCAAGAACTGCAAGAGAGTGTAGTGAAGGAAAGAGAGAAGAAAGGACTAAACATCAATTTTAAGAAGACAGATTGAAAACAAGAGGAACAGATGAAAACAACCCATAACCTACTTAGCGAGTTTGGGTAAATGGATGGCGGGCAAAGATTGCGAGAGATAGCAAAAAGGCAAAATTTATTAAGAGCCAAAACGGAGAGGGAATTGTGGAGAGCCATCATCACCAACGTCTTGAATGGATATGGTACATAGAAGAAGAAGACAAGAAAATGGAAAGGAAAATGTGTACGTTAGAAATTTGCTCAACCCGCTCTGCTACCCCGACCCCTGGAGGAAGAAGCTGATGCGATGCAGAATGTTAAAAAATTCCTATAGTTGGCTAGATTTCCGAACTGTCCTCAAATTGTTTGTTGATTGTTTTGTTTTATGGCATATCAAAACCTCAGTGGGTCATTTAAACCCAACAAATTTTTTGAAATAGATTCATAGCGATAGTTTAGTAAAAAAAAAAATGGTGTTTATATAAACATATATATTTGAAACATTTTTCAATTACTCATATATTTGAGTACAATCACATGCATTGCTGGTAATTTTTTTTTTCAAAAACTTATAGCTGGTAATATATTTTTTTCAAAAATATATTGCTGATAATAGTGTTTTTTTCTTCAAAAATTTATTTCTGGTAATAATTTTTCACAATGTATTTTTGGTATTAAAACCTATTTTTAAACTTTTATAATGCTTTTTACCTAAGTTTCGGGGTTAACTATTTGCCCATAACTGGGACCCTACCAGGTACTACCACCGCGGGTCATGGTGGACCTGGGAACACCAGCAATTAACAGGTGGTTATACGCTCCTCAAAACCTCTTTTACCAGAGGCCATGCTGTTGGACGTAGTTTATCGTCTTACCTTGGACGCGGATGTAGTCTATCCTTATACCCAGGACGCCCCATTGAGAGGTGGTTAGCCTTCTGCAGAGGTGCAGTCGGCGTATTCTACAGCCCCAGCCGACAGGGTGGTGTCCTCAAATGAGCACATATAGGGCATAATGGGATGACAGATGGCTCGTTCATTTAGCCCACCTACATTTCCCGCTGTTCATCCACAGCAGGTGCAAAAAGTGTGGATGGATGCATTGACCAGATGCATATAAGTATACAAACCTGCCTTTAAATCCGAGAACAATATACTGTATTCGTATAGCGGCTAAATACTGTTGATACATCTCGAGGGTCGTTATAGGATGACGGAACTACGCATGAATGAATGGGTCCGTGCTTTGTGCGCCAATTGGGATGTAAGCTCAACACAGATCTCATGTTGAACTCATGTATACGATCCATCGCTAAAGATACCGGAAAAATAGACGGTTCACTGTACCACCCCAGTAAGTAGCTGAAGCCTATCCTCTATTTTTATAAGAGCCAGATACGGCCGAGAATGGAAAACTACTACCAGACATGTGCACTATCTACTTAGTTTTTACTTTCTAGTTTCGAAAAGCGTCCCCACGGTCTTGTGAGTGATGAATTGTTTACCATTCTGCAACTCCTTTCACACAGACGAAGACTATCTCTACGCAATCGTTATTTACATGGAAAGTGCTCAGACAAACTGTGTTCCTTAGTTCCGCCAGTTCTATCCTCCGAGGCTAGGACCCGCCATGACATACACCTTGCAGCGAATCTCTATCGTTCTCTTCGTATTGCTTTGGCAAGATGTAACTTCCGCTCAGACAGCATCTTCCCATAAAGTGGATGCTTCTCGGCTCGATCACAACAATTCTAACCTTTTCAAAACTTTACAAGGGTCAGATCAGGCCGAGAACGAAGAGTTACTGCTATACAGGGACAGAAACTACCCACGTTTCATTTTACAGCCTCGAAAGAATTCCCAAGCGTCTCCAAAACTTTGTGCGCGATGGATTCTTTTCTAAATAATAACCTCTTTGCCAAAGAACAAAAGCTGTAATACTCTCGTTTCTCTCGCCCTATTTCCATGGAATGTGTCCAGACGAACTACATTGCTTAGTTTAACCAGTTCTAACCTTCACGGCTATGACCCAACATTCCACGAGCATTGTAGCGAACCGCTCTCGTTCCCTTCATATTCCTTTAGTGAGATATAAGTCCAACTGGAATAGCTTCTTTCAACCAACCACTGCTTTGTAGAACACACTCCCAAGAGGATGTTTTCTCAATAGCTAAAAACTTAATATCTTCATGTCTAATGATATCCCTTATATTCCTCGTATATGCGCATAAACTGTGTCCCTTATCTCTACCTTGAGTGGCTCTCGAGCCTTGTAAATGTTGAAGATTTCTGTAAAAAAAACATCGAACCTGTGTATGGGCACATCGGCATTTACTGTAATCCACCTATTCTACCTCTATGTTTAATCTTGAGGAAATTAAAATACCTATCCACAGTGTTACGATTCTATTTGCCATCATATATATATATATATATATATATATATATATATATATATGTCTCATGCTAGACGCAATCGTCAGGCCCCTGACAATTACGTCTAGTATGAAACAGCCTGTCGCCTCTACGTGTTGACTTCAATGTTCACTTTTATATTTATATTTACATACGCTCTATCTCTGATATTGAGCACTTTATCCAATAAATATAGCATACCTTAAGAGTATATTTCTTCATATATATATATATATATATATATATATATATATATATATATATATATAAATACATATATATATATATATATATTTCTTCATATATTAGGTTGGTGCAAAAATAATGACGTAATAATGTCGTTTTTTGACGTATTTGTAACGACAAAAAACGACATTATTACGTGATTATTTTTGCACCAACCTAATATATATATATATATATATATATATATATATATATATATATATATATATATATATACATATATATATATACATATATATATATATATATATATATATATATATATATATATATATATATATATATACATATATATATATACATATATATATATATATATATATATATATATATATATATATATATATATATATATATATATATATATGGTATACGTGTGTGTGTATCAGTGCCAGTTGTTTGGTAAGATATATATTAGGCTGCAACACATGAAATGACGCATTTTTTGTTGGTTGTTGGCCGCTCGTCTAAAGAAGTAACCTCCTTAGTAAATAAAAACATCTCGAAATATTCCTGCTTCTTTCAGATAATTTTTCTTTCAAGAAATTGTTACTCATAAGCCCAATGCGAAATAATGACAATGAAACAATGTCGAGTAATCTTACTGCATGCTTTCTCGAGTTTTTGCATCGAATAATTACATGCGATGAGAAGGGGATAATCTTTGACAACAGTAAGAGAGTAGGCCAGTGGTTAGAAGCAAGCGAATCACCAAAACAATACCCAAAATCGCCACTGCACACTAAAATGTCAATGATACTGTATGGTGGTCTTTCAAAGGGTTTTTTTATTATGCTTACTGTATGGTGGTCTTTCAAAAGGGTTGTTCATCATTCATTCTTGCCTCAAGAGAAAACAATAACTATAAACTGGTATTCTGGAGAAATTTAGAGTTCGCACAAAAAATTGAAAAGAAACCCCCTAGACTTGTGATTAAGGATAGCTTAATTTTGCTGCACAACAACGCAAGGCTGCACGCTTCTCAATCATCTGTCCAAAAGCTGCATAGCGTAAATTATGAAACT
>OZ010582.1:115420716-115470716 GCA_963932145.1 Acanthosepion lycidas | reverse complement strand
TGCAGGATTTAAAAGAAAAAAAAAAAAGGAAAATAATTATCTTTTTATTTTGAGTTTCCATTGCGTCTGCAACTAGTGACGTCAGGAAACATGAGAATTTGGCGAGCAACTAAGCCAAACGTGACCTGTATGATCCAAGAAGTTAAGCAACATCGAGCTTTGTCAGTATCGAGATGTCTGACCGTTTGCGGATACCAGGCGCTGTAAGCTTGGATGTGCCGGTGGTGTGGTGGATAATGGCTACGAATTGTTAATCGGAGAGACGAGTTCTAAATTTAGTTGGGTTCGTTGTATTCATATACGTGTAAAAGGTACGAATCCACATCTTCTCTCCATAGATATGGGTTAATTATTATGACGTTTTTTTTTTTTTTTTTACTAAAACTTTATTATCTACAAAGAAAAAATTCGTACACTTTTTAAAATAAAATATTCTGGTTTCAAATAACCGGCAAATGGTTGATTAACCGTAGAATAGGAATCGATAATGAATGAAGAAAAAATCCTCACATCGCCAAAAAAAATATACTGACGTCAGCATAAATACGCTGATGTTGACGTCATCAATTATGAAAGAAAAGATGTATTTGTAGGGATTTTGAACGGCTTCTGTTCAACCTGTACATTTTTTTAATTTACAAATGTGTTAGCAAACGAAAAGCAAACAAGAGAAACAACACAAAAACTGCTTTTATAATAACAGTATTCAATTTACTGTATGACATACAATGCAATTAAGTGTGTGTTTTTTATATAGTAAGAGTTGTAACTTGAAATTTTTAAAGCTTTTAAGAGGAAATATTTTTATCTGAACTCACAAAAGAGATTTCAGTTCATTAAAGAACAAAGTAATTATAAACAGTTTTTTTGCCAGCCGCAATGATGGAGAAAGCATCACCTCGAACCATCGCCAGTGAGACACGCTGCAAGAGCCATTCCGTTCATTAAATAATAGTAAGTTTCAATAGAAAGAATTTTCTTCGATAAGAAGGTGTTGTAGGTTGAAATTCGGTGTAAGATGAGTTCAAAGAAACTTGTCAATTGAGAGAATTAAGGATAGCTGAGAATATGTTGAATCGTAACTTATAGTTCCAGAAGATATTGAAGTAGATAAGTTTCTGTTGCTTGTAGTTGATGAGTTAAGAGATGTTCAATGTTCGTACGTACGCGTCTGTGTGTGTGCGCGTGTGTGTGTGTGTGTGTGTGTGTGTGTGTGTGTGTGTGTGTGTGTGTGTGTGTGTGTGTGTGTGTGATAGCATCTTTCCACCAGGGACAGACGTAAGTTCCTCACTGTACTACATACTTGAGGTTCTGAGAAAAACAGAGGAAAAAGAGAAAGAGTTGAAAATGTCGCTTGGTGTTTATAATGTTGTATGTCACATGATAGGCTCCAAACACATAGATCTTTGACGGAATTGTATTTTCATTCAGGTCAGAAACTACCTCGATACAATTCGGACGTAGTTTAAAACATGATATTAGTATTAACTGACCAATCAAGGGTCAGAGCAGTATCAAGGCTCTGTGATTCATTTTTCGCACAAAATTGAAGAAAGTTATTTTCATCTATTTAAAATGTTTATTTCTTGTACATACGTAAAATTATGGCACAAGGCCGAAAAGTAGGGATGAGTGGAGGCTGGTCTTCACTATCTATCTTATACCTAGCTAATCGAATTCACGACCCCTTCACTCGTTAGAATTTCCTCATTCAACATAAAAAAAACTAATCCATCGCCAATCAATCCCCCATACACCATAATACTACATCCTCTCGGGTTGTGGGGATTAACTCATCCCAATGAAATTATAAATATTATTTACAATTATATATACAATTCGGATGAATGATCATGAAAGGGGAGGGGTGAACCCCCCCAAAAAACTAAATATCGAAACAAAGCAAAATTAAAACTAAATGATGTTAGTAGGACCCGTCCAACCCTTCGAAAAAGAGAAGCCCCTGTATTCTGCTCTTGGACAAAATCAAGAGGCTATCTCGCTAAGGAAGATGGCAAAGGAGAAATATATATATATATGTGTGTGTGTGTGTGTGTTTGTGTGTGTGTGTGTGTGTGTGTGTATAAATAAAAAGAAAGAACAGTAAGATATATAATCCGGTGTTCTTATAGATATTTTTATTTTTACAAAATAGTGCTCATTGTAAATTTACAGAACTAATGTCTTTAATTTAATTACAAAATTAAATTCGTAGCTTTTAGCTTCCATTTTTGAAACATGGTTAGAACTGTGTAGCGAAAAGGCCATATTTTAAATCAATCAATATATATATATATATATATATATATATACGGGCATGGGAAAATAAATAAGGCTGACCCAATCGAAATAAAAAGCGGGGGCCAAAAACAAACTAGGGAGGTTGGGAATCTCACCTTGGATCATTAACAAAAGATGTAGCCGGAATCAGGCCGGAAACAACATTTACTCACATTAACTAGGTACGCTGAACTTGTTTAGCCTAACCAGTGGTGGAGTCTCCACAGGAAACCACCCCGATGCGATCTGCGTTGACCTAAAAAAGAAAATCAAGGCTAGCCCCGTTTAAGCGAACCAAGCTCTCCTCAGTCACCCACCTTTCGATAAAGACTGTCGAAATTAAGCGTTTTCTATCAGATTTAATCTTTATCTTGAGCTGATACTTAAAGAATTGGATCAGATATTGATCAGAAAGACGGTTGCCTCGCAAGACTTCCTCCATTCGTGTCACTCAAGTCCCCATTCGAGCCGTGGCCAGCAGCGTTAGGAACACCATTCGTTTCAAGCCCCAGAATACGAGGGCGACACGTTGTCACATGCGTATGCGCGATCGGAAGCGATATGAGCCGTCAGCTCGCCAACACGGTCCCATAGGGGGCGGACCCGTGGGCAATGTTAGGAAGCGTTCGAAGCCGTTTCTTCCAGGCCAACGCCATATCGTTCACAGTCTGGCAATTCCGCCAAGCCCCATATGAAGGTCATGTTGTTGAGAGGCAGCATATTCCGGGCCAGTCGCCAGGTAAGCGAAAACTCAAGGTTACTGAGGTATTCCGCTGCTGGTGCCCAAGACCAGAAGGAACGAAACTCATCCTCCGACATATTGAGCCGCTCACGTAGAGGATCCTTTGCGAACTTCTCCACTAGATAACGATAGAAGATCCTCCTAGGTCGAGAAAGGTCACTGAACAGAGGAATGCTCCTCAAGGCCTGCCGACACTCGCGAAAGAAATCCGATTGATCCCGGGGTTTACGAAATACACGAGAGCCTTGTTAAATTATTCCTCTTGTATAAATCCAGGTATTAATGTATTTGGTATAGTAGGCACGCATGCGCAGATATAGGATTTTTTTTTTAATCTAAATTATCAACAATCGAAAATATCTATACTCACCAGACACAGCCACATAGTTTTTAGATTTTTCTTTTTGTTTACGACGGTGATGTCTGGTTTGGTGGCTTCAATTATGTGGTCTGTTTGGATGCTGAAATCGACTTCAAGTTCTTCAAGTTTATATTGCCTACATAGGCACCATGACGATGCTTCTAATTTTCTCCTGGCCAAAGCATTTCACAAGCGCTGGTGATTTTTATTATTATTGATGAAAATTGTTTTTATTTGTCAGACGTCTGGGTCCTGATATTGTTCACAAAGACTAAAATGGCTCTCTAAAGAGAAAGAACCATCTTCTTCTTCTATGTTTCTTTTCAGGGCGTTGTCGTTCATGACTCTCAATAATTTTCTGTAGCACTTAATAACTTTTTTTCTATCAAACTATGATCCGCCAACCATTCGCCGGATAGTGTCGCTTTCCTCTGTCTTGTTTATCTTCAATCTCTCCTGTGAGTATCTAATTTTCCAAGCCCTATTTCCTCATTATATGACTCAAAAATTTCAACTGTTTCTACCTGTTAGGGAAAAAGTGTTCTTCATCTTGCCATTGTCTATAAATTTGTCGTTATTCATATGTTCTGTCTATGATATTCTCAGCATCTTTCTGTAGAACCACATTTCTGTTGAATTAAGTCTCTTCATCTGTGAGGGAATCATTGTATTTTTTGGCTGACACTCCTTCAAACAATTAAAAAAAAAGACCGTGACTAATTGGTAAGAAGTCCTCTTCCATCTTTATAATTCATAGATTAAAAAAGACATTATTCTACGATATATTTACCCACATTTATTTCAATGTTTTATTTTTTTTTTCTGTATAAAATCTTTAAATCCGAATAACTACGCTAACGCTCGATCGTTTACCCCTTTTTTTCTTGGGACGCAAGCCAAGTATGTCACACACACACACAAAAAAAAAAACATGCAAGCAGCCGAATTGATAAACACATCGATTTTTGGTGCGTAACCTTGGCTTTATGAGACCAAGAAGAAGCGATGATATTAATACACGTCTTTTGCCGCTGGTTCTGAATCAAAATTGATCCCCAAACAATTTTAACCGCAAATTGATTTTGATGCACTTACCCATCACCACCCCGGTTTCAGTCTGCTTTTAAGGAAATAAATCGTCAAGAAATTCAAATTCAAATGATGATCATTTATTCGGATTGGAAGTCAAAAATATTCTCGTCAGGCTACGGGCAATAGGTCGCCGAACATTTAAGCTGATTGACAATCAAACGATAATATAGGTTAGCACTTGTCAAGGTATAAAAAAAAATGGCCTAATTTCGAATCTATACGTCCCCTGTCTCTCTCGATATATATATATATATATATATATATATATATATATATATATATATATATATATATATATATATACAGGGTGTCCATAATGTTCGTGTGCAATTTTACAAATTTATAACTTTAATTGTATTTGCGATAGAAATAATTTGTAAAAAGGATTAGAAAGAAGTAAATCTATATCTTTTACGGTTTTATAGAAATTTTATTTAAGTCTCCACATGTCCTCCATCATTAACAATGCAAAGAGTAATACGATTTTGCAGTTCACGGAAAATATTTACAGTAATGCCTGAAATCACATTAGTTATTTTATCTATACTTAAAACTAGCTACATTAAACTTTATAACATTTTTTCATATTATTTCTATCACAAATACAAATAAAGTTATAATTTTTTTAAAGTGCACACAAACATTATGGACACTCTGTATATATATATATATATATATATATATATATATATATATATATATATATATATATATATATATTATGGTATTAAATCCGTTGGTTTATAATCAAAGTGGATCCTAATAATATCAAATATTAAAACTGATCCACAAAAAGAGTTCAATGTATTTATTATAACAGAACATATAGATTACACAATAAAATCCAAAATTACCTTATATGAAGATGGATCGATTTCAGCCAACGCGAAGCAGGCTGATCTTATTCAACCCCGGTGTATAGACTGTTTTCGTGTCGGAATTAGAGATTGAAATTTAACTTTGACAGCAGTCAAAAGATTGATACAGAACATAACCATATCGATGGCTCAGTCAAACGAAAAAACCCAGTTGATAGTAAGGGGAGGGCGAAAAATACCTGTCTTAATGGGAAGAGGCACCACAAATTCAACCGGGATATTAACCATATGACCCTAAGTTAGGGTACTATGAAGAATGAAGCGTTGAATTGAAACTAACGGAGAGCCGAAAAAGGAGTTTATATATATATATATATATATATATATATATAAACTCCTTTGAATATATATATATATATATTATGTTTATACTTTCTTTTTATAGATACAGATATTTAAGTAAATGCTCTCTTTATAATAAACAGTATTAACGACATTTACCGGCCTGAATGTCCGAGAAATTTTCATAGAAAATATGCATCCTCTGACAGGAATCGAACCTGTATCCTATACGGAAGCGTCATATAGCCTGACGTGGTTTACCGATTTAGCCACAAAGGAACGTTTCGGTTAGCGAGGTTGATTTTATTGTGTTTAAATCATGGAGAATTGTAGTTTTAAAACAGTAAAATCGACCTTACCAAACGAAACACTCCTCTATGTCTCAATCGATAAAAGCATGAGAAAAATTTTAAAAAGAGGAATATTCTCAGTGAAATGATGACCTAAATATATATATATATATATATATATATATATATATATATATATGAAGAAAATATACGGAAAAAACAAACAAAAATCCTTATATGCAATTATGCTGTTTTAATGTTAATATGTCAACGTTGGACGTTTCGGTCTAATAAACCATCTTCAGGACATATTCATATTTATTAGACCGAAACGTCCGACGTTGACATATTAACATTAAAACAGCATAATTGCATATAAGGATTTTTGTTTGTTTTTTCCGTATATTTTCTTCATACTGTCGGATCGATATCCATATATTTGCTTACACACACACACACACACATATATATATATATATATATATATATATATATGAAGAAAATATACGGAAAAAACAAACAAAAATCCTTATAAGCAATTATGCTGTTTTAATGTTAATATGTCAACGTCGGACGTTTCGGTCTAATAAACCATCTTCAGGACATATTCATATTTATTAGACCGAAACGTCCGACGTTGACATATTAACATTAAAACAGCATAATTGCTTATAAGGATTTTTGTTTGTTTTTTCCGTATATTTTCTTCATACTGTCGGATCGATATCCATATATTTGCTTACACATATATATATATATATATATATATATATATATATATATATATATATATATATATATGGAGAGAGAGAGAGAGAGAGGGAGAGAGTAGCCGTCAAGATGCATCGTACAATTACCTCATCATGTCAGAAAATAGGATAGAGTCATCTGATTAAAATTATCGACAACAGCGTCTATCGAAAACGAATGCCGGGAAATTTACACGGTGCATATGTTTTCTTTCTTTGGCGGCCGAGCTGTTTAAAATATGATTTCTAATATGAGCAGCTGTTGAAGATTTTGCTTGCGACACAGTTGTTGCTTTTGATGTGGCATGTGCATGAAGTTTTATATTTCGTAGTTAGAAAGAACATGACGGAAACGAATGTCAGCCTCTTTCATAATGTTCATACTGAAGAGAGTCTCACACCAGAGAATCGTCGTTAAGTCAAAAAATCAAACGGGATATAATCGCACACTAATGTGAATGGTTCGGCTGAAGTGTCCAGACCCATATCACTAAAATAAAACACGTCATTCCTTTGTCGGCATGAGATAGCAATTTGGAAAAATACGATGTCGGAAAAATAATACATAGGGAAACAGATATCCATCTACTTAAAGAGTTTGTGTAAATGCATGCCGGAGTGCGTAGTGATAAAAATAGCAAGGTGACTAAATTTGCTTAGGTCTACACGGAGATGAAAGCAGTAAGAGCCATGATCTCCTGAAACTTAAAAGGACACATCACGTAAACGAAGTAATAGAATCCCACGCTTTGTTTTGGCTGAAGCATAAAAGTCAAATATTGACTGATTTCTAAACTTTCCAACTGTATTTGACATCTAACTTTAAGCATTTCCAGATTGTCTCCAACACTGTTTTGATATTGTCATCACTGCTAACTCTTTTGACATCGTCTTAACGCTAAATGTTTTTTTTTATGTTGTCTTCAACGTTAAGAGTTTTGACCTTGTAACCAATGCTAAGCAGTTGACATTTTCTTCAAAACTTAATGTTTTGAATTGTTTTCAACTCTAAGTGTTGTGATATTATCTTCAACGCTAATTATGTTCATATTGTCTTCAACGCTAAGTGTTTTGAAATAGTCTTCAACCCTGTTATGACATTTTCTTCAGTGCTAAATGTTTTGACATTGTCTTCAACCTTAAGTGTTTTGACATTGTCTTCAACACTAAGTGTTTTGACATTGTCTTCAACACTAAGTGTTTTGACATTGTCTTCAACCTTAAGTGTTTTGACATTGTCTTCAACACTAAGTGTTTTGAAATAGTCTTCAACCCTGTTATGACATTTTCTTCAGTGCTAAGTGTTTTGACATTGTCTTCAACCTTAAGTGTTTTGACATTGTCTTCAACACTAAGCGTTTTGACATTGTCTTCAACCTTAAGCGTTTTGACATTGTCTTCAACACTAAGTGTTTTGACATTGTCTTCAACACTAAGCGTTTTGACATTGTCTTCAACCTTAAGTGTTTTGACATTGTCTTCAACACTAAGTGTTTTGACATTGTCTTCAACACTAAGTGTTTTGACATTGTCTTCAACACTAAGTGTTTTGACATTGACTTCAGTGCTAAATGATTTGTTATTGTCTTCAACTGTAAGTTTTGTGACATTGTCATCAACGCTAAGAATCTATATGCCGTTTTCAATTCTAAATACCTTGATATTGTCTTCAACTGTAGATGTTGTGATATTGCCATGAACGCTAAGAATCTTTATGCTGTTTTCAATTCTATGTGTTTTGATATTGTCTTCAACGTTAAGCGTTTTGACATCATCTTCAAATATTCAAACTGTTAATTTATATTTCGCATTTTTCAATATACTTTTTATTTCTGAGCTTATGAATATTAGGAAATTGCGTGTACCATAATATTTATCTGATATTTCTCACGCTGCGAGGCAAAATTCTAGTGGTATTGCAAAATACTTCGACGGCGCTATGGGTTAGTCATAATGATACTTCAACACCCAAAAATATGCCCGATTCACACAGCTGTCGTATTAGTTGCAGTATAGCTGGACAGTCTTATTCGAGGATATCCGTCTACGAGAGCGGCTAGGCAATCCCTATTGCAGAGGCTCGCTCAGGTGATTTTTGTGTTTATTCAATAACCACAGGGCCTACCTGTTGTTTATACTGCAACTCTGCTGAGCAGACAATAGTTACAGTTTTGGAGAGAGAGAGCGTGTTATCTAGCGTAATCCACAATTTGAACAAGTTCAGCACGCTCAAGCCCTCGGCCACGATGACTTGTGACTTCGTCCTATCACAGCTATCGACGGCCTCCATGCGTTCCGTCTACCCAATTGCACTCACAAGGCTTGGGTCAACCTGTGGCATGAGTTGCAGTATATATATATATATATATATATATATATATATATATATATATATATATATGAAATAACACACACACAAAGACACACACACACATATATATATATATATATATATATATATATATATATATATATATATATATATATATATATAAGGAAGAGGTCATAGTGGTTCCAACGAGAGAAAAGTGTGTATATTAAAAAAAAGAGAGAAACTGCAAACGTTTTGATTGTAATGTGGATTTTTTAACAAAAATATTCTGTTTTATTTTCCATAATTTTACTACACGAGTTTCTGGTCTCGCGACCGTCTTCAGGTAAAAGGCGGAGATTTCTGCATATTATTAAATATAATTAATTTTTTCTCCTTTATTTTTTTCGATGTTAAATATTCTCGATATGAGACATTCTCTGTTTTTATGTTGGTAATCCGAATGTCTTTCTTGAATTGGCAGTGAAGAGTTCTGCGCGAAGGGTCATAAAACAATTAAGGTTGGTCCAAGAGAAATGATGAATTACTTATCGGCATTTTATCTTTTAATGTTTTAATGACCCCTGTGTGATTAGATCTATTTCCATTTTCGTGTGTTTTTGTCAGCATGCATGTATATATGCATGTGTATATTCCCCCTCCATACATACACTGTCTCACTACGAGGAATTAGTAAACACATTTGTACACACACACACACACACACACACATATATATATATATATATATATATATATATATATATATATATATATATATATAGGATGGAATCTGACCGAGTGAAAATACTTTCAGCAAACTCCATTAACTTCGAAGTATTCATTTGTCTACTCGATGTAACATTTTGCTCGCAAAGTGTGCTGCCTACACAGGGTAGCAGCAAAGGTTTGACTGAACCTTTTATATTAAAAATAATAAGCATTAGAATATCTATAGATGTCTGATAAGTATCTGGGCTGTTGCTATGTTAAGCGAAGTGTGCAGATTGAAGCCGCTTAATGTAAATTGACCTTCAACTCTGTCTAATTTATAACGTTCTGTATTACTTTCTTTGTTTACAGCAGTGATTTGGATGGGAGCGTGTAGACTGTGGTCGTCTCATAATCCCACAGAGGTTCCATCAGTGACTATGTCTTGTGCAACAGTTTTTGCCCAAGCAAAATTTTCCACACGTCCGACAACCATCATATTCCCCAGATCTCGCCTCTTGTGATTTTTACCGCTTCAAAAAGCAAATCTTATTAGAAAAGAACACGATTTCAAGACTTCGAAGAAATCCAAGAGAATAAGCCGTGGCTGCAACCCAAAAAAGGTGTTCCAGGAAAGCTTCCATCACTGGAAACGACGTTGGATAAAAGGGTGTGTCTTCAGAAAGGGATTACGTGAAGAATTAATGTCTGTTCTAGTTTTCTTTTTTATAGCACAAGACAGTCAGTTACATGCCATGCGTGATACACGCTTAGGCGATCATGTATTTTTCGATACATGACTGACGAGGCAGATTTTTTCTGCAGTAGATTGCCATTTCTTTCTGCGGTAGACCAATTGCCATCCAAGGCTGTAGAAACCGATCTGTCCTGCTATTTACCCATAGCTGAGGGGAGAAGAGGATCCATACGTTTCCCAAGGGTATTGGCACGTAAGTGAATGTAATGGATTCGACTGGAATTCGAACTCGGCACTTCGATTCCTCAATCCAAGCCGCTATCCATTACTCCATAGCACACGTACCGATAGTTTTTTCCTCAGAACTCGTATGCACATAGTCAGCAGCTATTAAACAAATCGTTATTTTCAAAGTAAAATTGGCATTATATTTTTAGGTTCTCATTATATGTATGTACTCCGTGGGAATTTCATTTTTACGTATAGAATCTTATTAGATAAATTGATTATAAATCGTTTGGCGGATGCCAGGTTTTAATTTAGACCGTGCGATATAACCTTTATCAATTTGAAGACGACAGAAAAAAAAAAAAAAAAAAAAAAAACCCAACATGCGAATTGCAAATTGTAAATATATATGAAGCAAGCAAGTAAAACATGTTTAAACATCTAACGGGTATTTTTACCTGGGGACGTAAAACACGACACTAAAATCCGAAGGAGCCTTGGAATAATGATATACAGTGTAACCCGGTTATAAGTGAAACTCGGATATAAGAGAGATTTTAACTGGTCCCAAATTAGAGCCATACTTACCTAAACTAAATAGACCAAACCCGGATATAAGAGAAACCTGGATATAAGAGACTTCGTCTCCGGTCCCGACAACTCTCTTATATCCGGGTTACACTGTATATCTTCCAAAAGGTAAGCAGATTATTAACAAAAAGGAACATTTCGTTAAGAAAAAAGAAATGGTTACTGAAATATTACGGGATATCTGTCCTCTTCTATGACGAACAATCGCTTCACAGATGAAGAAGAGGCGTGAGACAACAGAAATGTCTTTCTACGGAAGGATTCACAGAATTCCATGGACTGAACATGTGAGCATCGACTCAGAGAAAATGGTAATAAAAAGACACTTAGCATCAGAAAGAAATAGTTGAAAATTCTAAAGCGCATAACGAGGAAAGAGGGCTTGGAAAATTTAGCACTAACAAGACATATTGAAAGCAAGAGAAAAGCAGTGAATAACCTACCTGACTTAAATTGTGTAGATTGTATAAATGGTTGGCAGAACAAGAATAGGAGAGATAGCAAAAATAAGAAGTTTACTAAGAGCTACAAAGGACAAAAAGAAATTGTGGAGAGCAATGATCTCTTACGTCCTGATGTTATACGAGGCATAGAAAAAGAATATAAACTTTATTTATAAGTAAATCTGAAACAATAAAATCACTGATACATACATTCGATCAGCAAAGTATCCCATATAACTGCATAAACCGTTATTTTATGATTTAATATGCTACTATGTACTTTTGAGTCTATAACTTTCGCCTCTCTTTCAAACATTGATTTGATTATATTTTGTCTGTCTCGACTATAAAATTACTTGCAGCAGTTTTAAATGTTTTCCAGGGATATATTTTTGCATTAATATTGGTTTTCTTTCTAAGATACATTTCTATTAATTATGGAAGGCAAGTTTGTTTTTTTGTTTTTTTATATTAATAACTGGAGATCCTGGGGGTTATTTTATTGATTTGATATCTTTGAAACATGTTTTTTGGCAAAAGTTTTGATTATTGTCGACACTGTCATGTCTGAATATATTCTTCAGTTTAAAGTTTCTTGATTGTGACCTCGCTCACCCAAAAATGTCTTGTCAAAGAATTTCCAGTACTTATTTGCATTTCATCTTGGAATCATTAATTAACCTTAGAAAAAACTATAGATTTCATGCCGACAAACCGAGCCGAAAATGTTTGGTTGTTATATAAATTCTTTCGTTTTGTGTATTTTGTTTTAATACTTATTATTTATCAATAGTTCTGATGAATCTTAGCAATATATTCTCCCTTTAGTTTTTACGACCTCCCTGCCAATGATAAAATAACCGTTCAATGCCATGACGATGAAAATGACTAGCTTTAGATTCGAATACATTCACCAAGCCATCTCTGAATACAGTACATATGTCTCGAGCAGCTTTGTGACATTGATTAAAAGCAAAAAGATATCGAACATGCTCATTCTTGTCTGCTTGGCATTTCATCTCAAAGGCTGTCTAATCTGAAATAAAAAAAATATTAGCGTCAGACAACATTTTTACAGGAGGACCAGAAATAAAAATATCCTACGAAAGATTGTTCTTCGATATCATTTGTACAATATTAGAAAAACGAATATATGTTACAACATAATATTACTCCACCTCCAACCCGTATTCTTCGAAGTCATTTTGATTGATTATTTCCAAGAAGGAACCAAATTCTAGCCAAAACATCCAGTTCATCTAATGTAACTTTACATTCATCACAGAAATTACTGATGGGAAATTAATTTCCCTTTACTTCATTGCCAAATTTACATCTATGTCTTCGTTTACATCTTTTCTTGGGCTGGTTAATTGGCTTCGTTTCCATCTTTGTTTTCGCCTGGTTCTTTGTCTTCGTTTCCATCTTTGTCTTCGTTTCCATCTTTGTCTTCCTTTACCTCTTTGTCTTCCTTTCCCTCTTTGTCTTCGTTTCCATCTTTGTCTTCGTTTCCCTCTTTGTCTTCGTTTCCAACTTTGTCGTCGTTTCCCTCTTTTCTTGGTCTGGTTCTTTGTATTCGTTTACATCTTTGTTGTCGTCTCCCTATTTGATTCGTCTGGTTCTTTTTTTTCGTTTCCATCTTTGTATTCGTTTCCTTCTTTGTGGTCGTTTCCATCTTTATCGTTGTTTCCATCTTTGTCGTCGTTTCCATCTTTGTCTTCGTTTCCATCTTTGTCTTCGTTTCCATCTTCGTCTTCGACTGGTTCTTTCTCTTTGTTTTCATCTTTATCTTTGCCTGGTTCTTTGTCTTCGTTTCCATCTTCTGCATTCGTTTCCATGTTTGTCGTCGTTTCCCTCTTTGTCTTCGTTTCCATCTTTGTCATCGTTTCCCTCTTTGTTTTCGTTTCCATCTTTGTCGTCGTTTCCATCTTTGTCGTCGTTTCCATCTTTGTCGTCGTTTCTATCTTTGTCTTCGTCTGGTTCTTTTGCCTTCGTTTCCATCTTTGTCGTCGTTTCGCTCTTTTTCTTCGTTTCCCTCTTTGTCTTCGTTTCCATTTCTGTCGTCGTTTCCATTTTTGTCTTCGTTTCCATCTTTGTCGTCGTTTCCCTCTTTGTCTTCGCTTCCATCTTTGACTTCGTTTCCCTCTTTGTCTTCGTTTCCATCTTTGCCTTCGTTTCCATCTTTGTCATTGTTTCCTTCTTTGTCTTCGTTTCCATCTTTGTCGTCCTTTCCCTCTTTGTCTTCGTCTGGTTCTTTTGTCTTCGTTTCCATCTTTGTTGTCGTTTCGCTCTTTTTCTTCGTTTCCCTCTTTGTCTTCGTTTCCATCTCTGTCGTCGTTTCCATCTTTGTCTTCGTTTCCATCTTCGTCTTCGACTGGTTCTTTCTCTTTGTTTTCATCTTTATCTTTGCCTGGTTCTTTGTCTTCGTTTCCATCTTCTGCATTCGTTTCCATGTTTGTCGTCGTTTCCCTCTTTGTCTTCGTTTCCATCTTTGTCATCGTTTCCCTCTTTGTTTTCGTTTCCATCTTTGTCGTCGTTTCCATCTTTGTCGTCGTTTCCATCTTTGTCGTCGTTTCTATCTTTGTCTTCGTCTGGTTCTTTTGCCTTCGTTTCCATCTTTGTCGTCGTTTCGCTCTTTTTCTTCGTTTCCCTCTTTGTCTTCGTTTCCATTTCTGTCGTCGTTTCCATTTTTGTCTTCGTTTCCATCTTTGTCGTCGTTTCCCTCTTTGTCTTCGCTTCCATCTTTGACTTCGTTTCCCTCTTTGTCTTCGTTTCCATCTTTGCCTTCGTTTCCATCTTTGTCATTGTTTCCTTCTTTGTCTTCGTTTCCATCTTTGTCGTCCTTTCCCTCTTTGTCTTCGTCTGGTTCTTTTGTCTTCGTTTCCATCTTTGTTGTCGTTTCGCTCTTTTTCTTCGTTTCCCTCTTTGTCTTCGTTTCCATCTCTGTCGTCGTTTCCATTTTTGTCTTCGTTTCCATCTTTGTCGTCGTTTCCCTCTTTGTCTTCGCTTCCATCTTTGACTTCGTTTCCCTCTTTGTCTTCGTTTCCATCTTTGCCTTCGTTTCCATCTTTGTCATTGTTTCCTTCTTTGTCTTCGTTTCCATCTTTGTCGTCCTTTCCCTCTTTGTCTTCGTCTGGTTCTTTTGTCTTCGTTTCCATCTTTGTTGTCGTTTCGCTCTTTTTCTTCGTTTCCCTCTTTGTCTTCGTTTCCATCTCTGTCGTCGTTTCCATTTTTGTCTTCGTTTCCATCTTTGTCGTCGTTTCCATCTTTGTCTTCGCTTCCATCTTTGACTTTGTTTCCCTCTTTGTCTTCGTTTCCATTTCTGTCGTCGTTTCCATCTTTGCCTCCGTTTCCATCTTTGTCTTCGCCTGGTTCTATGTCGTCGTTTCCCACTTTCTCTTCATTTCCATCTTTGTCTTCGTTTCCATCTTTGCCTCCGTTTCCCTCTTTGTCTTCGCCTGGTTCTTTTTGTCTTCGTTTCCATCTTTGCCGTCGTTTCGCTATTTTTCTTCGTTTCCCTCTTTGTCTTCGTTTCCATCTCTGTCGTCGTTTCCATCTTTGTCTTCGTTTCCATCTTTGTCATCGTTTCCCTCTTTGTTTTCGCTTCCATCTTTGTCTTCGTTTCCATCTTTGCCTTCGTTTCCATCTTTGTCTACGCCTGGTTCTTTATCGTCGTTTCCCTCTTTGTTTTCGTTTCCATCTTTGTCGTCGTTCCCCTCTATGTCTTCGTTTCCCTCTTTTTCTTAGTTTCCATCTTTGTCTTCGCCTGATTCTTTGTCTTTGTTTCCATCTTTGCCTCCGTTTCCATCTTTTCTCTTAGCCTGGTTCTTTGTCTTCGTTTCCATCTTTGTCTTCGTTTCCATCTTTGTTTCTCTAACATTTAATTACATGTCGTTGCCTTGCTTCCACCTATTCTCCCAATTTTTCTCTCTGATTTCATTGGAAACATTTTTTTTTAAAATATACTCTTACTGGACAATCTGAATTTCTTTCTTCTTTTAATTGTTCTCTTATCTCCTTTTCTCACCTTCTCAATGACACCTACTTCTTCTTATCTTGTTTATGTTTTCAACTTTGTCCGCGTGTTTGTGTAATTTGCAATTTATTGGGTTTACAGACCTCGTCCATTCTTCTATTTTACCCGGAAGTATTCAGCAAAAATAAAACGGAACTTAATAAATACAGAAAGGAGACATGTATTTATGTCGATGGCACTTCTGCTTGATTTGAACCCGGGGATTTTATCGATATAACAAGGGATAGGAAAACTATATCAAATATGTTTAATAACAGGAAATGTTTTTTTTCACCAGTTTATTGTTTGTCTTCCGATATTCATTTATTCATTCATTCACTCTTTCATTCATTCTTTAATTGCTTCATTGATTTCTTTCATTTGTTTGTTTTGTTCTTTCTTTCTTTTTTCTCACATTTTTTTCCTTTTGTGTCTTTTTTAATGTTATCGTTCTTAACTATTTTTTTTATTTATTTTTATTTATCGGCGTTTTTCTCTGTTTCTTTCTTTCTTATTGTTTTCTTTTTAATCTCTTTCTTAATTTCATTCTTTCTTTCTTTGTTCTCGTTTTTTCTTACATTTTTCCCTTTTGTATCTTATTTTATTTTTTTTTATTTTTTTTTTTTTTAATATTATTCTCGCTTAACTATTTTTTTTTATTTTTATGTTTCTCCGCTTTCGTTTGTTTGTTTGTTTGTTAGTTTCTTTCTTTCTTTTTTCTTCTTAATCTTTTTCTTAATTTCATTATTTTTTTCCTTATTCTCTCTATTTTTCTTCGTTCCGCTTTTAATATATTATCTTTTTCTTTCTAGGCTTTTGTTTTTTTGTTTCTTTGTTTCTTTCTTTCTTTTCTGCTGACTTTCTTTCATTTACTTATGTACCTATTTTGGTTACAGATATTTTCCCAGAAAAGACAGATGCGAGTTCAAGAGAGAACACTTCGGCAATAGTACTCTCACAAAACACAGGACTGCAGAAAAAAAAAGAAAAGGCTTTCTCCATGAAGATATTTAAATTTTATTGTTATATTTTTATGTGTCAGATCTTAAAATTGCAGATATTTCTGTCCCTCGGGTCTAGAATCTTCTCCATCGAAATCAGCCAAAAACCAAAAATTTCTGCTTTGATCCTGGAAAGTTACAGAAGCTGAACCTGATTACAAAACCACAAAAGCACAAGTCCTGGTAAAAATAAAAGCATTTTATAGGATGAAACAAAATACGGTAGAACAGAAAATAATTTTACAAAATTCTAACTCAATTTCAAAATAATTTAAGCATATTGACTCACAAACCATAACTCTTATAGATCTTTTACTTATTCGAAATCACAGAATAGAATCTAAATCTTAAATACGAGCGTAAAAAAATGAATAAAATCAGTTTTGGTATTAGGTTGGTGCAAAAATAATATCGTTTTTTGACGTAGTTTTTAACGTCAAAAAACGATATTATTTTTGCACCAACCTAATATTTCAAATATTTGATGGGAAGATTCGTTTGCAATCTTGTTTGAATAAAGATTTTAATATTTACTGGAAAAATCTAATATATATTTTATGACTTTACTGGGCATCACCAACACGATATATTTAATGAAACCTTGCTAGCCTCTTGCTAATATATCGATACTACTATGGTAAGTTTTTAAACTACATTTTCTAGTTTGACCATTTAAAAACTCAAAGCTAGGAAAGACCATACTACGCACACGGCGTAAAAGCATTCTCTTTGTATTCCATTGGTAAGGAGAAAGTTTCGCTCAGACAACTTCTTCGTCAGAACTGTCACATTGTGGAACAGACTTCCGAGACATTTCTCCCCTGATCACTACGATCATCTCTTCAGATCTAGGGTCTACCGTTATCCACCCCATATAATATTCCCCCACTTCCTCCGCTCTTTATGTCCTCTCAATAATCTCATTCAATAACTCTCTACATTGAGTGGCTCTTGAGTCCTGTATTGGGTGAACAATTGTATAAAATAGAAAAAAAAAAAGCTTATTTAATTATTCAAACTTTCAAAGCATAATTCGTTCAAAATATTCATTTTACGCAATACCACAAAACACAAGTTCTGATGAAAATAAGAGCATTTTATTGGATGAAACAAATTGCGGTAGAACATATGATAATTTTATAAAATTTTCACTCAGTTTCAAAATTATTCAAGCATCTTCTTGACTCAGAAACCATCACTTTTGTAAATCGTTTAATTATTTGAAATCAGAAAATAAAATTTAACGTATAAATACGGGGGTAACAAAAAAAATAAAGAAACATTAATAAAATCAATCATAGTATCTGAAAGTTTTGATGGGAAGATACGTTTGCAATCTTGTCTGAATGAAGATTTTATTATTTACTGAAAAACCCTAAAACATATTTTTCAATAAAACCAAGATTGTTCAAATGAATTCCTTTCTTTCTTAGGCGTCATGTGGGATGCACACTTTAGAGATCGTATTTTTTTTTTTGATTCTTGACTGATTTGGTAGAAGAACTCCTACCGTTGCTTTCTGCGATATATTGGTTGCCAACCAAAGCTATAGAACACAGACTGTCCTTAACCAATGGATCAAGAAGAGATGGATATCCATAGCTGTTATCCATCACACCAAACGCATATCCATGGCGGTGACCGACATTATTAGAATTTCAGTAATTTTGTGTTGTAACCTAGAAAAGGTTACTGAATGAGGAATAACGAAAACGAAGGTTAAAAATTAATACAATACAAAATACAATGCTCGCCAGCGGCGTGAAATAGGAAAACCACTGCTAGTGGGGCACTACTTAGGCAGCAGATTACCTCCACGTACAATAGTGTTTAACGTATTTATGAGGTTTGGGACATACCCGTTAGTGTTCATAGGTACGGTATATCAAATATGTCATCTATCTATCTAGCTAGCAAGTTAGCTAGTTATCTATCTATCTATCTATCGATGTGTTGTAACTGAGAAAGTGTTACTGAATGAGGAATAACCAAAACGGAGGTTGGAAATGAAATGCTAATTTTTATAACATCAACAAAATACAATACTCGCCAACGGCGTGAAGTAGGTAAACCACTGCTAGTTGGGAACTACTTAGACATCATATTACCCGCACTTTCAATAGTGTCCAACGTATTTATAAGGATTGGGACATACCCATTAGTGATCATAGGTACGGTATATAACATTTTTTTTTTTTGATCATTCGATCCCAAGCAAGATACAACGGTTTACTAGGAGTGAAAGAGAATTAGAAGACATTAGTGAGTGGAAGGGTAACAAAAGAGCAAGGTTGAGAAAGACAGAAGATGGCGATTAGCATTGCATTTCAGTTTTTGAAGAGTGTAGGTAGCTGGGATGCGAGGAAATGGAAGTGAGTCCCACAGTTGAGACGTGCGAGAAAGGAAACTCTTAGGACGGAACATATGGTTACATCAATCTAGTCCAGATGTTAAAAGGTGAGACTTGGTTGCCTATCGGTTACACTGCTTCATGCCTAGCCAGACGACTTACCTTACATTTATCCCACCACAGCTCCATCAGAACCCGTTTAAACATGCAAACTTACCAGACTCAATAATAACCCCATCAATTGTAAAAAAATAAAAAATAAAAAATAAAAATAGTGGAAGTCTTAATAATAATAAAAAAAAGAAAAATACAAAACTCAATACTATTAACTACGAACACGGCCACAATGTACTGACTGTGTTCGGAAAATAAAACATTCCTTTAACTCTAGATACATACACAAAACTAATACACCTAGTAAAAAAGTAAATATAAATCTTTGATAATAGCTAAAAGTATAGCCGAAAGCGCTCGGAAGTATAGAAAAGTTGGACAGTTTCTATGGAAACTGTGTCCAGAAAAGAAACATTCTGTCGAGCACAAGAAAACTTAAATGAAAAAGTTTAATAGCAGTACCTTGTCTGTCGTCTTTAATGAAGCATATATATATATATATATATATATATATATATATATATATATATATATATATATATATATATATATATATAATAACATATGTTATAATTTTCGAATAAATAATTATATACGCTCTACTCTGTATTGAGCATTCCTTTAAGAATAGTAATTGTTGGTCATTGGAATTTATTCCGTATACACCAATCCTATACTTGGGTATATATATATATATATATATATATATATATATATATATATATATATATATATATATATATATATATATATATGAATAAAAACAGACCACTTTAACGTTCCATGTAATAAGATATTTCACCACAACTCTTTTAAAGGGCTCTGGATCATCAGACTTTACTTCCAAAAGTTGAAATGAAAAATGAAAAGAAACTTACACATTTTTGACGGACCGCACCAAACATATGTAAAATTAACCAAGTGAGGTGGGAGAGAAGATATGAGTGATTTAGATGTACCATTTCAATTTCTTATCCTTAACCCCACTGTGTGTAGGATAGAAGCCGCTTAACTTAACGTGTGTTATCTCTAGATATAGATGGGTAAGGGGTGAGGGAGAAGACCGACTTAAAAGGGAGAAGATACAGCAAACAATAAAATAATAAATCATGTCCATGAGAGCAGGTTTCACTCAAATTCTTAGGCTCTGTTATTTCGCATTACTTTAAAGGGTATATTTGGGGGTTAAAGTTTGATATAAATCTAAATGTCTAAAAAATCTACGAAGAATTTAATTTGAAGTTTGTTGGAGTTTTGGGTATCTTCTATGAAATAGTCGATTGGAAAAAATTCCAGTGAGCCCTTTAAAAGGGTTGTGGTGAAATAATATATTACATGGAACCTTAAAGTAGTCTGTTTTTATTCAAACATATTTGCTCTGAATTTACATTGAGCTCTCTGGATATCATCCTCCTTGGGTCTACCCATACGGATTACCTAATTTTGCATAAACTAACTAACTATATATATATATATATATATATATATATATATATATATATATATATATATATATATATATACCCGGGTTGCGAGTTAGGCTGGCATCTTAGCTCTATATATCAGAATTTGAATCACACAAATTTTTCTCGGTTCAAATTTATTAAATTTTCTCTTAAAAATATCACGGAAATAGTTTCTCAAGAGCAGGACCTGTTAATGAGTTTTATCAATATTGATGGGGGCTTCTTTGAGTTTTTTTTTGGTGGGGGAGTAATGTGAGACGTCAAAATATTGATTAGATTATTATTCTTTATTGTGAGTAAAATAAGCTATCCATTTATGTTATTGCCGCTGTTGAAAGTCTCGGAGAGATGTGGTTTCTGTTATCTGGTACAGTTCTTTGTGTTTCTGTAATGCTCGACCATGAGGTTCGATGAAGGAAAGTTCCATCTCAAACCTGCACGCATCACTCGCTCGAAGACATTTTAGCCATCGATCTGAGAAAATGTTTGTATACAGCCGACAGTTTAGATATTTCTGAACGAAACTGCCGCCATTCATGACATCGACTCGACTTGAAAGTTTTGATCAGACGATACTTCTTCAGAAGATGGCGTGTTTTTACGTCAACGCTTGGGTTTTGTTATATATATATATATATATATATATATATATATATATATATATATATCAAATATGTGGTGCAGTTCAAGTTGTAATAAATATGGCGACAAAGATGGGGACAATAGACAGAATAATGTAAATAATTTATATATATATATATATATATATATATATATATATATATATATATATATAATGAACAGAATGAGATAGATATATATATAGATAGATAGATAATGAACTTAATGAGATAGATAGATAGATAGATAGATAGATAGATAAATAATGAACTTAATGAGATAGATAGATAGATAGATAGATAGATAGATATAGGTTGGTGCAAAAATAATGACGTAATAATGTCGTTTTTTGACGTTAACAAATACGTCAAAAAATGACATTATTACGTCATTATTTATGCACCAACCTAATAGATAGATAGATAGATAGATAAACAGAATGAGATAGATAGATAGATAGATAGGGTACAAAGACTAAAAAAATGAAATGAATTTCTGTAAGATATAGGCGACATCAATTAATAGTTTCTATTACGTCTTGAATGAATGTTTTTGGTCCGAATAAAAGTGTCCATACGTCTTTTTACTTAATGATTTTTAGTCCAATTACCAAGGAAAAATCTGCACCAGAAATGGTAGAATTATTTTCTCACGGTGAAGTGAAATATTTCGAATCAGTGAAGTGTTATATTACGAAATTAGTTGAATTATAATGCAACTAAATTATAACGGCGTTTTTAAGTCAAACTCTCATTACGCAGTCGTGATAAATCACCGTCGAAGTGTTATCAGTATAATGCCGCGCGTTTATTCCGATGAATTTCAATTATTAAATAATGAACCACTAATAATAAATGAAATTAACTAGGGAAGCATCCTCGCGGGAATCTGTTCTACAAATTTGCTGTTTGGCGCACAAATACCTTCCTAATTGGAACTTCTTTTCTTGCATATAGAATTCGAAGATAACGTAAGTGATTCGACTTCGTGAATTTAACATAATGCATCTTAACTGTAACGTTCTGAAATGCTGAAATAAAATGTGGACCTAATCTTAAATTACCCGTGGAGTTACATTTGTTTGTACGCAGTATTATTTTATTTTGCTTTTCTTTTAGAAATAATAAAGCTTTTTAGTGATACAAGTTTTACTAATTAATCCATAGATGGGGAAGAAGAGGTAGCCTCATACTTTTCCAAACGGTACTTGCGCGCAAGTAAATATAAGTAACACAAATGGAATTGGAAATCGGCTATTAATATTTCAGATTTCAAATTCAAGCTTACAGACCGTGGTATTTGCAAGCTCTCATCCATCTACGTAGTTACCAGGCTTGATTTTGTTTAACTCAGATGATCATTCGTTACGCCTGTGGGAAAGAAGCCGTAGAATAGAAAATAAGTCAGGCTCTACCCCTGCCAGACCGTTTAAACGATTTTAACCTGTATCATGTCTGGAAAGAGAAGATTTGGCAACTCTAGCCCAGACATAGATACAAAACTCTGTTTTAAGTCTAATATGATACTTGAACAGGTAAAACGTAGTAGAAAGAGTAAAATACACGATGAAACAGGACATGGAACATAGCATTATTCCAGCACCTTTAGCGATGGATCATATATACAACCTTGTGCAAATTATTTGAAACCACTGCTTTAGTTGCCTTTCTTTCACCATACGGTCAGTTTTAGACCCACTGGAGTGATAGATTTCTATTTTCACCCCAGATTATGTCATTTGCAGTAACGTGCAGTAATATGAATCTATTTTCTGATGAAATTTTTTTGACTTTCAATAATACTGCGTCATCCGCGATTGCATCAGATTTTTATCACACCTAGAAACTAATGTCTCGATTGTCGATTAGTTGTACTGTGGCCATTGTCTGTATTGGACGTTACTCCAAGGAATCGTATGAAAATTGTAACGCTGCCCGAACATACTGGTAAGCCTTACCAGTGAGCAAGTCAAAGTACTATAGACTGGCCTGGAAACTCTCCTGATTTAAATCCGATCGAGAATCTGTGTCCAATCTACAAGGAATAAATTCGTGGAAGCAACATACGAATACCTGTGCATTGGGTCATGGTCCATTGGATAAATACGTAAAAAAGTAAATAATAACGGAATTATTAGTTTTGTTTCAATTAATTTGCACAAAGGTGTATGTGTTTCAGTTGACGTCTGGATGGAATATGAAACCCAAGAATCATTCAACAGAGCCTCATGAAAAATACAACCTTCCGCTGTGATGAGAGAAAGCTCAGGTTCTGATCGGTGTTGTTGAAGCGTTATTAGCTTGGTTTTTCAAGCCGGCTTCTTTTTTCATTGGCCTCGTACAGCTATGCCAGGGTAGATATTTATTGTAACTCTCTAAACATCTTGAATTTTAAATGGGCTTCCCAAAACTGTGGTATCATCATATATGTTTAATTTACAAATATGTTCTTCTACGCCTCGGCAGAACTTGTTGAGCGTTTACCGTATTTCCCGCATGCTAAAACGAAATTTTGTCCTGAAAAATGCCCTTAAAAGTCACCTTTAAAATGCCCTTAAAAAATCATTCTTAAAATGCCCTTAAAATCACCCTTAAAAATGCCCTTAAAAATCACCCTTAAAAATGCCATTAAAAAGCATCCTTAAAATGCCCTTAAAATCACCTTTAAAAATACCTTTAAAAATCACCTTTCCTCACTGCACTGAAAGATCAAATAGTAGAGAGACGTTTGCTAACCCTGCTTCTTCTTTATACGCCGTGTACCGTCAAGACGTAGGCGATTATGGCTCTCCCTAATTTCCTGTCCTTTGTAACTTTTAACACATTTTTTCTTTTCTTTATTTATCTTAAACTCTCTTCCGACATTCATTTACTTAAGCTCAAATATATTATGCCCTTTTTCCTCTTACCCTTTTGCTCTCAATGTCCTGTGAGTAACAGATTATGCAATTCCTCCCTTCATCGTAATGCGTCACAGAAATTTCAACTGTCTCTTCCTGTTGTTATGTAAAATTTTCTTTTTGTTTCCATTTTCTCTAAAACCTCATCGTTGCTCATAGATTCGGTCTCTGGTATTCTCAAAATCTCTATCTAGAAAAGGCAGGATGTGTGTGTGTGTGTATGTGTGTGTGTGTGTGTGTGTGACGAATGCACGGCCGCAATTTTCGACGTATTTGCACCAAAATTTACATTCATCTGCTCCAAGTTAGCGGGAAGACCAAGACCGACTTTGCATTTCCCAACTCCCATCGATAGTGGAAATAATCGATTTTTTCATACTTCTACGGCAGTTTTCATGTAGTTTGCGGCCATTTTCTATTGGTCAGAATGAGAGCCTATAGCTGGCTGCCACGAATAGGCAGGAAGATTCTATTGGCGAGCGTGAGAGCCAACAGTTGACTGACACGAATGTTAACTAGCATGCTAGCATGTAAAAAAATCGATAGCTGCATTCGCCACAAGTGGAAAAAATTTAAATCTGCATGGCACTTTACTCCAATTGGCTCATTCGCTTGCTTAAACTCAACGTTGATTCTGATTCCGCAGAACTGGATTGGGTGTGAAAAAGTATTTGTTGTTAACATTCTCTTTTCATTCGGTTTTTCCAGTTACGAGTCCTTTTTTAAAACTGATCGTTTTGTGTTCATTTTGTTTAGTTCTTTTTTCGTAACAGATTTAATGCTTAGTATAGAGCTCAGAAAAAATTCGCAGTGTGAGATAGGCAAGAAGTAAGGCATGTAGCAACATCAGCACGGCCAAGGACACTCATTTAAAGGCAAGGAAGGGCAAACATATTTTAAGTCAAGTGATAGCGATTGCTGTATGAGTCGTACGATTTTTAAATCAAGCACGGGCAACGCCGGGCCATGCTGTTAGTCCTTCTATAAAATCACATATCTGTTGCTTCAAGTCTATTCTTTATCTTTGAGGAGATCGCCGAGCCTTCACTGCCATATCAGAGGAGGATAGATATCACGTAAAGTTCAGTACTAGATTTTTGGGGTTTTTTTTTTTTTTGTTTCTGACGAAGTTTTTCTGTTTCTTTATACTCTACTTAGCTTTTGAAATGCATCTTTAGCGATCCCAATACATCTTCGGATTTCAGTTTCGCATTTTCCCTGCTCTGTTAAAACACTTCCCAGATATTCATTTTTTTTTTGTTTACCTGTTTCATTTTGGTATCCCCGATTTGTAATTTGCATTTTGGGCTCAGCGTTTTGCTAACAACCATGGATTCTGTCTTCCCGAGATACAAACAATAATTAAGCCCAGACAATACAAGGATCGGAAGACCCCCCGCCACATCAGCTTGATAATTGCTACTAATGTCTTACCATTATGTGGGATTTATTTTTGCTGTGCCCTGTATCATCCTAAAATTACCATTCATAATTAATAAATACCTTATAGTCACTTAGGATATTTAGTTTTATTTTAGACACCTCGACGTCGTGTAATGGCTAACAAGCTTGTCTCATTAGAACAATTACAGCCGAGTAGTGAGTTCGATACTCACTGGGTGTCCTATGCTTTCGGTCATGTGCCACATCTAAGCTGCGCCTAGAAAATCTTTTGGGCACCTCGAAGCAGTGTAATGGTTAGCAAGCTTGTCTAGCTAGATCAATTACAACTGAGTAGTGAGTTAGGTCCTCACTGGGTACCCCATCATTTCGGCCTTGTGCATCTAAGCTATGCTTGGAAAATGACTATATAGTCTTATTTTTCGAGTATAGTTGATAATCAGTATACAGTTTCCTACTGGTAACGTATGTCTTTCGTTTATTTAGACGTACCATACTGTATCGTCACAAGCCTAGCCGCGCAATACAGGCTGACAGTTATGTTTAATATAGTGATTTCCTAAATAAAGCTTAGATGTGGCACAAGATCGAAAGTATGGAGCACCCAGTGAGGATCGAACTCACTATTCAGTCGTCATTGTTCTAGCGAGAGAAGTTTGCTAACCATTACACTGAGATTCTTAGCGCAGCTTAGTTATGGCACAAGACGGAATGTGTAGAGCACCCAGTGAGAATCGAACTCACTACTCAATCGTAACTGATCTAGCGAGAAAAGCTCGCTAAACATTACACCAAACCGAAGTGCCTCGAAATAATTTACTAAGCGAATCTTAGTTGTAGCACAAGGCCGAAAGTAAGCACCCTCTAGTGAGGATCGAACTCGCTATTCAGTCGTAATTGATCTAAAGACACAAGCTTACTGACCATTACATGACGTTGAAGTGCTCAAATGATTTTGTAAGCATAACTTAGGTGAGGCACAGGGCATACAGGTATGGAACACCTAGTCAGGATCAGACGCCCTACTCAGTAGTAATTAATCTAGCAATTCATGCTTGTTAACCATTACACCATGTCGAAGTAACCTAAGTTACATTTAACATGAAATTAATAGTAACCACAAATATTTATAGATGAGGTTTTTTCCTGGTACCCCGACTACATGAATTTAAACGTGCTAATAGATTGCCGTATAAGATCCCAGCCGTTTATTGTTGAAATAGTTATATTCAACCAATACGTCTACCCTAACAGTTTCTTTTCTCGCATTTCCCGTCTGAGGATCTCCCTACCGTTTACTTGCTTCCCTGATAACTCGATAGCCATCTTCTATCTTCTTGTAGCCAGTTCATCTTTTATCCTTTCCTCAGTCCTTTTAGTTTTTTCTCTCACTTTTATTCCTTGTAACTCCATGCGTACTAGTAGAATTTCTGACTTGCTTGGACTGAATTTTTTTTAAATAATAGGTCCCCAATTTTTTGTGTCAGAAATTCGCCATTGGATTTGCAAGTCATTATCATTCCATTGACTTTTCTCATCGTAGGGCGGATCCGAATGCAGAGGGCCACACTAACTCTTTTCCACAACTGTCTATTAATGGCAGCCATTCAGCAATTCTGGTACAGTCATACCTGTCCATTGTTTGACATAATCCAACCAGTTTTTGCGTTAGAGTCCTTTCCTACGTCCACCTTCAACGGTACCTTGCATAATGGTCTTGCACAGGCTGCTGTACCTTGTAATGTGTCCAAACCACGCCATGTCCCACAAAATTTTCAACCATTTCCGCACAAGCTCATTGTTTTTTTTTTGTTTTTGTTTTGTTTTTGTTTTTTTGTTCCCAACAGAAAATATTAAGGAGTTTTCTAATGCATTTGTTCTCAAACGCTTGGATCCTTCTCTGTGTATCAGTCAACAGTGTCCATGTTTCACATCCATATAAGAGAATTGAGCCTACCAGTGATATATACAGTATGTACTTTGTTTGAAAGCTGATTTTGCTCCTCCATATTTTTGCCAATTTGACCATCGCTGCCACGGCTGCGGCAATCCGTGTACTGATTTACGAGTTACGGGTATCATCCTTAGACAAGATTGCTCCTAAGTATTTAAAACTGGAAACTTCCTCCAGTGAATTCCCCTTCATGTTAATGTTGACAAAGGTATTACTGTTTGTGCTAGTCGCCATTACTTTGGATTTCACTGAGCTGATCTCCATTCCATATGTACCTGCTCTTTCGAAGAGTTTGTTGGTCAAGGCCTGGACTTGCGAGTACGCTATTAAATCGCCAATTTTTATTTCCATCTAATTATATGCAGCGTCTTACTTTTTTAGCGTCTTAGCATACGGGAAATACGGTATATATAAATGTTTATTTAAGACATTTTTATGTTTATACGTTCTTTTTATAGATACAAATATTTGAGTAAATGTATAATAAACAGTATTAATAACATTTACCGGATTGAATGTCCGAGAAAATTTCATAGAAAATATGTGTCCTCCAACAGTAATCGAACCTGTATCCTATAAGGAACCGACATATAGCCTGACGTGCCTTAACTGATTAGGCCACAGAGGAGCGTTCGGTTATCAAGGTCGATTTTTACTGTTTTTAAACACAATTCTCCATGATTTTCTCTTATTCATTCATATCTGCTCAATGTGTATCCAAATGTAAACAAATGACGTCGTACATTATGAAATGGACAAAGTCCGACAATTATTCAAGACATTTTTTTATGTTTATACGTTCTTTTTATAGATTCAAATATTTAAGTAAATACTATGTTTATAATAAACAGTATTAATAACATTTACCTGTCTGAATTTACTTAAATATTTGTATCTATAAAAAGAACGTATAAACATAAAAAAAATGTCTTGAATAATTGTCGGACTTTGTCCATTTCATAATGTATATAAATGTATAAAAATGATTCTCTTGAAAGATGAAGAAAAACAGAGTAAGAGAGCGATAGTATTTACCGCTCAGCCCCCACCCATTGGGTTAAGGGTGCAAGGTCAGTTGCTTAATATGGGGAATAGACAAAATTTACCCAGCGGGTTCGGGACTGGCCTTATCTAGTCATTGTATATCAGGCCAAAAGGCCAAGATGCGACAGTGTGTTGTTGGGTCTATGCTTATTCTTATAGTTAGTTCCCTAAGAATAAGAATAATAAGAATAAAACACCTAAAGCTTAGTAGTAGTTTTATACTTAGAAGCCTTTCGAGTTCATCCAGTGCAGCGTATCTACTACGCCAAGAAAGAATTCCTTACTCACAGTCAAGTTGTTTGCATAGTCTCTGTTCTTCTTCCATGTCAGTCGACCTATTAATGCAATGATACCGTCGGATTCAATCGAGAAAACCCATGTTTGTTTAAACTTCGGTTGCTTCTTTCTCCTCAAAAAGCCAAAAAATGAATTTAAGCGAAAATAGTAATAAAAGACTTTTGGAAGAAGAAGAAAAAGAAGAACAAGAACAAGAACGAGAAGAAGAAGAAGAAGAAGAAGAAGAAGAAGAAGAAGAAGACGAAGAGGAAGAAGAAGAAGAAGAAGAAGAAGAAGAAGAAGAAGAAGAAGAAGAAGAAAACCTGCTTTATTTTTCACACAGAAATTATGTTTATTTCTTTGTACAAGAAAGAAGACGCTTTTTCTCTTGGTGGAGAAATACATCATAAGCGCGTCAGATTTGTACCAAAACGAAAACAAACAAAAAATTCCCTATGAAAAAAATGAGTCAACTTTAAACGTAAAGTATTTTTTTCCCAAATGAGTAAGCATTACCCACACAACCACCCACACAAATCTCCCCCACCCCATATAGGAAAGCTTGCAGTAATACCAATATAACATGCAAACATTTTTTTTTTACTTAGGCATCTACAGACATTCAGATTTAAAGTTCTTAGCTTATTATGGATCTTGTTATAACGTTTTTATTTTATTTTATTTTATTTTATTTTATTTTATTTACATTCATTTTTTTTTATTCTATTACTTCCGTTTTATTTTACTTCTGTTTTTTTTTTTTTTTTTTTTTTTTTTTTTGCATGAAGGAATTTCTGAGAGTTGGTATCTGATTTTCCGACTGAATTTACCAAAGATTTGACGTTCAAAGACTCTTTGCCTATTTCATAATAACAGTTGGTAGCGAAGAGCGAAACATCAGTAGTAATCATAAAACTAACAGAAGTTGAAAAAGATGATCGAGTAAGCGAATAAACTTTAATAGTAGTATTATTAGTAGTAAAAAATAGTAACGAGAAAAATAGTGGAAAAACAACAAAAATATAGCAATAATAACGAAAACAATAAAAAGAAATACCACTTTGCTAAAAAAAAAAAAAAAAAATTAAAACGCGTAACGTTAGGAAATTTGAATCGCATAGAAATTTTGATTCTCACTAGGTGGCTCATACCTATGGCCTTCTGTCACACTAAAACATACTAAATATGATGCCTCGTGTCTGTGTTAGTTGCGTATTTCTTATTCGGATTAATGCCCTCATTATTGTTGTTATTATCAGAACATTTCAGCCGTTTTGTTCTCCGGGCTTCTTTAGGTGTCTGTCGATCCGGGTGACCTTCAGTGGATTTCAAACGGGAGATCTCATTACGGTTGAATATTAAAGTCAAAACTTTCAATTTCAGCTTTTGAAATAAATATATTCTGACCACGTAATCCACAACATCCTATGCAGTACTTAGTAACGTTTGTGTTTTTACCATTCAAACCCCTACCCATGTCACCATCCATTCACCGAAGATAATCAAGTAGGGAACCCAATGCCTGTCTTTTTTACCTTTGATATGCCATGTAAGTATTACATTTCTAAGTTCTCTTCCTTTATGTTTTCCAGGATTTTAAGGTGTCCTTTCGGTTTCCATTTTTATTACTAGCCGGATAACCAACCTATGGTCAGAGAAAAGTAAATTGTAATTAAAGTTCTCTAACCTCTATAAAGTTTCTGTATAAATAACAGTTTCTGGAAGATATCTATTTTCGAAAATTCATTTTTTCAATATGCTGAATCCACTTGAATGTCCTACTCTGCATATTGTCGATATCACTTACCTGGCTTAGAAGGGCGGAGTCTCGCCCCGGGAAACTGACTCCGTTTTTACGTGGTCTACGGGCTCGGATACCCCACTTTAAACTAGGCCTTATGCCACATCTTGCTGCGTGGGACACCGGGTAAATAATTATAATCGGTATCACCAAAATTCTTGCGCTTTTTTGATAATGAAAGCCAAATTTTAAAAAAAATAAGGGCTACCCCCAGTTAAAAAATAGCCAAAAATTAAAGACGTCTTAAAAGAATTTAAAAACTTAAAGTTTAATGCTATTTTCGAGTGGTTACTTGATTTTGTTTCGCAGCAAATCAACCTCTATGGGTTATTTAATGCCAAAATCTAAATATTTTGAAGGCAATTTTATGACTTCAACTAAAGATATTTTCAACGTAATTGTATGCCATCAACTGCAGATAAAATGGCGATTATCTAAGCATAGCTTAGATGTGGCACAAGGCCAAAGTATGGGGAACCCAGTGTTGATCACTCATTACTCAGTCGTAATTCTTCTAGCGAGACAAGTTTGCTAACCATTACACCACATCAAGATACCCCGACTACAGATCAAATGAATTGTTGGTCATTTGGCTATAAAATATATTGTTGATAATTCAACTATAAAATATATTGTTGATAATTCAACTATAAAATATATTGTTCATAATTCAACTATAAAATTGTATTGTTGATAATTCAACTACAAAATTGTATTGTTCATTATTCAATTATAAAATCTACTGGTGGTCATTTTGCTTTAAAATATATTGTTGATAATTCTACTAAAATGTATTGTTGATAATTCTACTATAAAATATTTTGTTGATAATTCAACTATAAAATATATTGTTATTAATTCTACTATAAAATTGCTTTAAATTGTATTATTTGTAATTTTACTAACAATATATATTGATGGTAATTTTTCATATATAAAAATGTATTACCTGTAATTTTCCTATAAATTATATTTGTATACTTTCATAGTATTTTGTTTTTGCTTGAGACGTTCACTATTTACCCATAGCTAGGACCCCAACAGGTTATTTTTGAATGTGAACATTTTTATTTTTAATTTTTACGATAGATTTCGACAACACTCCTGAACGGGTTTGGGACCAAAGGAAGGTGACATTCTGAAGAATTTGTGGGAAACGTGGAACTGCTTATGTTTTGGCATACCTTAGTGATGGAAATATGATCGCTGGACGATTGGCGTGATCCTAGGTCTAGCTGAAAAAACAATTTATGGCGGGAGAAATCTGCAAGAAGCTAAACAATTTAAAATAGAGATATTACTAATTCTTCTCTATGCCGTCTCACTTCAGTGTGTAAGAGATCATGGCTCTCCGCACTTTCCGGCGTAGTCAGTGATCACTACAATTTTAACCTGTTCAAGCCCAGGGTTAACTGTTATCTTCCACTCGAATGGCCCCCAAACGTAACGCTCTACCGTGAGTGGCTCCTGAGCCTTATAAAAGGCGAACGTCACTGTAAAAAAAAAAAAAAGTAAAGAAAGATATTTGGGAAGGTAAATCCATAAGAGCAAGACAATTTTGTCACCAATTCCCACGCTGAATCAAGTAACACTATCTACTACTATGATACTGGGGATTACCCAGACAGACCACATTTGTCGTGGAAGTTGTGCCCTGATTCTGAGTGTCATGTGTCCTTACCTATAACTACAGAATGAACTCTTCCTAACACTAGGTATACTATGCCTTTTAAGAGGTGTAGTATACATAGTGATAGGAAGTATCCATCTACGTAGTATACATCTCTCGAGTCGAGCCGATAGTAGTTCACTCCAAACCAGACTGACAGTCATACTAACACCTTCCACATCTTGTATTATTATTTCGTGTAATATACTTACGTTATTTCTACTCTTGTCTTCGTGTTGTTCTTCCTTGGTCCTAACCTGGACCATAACAGTGAGAGAGCTGCAGGCGATTTGATTAGACTTGTATCAATCAATCTATCCTAATCGCCACCAGACATAAAAATACATGAAATACGACTACTGCTACTAATATTAAGAAGAAGAAAAAAATCGATCAACTGATGATTACAAAGGATGTTGCATCTTAACCAAAACTAGAGTGATTGCCCTATATTCTGGAGAGTCGCGTCAGAAATAATAAGAAACTGAAGAAGGCGTCCCGACCGTAGCAAAAATAACCAAAGGAAAGAAAATAAAAAAAATAGACAAGAAAGAATTAAATGAAAGATATGTAAACAAAATATTTTTTTAATGTGGACTAGAAAATAGAAGAAGCAGATATTTGATTCTACAGAAGGATACTGAGAATACTATGGACAGATAGAGTTAGCAACAAGAAAGCCTAAAAGGAAACTGCAACAGAAAAAATTAAAAAAAAAACACTGCTACTCAAAATCAGAAAAGACAGCTGAAATTCCTTGGACATATAATGAGGAAGAAGGGCTTGGAAAAGTAAACACTCATAAGTCATATTGAAAGCAACCAGCTACTAACTTGATGTATGAATGGATAGCGGAATGGAGGGCGGAGGTCTCAGAAAAAGATACGTCACATAGAAGAAGAAAGGTCGCCAGTGGATGTGCTCGTGTAGTGCAATGGATATCTGCTCGGAATGAGAAGACGGAGAACCGGGTTCGAATTCGAGTTGGTTCCGCTACATTCATTTACGCGAAATGGGGGACCTCTAAAAAAAATAAGAAAATCTGCTAAAAGCTACACGAGATAAAAAGTTGTGGAAAGCCATGATTGCCTATGTCCGGAAAAAGTCAAGTCATTACCAACATTCTTTAAGAAAAAAGCAGCTTTAATTTACTTTCTAATTTCACGAAACATTTTATCCCTTGAAACACATATTCCCGTGGATAAAAGCGTTGGTTGAGTGATCTAAAACTGACTTGACTTAAGGAGTTGTCAGTTCAATACCTGCCCACAGCAGTAGGAACAAAAACTTGAATAGTTACCAAGAGGAATTAAATGAAACTGAGATATAGCCCAACCACCTCCCCAAAAAACGAACTACCCTCGTGGACCAAATAAAGGTTTCGGTTCGAAATTCCAAATAGTATCACCTGAAGAAGGCCGGCGTCTGCAACCACCGAAACGTCGTGAATGTGGACAAAAAGATGAGGAAAACAGTCCGAATAGTGTAAATAGTTACAATACCTCTCTCATATATATATATATATATATATATATATTTGGTTGGTGCAAAAATAATGACGTAATAATGTCGTTTTTGACGTTAAAATATACATAAGATATATATAAGAGAACTATATTCAGAATTTCATAATGCAACTATAATTTGAATTCTGAGGTAAAAGTGTATATATTAGACTAAATTGTGTACGCTAATTCCGAATCCGTACTCACAATTTTCTTAACCCCATCACTTTTTTGATACAAAGAAAAATGATTCCGTATTAAATTAAATAAGGTACGCCTCTGTACTTAGAATTAGTCCAGTATATATCAAATTTTTTAAAAAATTGCGTATTACATACAGAGTCCGCACAAAATATGTATACACACTTCAAGAAAGGAAATATTTGTCTTTCATAGTTTTATCAAATTGCGATAACAACGTTTACTGTCGTACGATGTTTTCTTAGCAGGTGGTATTACATTGGCAGCTCTTAGACAAGAAATTGTATAATAGTATTTCGCCGTACTAATAAATGTGTGGAAGCTAAAGTCCACCATTTTGAGCATATCTTTTGATTGTAGAATCCAAAAGAAACTTGTAATAATCTCGTGCTGTTAAATAAATTTAGTTTAAGAATATATGTAGGTTTTTCCTTTCCGGAAGTGCGTATACATCTTTGTCAGATTTTGTATTTCTTAATTAAAATTTATATTAATGGTATAATATTACTGTACATGTTAATGGCAATATTAACTGATTTTCTACAGGAAAACATCTGACTGAGAAGTCAATACTTCTGCTGATTGTTATATATTTCATAAAACGATTTTTCAGGAAAATACATTTCACAAGTCCAGTATCTGTTATTGATCCTTCCAGTATTGAAAGGGATTTCCTTCCCAGCCTTTTGTTTCAAGTAGTGTGGAACTTCAATATATTGATTATTTTATTATTTTCTCTTACATGTTTATCCATTTAAGTTCTTGCTATTATTAGATGTCTTCAAATGATGCGACTGTCTGTTATATGGCACAATTCTTTGTTTGTGATTCTGTAGCGCTAATCCACGATATTCAAAGAAAAATTACCCAAAAGAAAAAAGACCCATAAGCTTCGAAGCCATTTTTAGATCTTAGAAAACGGTTGTCTGTAGTGGACAGTTTAGATTTTTCTGAATGGTTTGGGCGCCATATTTAACATCCATCTATTTAAGAACATAACTAAAGTTTTCAGATTAATGTTTTGTCTTTGTAGCAATTTGCGGTGTTGAGTAGAACTAGCTCTGGCGCAGCCTATTCTATGCTCAACTTACCTCTCCCCTTTACTAAACTTGTTATAAGTGATCCATACGTCGAGGTATTTGAAGTGTTTGGTATTTACTAATTCGACATCCGAAATTTTCATGATTGATTCATGGTAGGTGCCATAATTGCTTTCATTCCAATTCTTGATCATAGTTTCTGTCTTTTTGTGAATCTTTATCTTGAAACTTATTTCTTGACTGTAGTTTCATATTCATGACAACTAGTATATTTGGGGGAAAATCCGTTTAATTTAACTCAGCATTACCTAGAATTTAAAACTGTTACGACTGATCGTCCGATATTTGTGCTACTGTCGTAAAATGTTCCGGATACAGGAGTTAAATATAACAGGTTGTAAAAATAATTTTGGTTCAGCCTCAAATAGAAAATTATTTTATGAACAAGTTTATTTGTGTCAAGATGTTATGAATATTAAAAAAAACAACAAAAAAAAAAACAGAACGTCACAGGATGGATTATACATGAAGAGTTAAAATGCATTCATGTTTTTTGAACATTGGTGTAGCACAATCTTATTTTCTTTCCTTTCCCTCTGTCTTGTGCTAATAAGGAAAGAGGGAAGTATTTAATTACATTGTGTAATATTTAATTACAGATGCTTAGCCATTTTTTTTCCATTCAAAGTAAAATATATTACGAGAGGTGATCAAAATTTCTCTGACCGACCGCACTTCCCAGAATCTGACCAAATGGTCAAGCAGAAGAATTTCTGTGGAATCCTTTTTTGGGGCGTGTGGGGTGAAAGCCTTTCAGCAAGCCGTTATACTTTTTGTTTGATTGGGCAGCATTGGGTTCGTTCGTATTGTACAGAAGATTCCAAGTGTTTCCAGCGATGACATCTATGATGATTTATTGAAGAACATGCTGACAACCTATCAAAGAATGGAATGCCGGATGTCTTTTAAAATTCTCTTCTAACATTCTTGTCTCGATTTTCTCCCAGCAGATCCGAACGCCGTAACCGGCGAGAGGTTCAACCAGAATATATGAGATAGGATCCAAATATCAAGGTAGATTCAACCCACGCATTATGACTGGTTCGTAAAACAGGATATAAGCTCAATACACGAATGCAAGATAACTAAAATAAAATGAATATTTCATATTCGGTTATCGCCCATCCATTATCATCTAAAAATCATTGAATATAAATTTGATATGTGAATTTCTGGAATGAAGAGTTATCATTATTTTACATTATTTATATTCTGACTAATGTCCTGATCGTTGTTGTTATTTTCACAACGTTCCAGCTGTTGTACCCACTGGACTTGTTCAAGTGTCTGTCAATCGTGAGTAAACTCCAAACTAAACTTATTTTTTCTACGACTTCACGCTTATGGTACTCTCTTCCGGCTTCATGCTTTCCAGTTAAGTTTGATCTTCAAAATTTTACACGCAATGTCAAATGTTACCTTCTGTCATCATAGTTTCTGTTCTTTTATTTGTCTCTCTCCTTAATAATGATTTTCATATATCCTTTCACACCTAGCGTATTAGTGGCTTTATTGCCTTGAAATGATTAACAAAATATAAGATAAATCTTGTTCAGCGGTCCAAGACTCGCGATATCTCATCTTTGACAAGTTTCGAGACAATTAAAATGTTCGTTCGTGAAACTGGTGGCATAATAATTGTGATTTCAATCCCTGGGTTGGGCTGTGCAAACTTAGTGGAAAGAGGGCGAACAGTAACTGGCCAGTCCTACATAAGAAGCAAATATCATTAGACTTAAGCGGTGTAATGAGAATAATCTACTCCCAATAAGTTTCCGTTTGAAATCTGTCCTGGGTAAGACGATAAATATCATCTGCGTCCTGGGTAAGACGATAAACTACATCCGCGTCCTGGGTAAGACGATAAACTACATCTGCGTCCTGGGTAAGACGATGAACTACATCCCATAATCCTATAATCAGGAATTTTGAGGAGCATGTGACCACCTCTTAATATCTGGTTTTCCTAGGTCCACCCTGACCCGGGTGGTAGCACCTGTTAGGGTCCTAGCTTTGAGCAAATAGTTAACTTCCCCAAACTGGTCATAACACTATGAAATAATAAAAATAGGTTTTAATACCAGCAATACTTTTTTTTGAAAAATTATTACCAGCAGTAAATTTTTGAAAAAGAAAAAAATATTACCACCGATACATTTTTGGACAAAAACAAATTTAACAGCAATATATTTTTGAAAAAATTATTACCAGCACTACATTTTTGAAAAAGGGTTACCAACAATACATTTTTGGAAAAAAATATTACCTGTAATAAAAAAAAAAAAAAAAAAAAAAAAAAAACTTGTCGGTATTAAATAACCCGTTGAGAATGCCGTAAAACAAAACAAACCAAACCGAACCTTTTGAAATTCCTTGAAGGTCACACGTAAAGAAGAATGAAATGCTGAAATCTTCTGATTATGACAACAATGATAGATAAATTAGTCTGAAGGTAAACAATGTAAATATTATTAATAAATAATGCAAATATTAAATTTATTATTTAAAAATATACTATTTGTTTTATTTCTTTCTTGTATGCGTACATATCATTTTAACATTGTAAATTCCTCTGTGGAAGTGCCGGGTTTCACCATTCTATGAGCTGTAGCTATGATTTCGTTAGCAAATAGATTTTTTTACGCGGTGAAATCGATAGACCGACGCCCAACCGTTTTAATTCAAAGTTGTTCTTCTCTTAAACTGGTCACCAACCAAATCTCTAGCTGATAGAAAAGAGAGTTTCCTACTTTTCTAAGTGCATTCATACAAAAGCGAATAAAAAAGCCTCGGTTACCATGCACCGTCCTAATAACCATTGAATCATGATTCGCCCACATTTGTATAGAATTCATCTACTTCTAACATATCCGGAATATAAATAGGTTAATACCGTGTCCATTTTGGTATCCGAACCAAGAATTAGTAGTGAATAGAATACTGTAAACTATAATTAGTTATTAGGTTGGTGCAAAAATAATGACGTAATAATGTCGTTTTTTGACGTATTTTTAACGTCAAAAAACGACATTATTACGTCATTATTTTTGCACCAACCTAATAAAAGTATTCACTACTATTTCTCTAGTAGTTTCGCCTCAAGGTTAGGATTTGTTTAGCCTCCGGCTGCATCAACTGCTATTTATAAGGTGGTGATTTGCATATTAATGCAATATGTTGTAGAAGAGAAGATGACTTACTTCGTGTGGCAAAGCGAGCACGTATGTGCCTGGCGTGCGAAACGACTGAAGGAAAGATAAAAGAAATATGGCCGCTCTGACACCTTAATTTAAAAATGACACGGTCTCGAAACTAGAAGAATTAGTGAGAGTGGCTTTTCTGCGAGATCAGCTCGGCATAAAAAAAAAACACCACGCGAGAGAGAATAGTCAGTTTCCTCGTGAAAGCGGTGCTGCTTATACGGAGAGACTTTGTCAATTGGAAAGAGATTACTTTGGTTAATTTTATACACATGTATTCAATAGAATTCTGATGTGCTATAACAAATCTGAGTAAAGATTCAAAAGCATCGTAATCGAATATATAGCATCATTTTTCTGGCTAGCAATTCGATGGAATAACCGATTCAAATATTAGTCAATCCAAGCGATTTTATATCTATGAAATGGGCAAACATCCAACCCCGCGTACAAGCCAACGCTGCTAATTAACACATAATGTTCAGATGGCGCGATTTGTAAATTCCCACGAGTGGAGAATATATTTATTAAGTTTTAATATTTTGATATCTAAAATGTGTTTTAAAGGTCATTTAGAGTATTGCTTCACAACGTCATCACCGAGACCCACAAGTGGGCCTGATAAATTTTTAAAATGGGCCTAGAGTTAGCCCAAGGGAAATAGGTAAACTTTGAAATACTATTTTTTCCACTAGCGTAAAATGATGAAAACACAAACTGCTTTACTTTATTTTTAAAGGCAAAGAATTCCAAAATTATTTAAAAAAAATGCTCGATGTTTTCATTTTATAATAAACTAGCAGAACTACACAATTTTAACCAGGGTTTAAAAAAAGTTAAAAAATAAATCTAGAATAACATTATAACTTCAAATCCATTTATTCAAACACAAAAATATCTTTAAACAATGTTTACATTACAATACTTCTTGGTAGACAATATTATTTGTGTTTCCTTGTGGAGCATAAGAAAACAAATTGGTTTTTTTTTCTACACGCGAAAAAATATCATACAACCACCCATGAGACAAACAAAATTCTTCTTACTGTAGTCGAGTAATTAATAATGTCTGGCCTTGTGCTTTGTTAATAGACATAGTATAACTTGTATTGGAACCTGTTATAACGCCTTTCGTAACGCTTATAAGTAATGCTTAGGCAACTTGCCGTGACGTCTGTATTACTTAGTCTAAGGACTGACTCTAAATGGTACCCTCTTCCTACCTCTGACCTGGAGATCTTTATTTATAGTTATGGACTAGTTTATATAGTCAACAGGAGTGTAGTCGGTACTCCACAACATCCCCCTTTTGAGAAAATACTTTTTTATAAATATTTTATTTTTTATCAGTACTTGTATCTCCTCCTCTTCTTTCTGGAGAATTCGACAAATTACTTAACTTTGTAGCATTTCCGTCTCGGATCCACTTCTTCAGTACGCTTTCTTTTTCTTGAATTTGTCCTTGTAGGTTCCATGACATGTTCTAGTGCTGACACATCGAAAACATTATATAGCACTTTTAACGTTTTCTTCCAATGTTTCCGGTCTGTCATTGATGAACTTTTTTCGTTGCTGATTATGATGTATTTTATGTTCAAATCTTTTCTCTTTTACCATGTAAATCAACTTCCTGATTCTTACTGCTTTTATGCCGTCTTTCCATACTTCTTTGCCATTCTTATATCCTCTAAAACACTTTATCCTCGGTCTTGAAACTTTTGGTGTCGTTTTTGTTATCCGTTCGTGTTTTTCGAAATGCTAATAAATTCTCGAACACCGATTTTACATTTCTAACAAACACTAATTCCACCTGACGGCATGTCTGATGGTGTATTGGGGTTATCTCTTAGATGGTAAACTCTCAGAAAATTTTGAGGTACTTCATTTAATTTTGCAAGACTTACTTTCTTCAACGCACTTTTGAACGTTTCCACAAACCGTTCCGCTTGTCCGTTCGATCTGGGGTGATACGGTGGGGGTCGTAATATGCTTAATGAAGAACATCTTACAAATGTCTATCGAATTCTTTGCCCATGCGTTCCGTTATCAAAGACTATGGTATTTGCTATGCAATATCAAACAAACAGTTCATGCAAGAAATTCACTGTCACTGAAGATGTCGGATATTTTGCACTTATAAATTTCCGACAATTTAGTGAAACTATCAACTACCACAAGATAGTGTAATCCATTCATAAGACATACAAAATCTATATGCAGTCTTGATCTCTTCGTGTCTGTCTTTGGCCAAGGTTCTATCGTTGTGATAAGTAGTTTGCTGCAAGAACACAGTTCCTGAAAGCTTTCACTATTTTTTCAATATCTTGGTCCATTCTGCTCCAGTATACGAAACTTCTCATCAGAAATTTAATTCTTGAAATACCAAGATGTCCGCTATGAAAATTCTTCAATATTCACTTCTATAAAACCTAAGATATTACAACCATTTCTCCAAACATTATTCAAAATTTGCATAGCGAGTAAGCGTTTAAGTCTGCATTTTGTTCATTGCCACTTTCTTTCAATTGCTTTTTTTATTTTTCGCAATAATGAAGTCATTTTCAGCTTTTTCTTTTATTTCTTCCAGGGTAATTGGTAACTACGTTGCATAATTTTTTTTTTCATTTCGCTTCTTAACGCTGCAATTGCCATATTCTCAAATGTTTCAGCATTTTTAGGTATTAATCTTGATAATCCATTCGCATGTCTTAATTTTTTACATAGTTGGTCTTCCATCGTAAAATAGTTTAATAAGATGGCACCGCAGCGTTGTAATCTATTAGCTCTAAGCGTAGGTGTTCCTGTCTTTAAACCACATATTGCTAATAGAGGTTCGTGGTCTATTTGGGAAGTAAAATTTCTTCCATTAATAAATTTAATATATTTATTGACTTCAAATATAATTTCTAAAGTCTCTTTTTTCTATCTGACAGTATTTTTTTCTCTGCTGGTAAAAGCGAGCGTGAAGAATCAATGTAGGCTTTCATTTTACCACCGTCGTATTTGTGTAAAATCACGATTTCAGTATCGTACTCACTAGCACCTGAAACTGCTACAATTTCTCTTTATACGTAGAAAAATTTAGTCCTTCATCAGGATTGTATTCAAATTCTGATATGGTGTTTTGGACATCATCTGGCGTAAGAGGCGTTGAAGATATTTTGTTTTCTACAGAATTATAACGCACAACTCCTGTTGCTGTTTTTGTAGTTCTAGCAATTGTTGACTTTGTTGTTGTTGCTGCTGTTTGTGTTGTTGTTGAATTTCAACTAACGAAGCCAAAATTTACTCCATATTCACAAGAAAGTTGTTTTTTTTCCTACATCCAAGAAGCAATTTTTTGCCTACACAAGGTTTTCTTTAAAATCAACGTGGTTAAAATTCTTGTCGTTATATTATAACAACAAGTACATTTTCCGTATTTGTTCACTCAGCATGAGTTTCCGAAATGCTTATAACTTCAATACAAACTCGCATGTATTCCAGAATCCTCGTTACTGTTGTAAGTCATAAGAGCTCCAAATCCTCGTCACAACGGTTACAAATCGCCCAAGTATCGAATCCTTCGTCGCTTTGTAGCGCTTATAATGCATCAACAACTTTTGGCGTAACGCCTGTATCAATTTAATTCTTCTGGTATTTACCAAATCTCTTCACAAGGCAAAATGGGGCACACGACCGGTTTTTACGTGGGGCGATTCCGAGCCGATAGCCTCGGGCAAAATTTCCCCATGGACCACGCATACACGCGGTTGAGTTTGTCTACCTCCCCAGACGAAACTCTGCCTGTAGGCATAAGCTCGTCTGGGTTCCTCTCTGTCCGAAAGCAGAGACTTCGACAAGTCAGCCTCGAGCCTGCCAACAAACTGCCTGACTCCAATCTTCATCTTCTTTTTCTTCTTCTTCTTTCTTCTTTTTTTCTTTTTCCTTTTCTTTTTTCTTCTTTTTCTTTTTTCCTTTTTCTTTTACTTTTCATTTATAGTTATGAACTACTTCATATAGTCGTCGGTGTGAATTATTTACTCCACAACAGAAACTGAAGTTTCCTAAACGTTATAGGAATATCCTACCCTGAGAAAATAAGGGAAATCCCAGGAATAAAAAACCTCTACGCTTTTTCAATACCCAGGAAGAACCGATGCCTCCATGACATGTGGCAACAAATTTTTAACCACCAGTCTGGCGGCAGTAGAAAGTGTTATGGTAACTTCCCCATAATAATAATAATGGACTATTCCTGACATTATAAATACTGCGTCTCTCAAAAGTTATGAGCATATATTGTAATACATAATTGAGAGCATATTGTAAGAACATTGGAATAGTGATACTTGTCAAGACAACATAGTTCACTCTAACCAAATCTGATAGTCATTACTAATACTTCTACTTGTTTATATTATATTTCTGTTGTAATATATATTTGTACCTGTGTTCGTGTTATTCTTTCATTGGTTCTAACCTTGGACCATCACCGTGGTACAAGGAAGTTGGACCATAACACAAAGTCTTCCTTTTTCGTAAGTAAATGTCATTTTTAAAGTTTTCTGTTCAAGAGTATATTATACTCTTATATAATTATCTCCACTAAATGGCTTACCTATAAGTTAAATTAATTTACAGAATGAAAAATCGTTTTTAAAACTTTCTTTTTATATGTAATTCAATGGTAAAGGAATAAATCTACTATATCCAGTAAGAAAAAGACGTTGGTGTATTTAAAACTGTTTTATTTTCAATAAAATCATTGATGGATGCCATTCTGTGACATTTGTAAACAAAAGTTACATGTTCCGTTTTAAAAATCTTGCAAAAATAAAATCCACATTTTTCAAAGTTTATTTGAGTAAAATTAGAAAATATAAAGGTTATCTATTCTAATTTGAAACAAACAGTACTTACATTCTTAACAGAAAAAAAAACGTAATAGAAAATAAAGCATTTCTTAACTACAGTGACTCCTTGTTCAGTTTGTTGAGTGATGGTATTGACACCTGAGACCAGGAGAAGTCATCGAATGGCTGAACAGAAGTGACAAATTTTTACAAATTAACACAAATTTTAAGCAATCTAATATTTTATTAATTATTAAGTACTTTAGCTTTATAGCCTTACGTTTGAAGATGCTTTCTGGAAAAATAATAATATTTAAAATTCTATATAACAATAAAATTAAAATTAAAATTTCATAACTAAGATAATATAAAAATTAATATAACATAAAATGCCATAAATAAGAAAAGTACCTATAATTTTTACGTATATCTCTTATGAAAATTTTTGGTATTATTATGAATTTTTAGATTATCACAGGAAATTTTAAATAACTCTTAAAACATGTGACTTTTTAATGATAATGTCGTGCATGAACATCCGTATATATAAAAAAGGATTTTTAAACACAACCAAAAACAATGTATAATTCTTTTTTTTTTTAATAATGGCCGTTTGCAGATCGTAATAAGCTTTTTAGATTTATGATTAGAAAAAATAGTTTTACTTAAAAAGTATTTCCTAAAATTTAGAAAATTGATACTGAATGTTAAAAGATTTAAAAATTGTATAAATTATTGTAATTAAAATTGTAAAAAAAAAGGAAAAAACATCTTGTAAAACCTGATCGCAAATTTTTTGCTTCAGACAATATTATCCTTAACATATATTATTCATAAAAACATTTAAAAGTGTTTATAATTCAATAATGTCTTGGTTTTATTGGGTTTGTATTTTACAATTCAATGCTGATATTCGGTAACTGATCGTTCGATTAAAAAATGATTTAAATTCTTCAAAGACATCTGCTTTTAACTAGCATAATCAATAAAATTTATAACGTTGAATTTCTCGAATTTTTATAAAATAAACTAAGGGGTGGGGTAGAAAATATAAAAAGAATATTTTTTTACTAAAAAACTTTCTAAAAATAACATTTCTCAAATAATTTCCTTCATTTGTGAATAAGTTCTAAAACTTTCATTAACATCGGACAATTATTTGATTTTTGCAAGAATTTCCAAATAAATGTGTCTGTCACTGCAAAAAAGACGTGTGCTCGGTCGTTGTACAAAAAAATCAAGGGTTGGAAGTTTATCTTGACAATGTGATAAATAGACATCATAAGCAAGTGTAATCATTAGTCAGAACTTATATTGTCTACTACATTTTGCTTTTGTAAATAAATTGTATTTCCCGTTATATGGAATTTCTATATGTCCTTATTGGGTTTGAAATTTTATTTACACCCAAAATGTGCCACAAGGAAGAAAAGGTTTAGAAACACTGTTTTAGAGTGTAGCTTTTGTTTCACAACTAAAGTTTAAACAAGTTTCTCAACAAATGACAGCAAGTTTTCAACAGCAGCAACAGCAGTCAAACATGACAGGCACCAGCTGTAGCACTAATTGGCCTACAGGATAGGTGGGGAGGTTCCAAGTTCACTACAGAAAATGGTCCTGTGAGACAATATCCTAGTGGATTAACGTGTTGATTCGTGAATTTTGTGAGATAGTAATTTTGAGTTCAATCCCAGGGCCCGGCAGTGTGCACTTGGGCTCAGTGGAAACAGGTGAGCGATAACTGAGCAGTACTAAAAATAAGATCCTGGATAGTGGAACAAGAACAGTAGATTAAATAAAGTGCTCAGTTCTGAATTCCTTGTAGGTTACCCAGATCGATATACGCCTGATGAAGCTCAGAGAGACACAACGGTCGAAAGGTTGTGATGAATAAAGATGAAAACCATTGTCCATATATAAATAGTATAAGTTTCTCAAATATTTGCTTGCTTATTTTTAGCAGTCAGCAATACTGGCATCTTCGAAATGTAACTGATCGTATTTGTCATACGGAAAAGAAAAAAAAAGAAAAAGAAAGAAAAAGAAAAACAAGAAGAAAAAGTAATAGAAGAAAGAAGAAAAAGAAATAGAAGAAAAAAGAAAAAGAAAAAGAAAAAAGAAAAATGAAAAAAGAAGAAGAAAAAGAAAAAAGAAGAAGAAAAAGAAAAAGAAAAAAGAAAAATGAAAAAAGAAGAAGAAAAAGAAAAAAGAAGAAGAAAAAGAAAAAGAAAAATGAAAAAAGAAGAAGAAAAAGAAAAAGAAAAAAGAAAAATGAAAAAAGAAGAAGAAAAAGAAAAAAGAAGAAGAAAAAGAAAAAGAAAAAAGAAGAAGAAAAAGAAGAAAAAAGAAAAACGAAGAAGAAAAAGAAAAATAGCTTTTTAGATTTATGATTAGAAAAAAGTAGAAGAAAAAAGAAGAAAAAAGAAAAAGAAAATGAAAGGCGTGTCTCGAAAAAAACTTTAATGCCCTAAAAGTGGATCCATTTTGGCGAAGTTATTAAAGCTTTATCTAGGGAATATATATGTAATAATGGACTCTCCCGCCATTTTCGACTTATGAGGGTCAAGCAACTCAGTTCGTACGAACTGACAACCAGACACCTCCCACATATGACTTGGTTACAGTAGTAAAGCATTTGTGAAGAACCAGAATCGAATACAGAGACCTGGTGCACCGTGTGCCACAAGGCCCCCAAACGACCCTCCCCAGGTTTTGAATTCAGAGATGTCCTACTCCTAGAGAAGTTGCCATCCAAAGCTATAGAACCCAGTCACACAATAATGAAAAGCACAAATGATTAACTATTTGCATAATTCGGACTGTTGCTGTTGTCCTTATCCTTATTGTTATATTCATGACGTTTCGGCCATTGGATTTCCGAACTAAATCCTTTATTTGGTATATTACTTTATTGTTCTAATTCCACGTGCCTTGCCTTATTTCGATATCTCAGTTTCAGTTTCTTCCCTTTACTAACCTAACTCTGAAAGTTTTTGTTCCCTCTGCTCTGGCTAGGTATTAAACTCAAAATATTTTGAGTCACGTCACTTTTACGATCACTCAAGAAACGCTTTTATCCACTAGGCCACGTGTTATTGGGAAATTTCAAGGTATATTACCTGAAGATGGCCGGAGCGTACAATGGCGGAAACGTCGTGAATATGATGAGAGATATGAGGACAACAGTCCGAATGATGTAAATAGTGTAAATAGTTCCAATATATCATCTCAGAAATAGAGAGATAGTGTAGAGAAGTTTAGAAAATCTTTCTATACAACATCAATCTATCTTAAATATCTTTTAAGGTCCATAAATTAACAAACTGTGAGATGAACAGTTTTGGGTGATATCTTAGTTACAGCTAAGTGACTGGACCAAGTTTGGGTCCAGCCACTCTTTCGATTACTCAACAAACGCTTTTATCAACTGGACCATGTGAACTTGTGGACATTAAAGAGTGAACGCTTTTTTACTTATAAACCTCAATTTTCAGTAAACCTTTTTACCAGTGCTCATATTACAATTTTTGGTGCTTTTCTCAAGCTCTCTGTATTACTTGGTCCCAAATTGCGTTTATGCCTATGCTTGACTGGCTTAGATTTTTTCTCCTACTAGCATATGTATTGATTTCTTAAGTTTTCGTATTTTCTAATTATAGTGGAACCTCGGTTCACGAATTTACTTCGTTACTGAATGCCGTTCGTAACCCGAATTGTTCGTAAATCGAAACTATTTTTCCAATGGGAATCAGTGTAGAGAAGAAAAAAATGTCACAGTACAATAATTAAATTGGAAAAGAAAAACACGGCACAACACACGAATCTATACAACACTACGGTTGACTCAGAAATTACTCCATTCGGATAAACTCAGTTCGGCAATGTTGTTCGGTAACCGAAATATTTTTCGATAAACGAGGCATTTTCATCTCGAATTTTCAGTTTGAAAACCGATTTGTTCGACATGTGAGACGTTCGAGAACCGAGGTTGCACTGTATGTTCTCTGTCTATTATTTCAACTTCATCCCACAGAAGGCAGTCACCCCCTTTGCACTCCATATATGGTTAGTCACGCCTGATTTTTCGATTTCCCCTCGTGTTACGGCTTTAGGGTGTCCCTGCATTATTATCTTAAGTGGGGCGGCCTACTTCTCCTTTATATTTCCTGTCACAGCTGCACGAGATGGCGTACACACAGTTCTTAATCATGTTCTCCTCTATGGACAGTCTTACTCGGAAGAGATGCCTGCGTAGTGTTGAATCATTTTTGAAGATCGTCCTGAAGTTATATAGACCCCATATCTTTACTAACTTTTCCGATAAGCACTGCACATAGTGTAGGCAGACCGAGGCTGTTTACTGAGTTTTTTTTTTATCATCTAACACTCTTCTATCCCAGTTTGTGAAGGATGCTTTCACATACCAAAGCTAGTTGTTACGTTTGAATCAGAATAGTTTAAATTTAAATTTAAAGAACCAACTATTTATATTCTGGGAATAAAGATAGTGAGTACTAAAAATCTTCTGTAAAGTCATTTCTAATAAGACAATGTCTCCTTGTATACTTACAATGTTTTACTTACTGTTAGTAAAGCAGTGTAAATTAAAACAATCTTTCATTGTAAGACTATCACTACAGATATTTTGACAACACTTTTTTTACGTATTCATAAGTCTGCTATTCGTCCTTTCTTTGAATATTGGTTTCGTTTAGTTTGGTTTGTTTTACGGTCTATCAACCTCAATGGGTTATTTAATACAAACAAGATTTTTATTTCTGGTAAAATATTACCAGCAATAAAAATCTTGTTTTTACAAAAAATGTATTGCTGGTAATATTTATTTCTTTAAAAAAATATTGCTGGTAATAATGTATTGCCGGTAATAATTATTTAAAAAATTGTATTGCTGCTAATATTTTCCCTCAAAAATGGATTGCTAGTAATAATGGATTGCTAGCAATAATTCTTCCTCAAAAAATTTATTGCTGGTATTAAAACTATTTTTACACTTTCATAGTTTTTGACCCCAGTTTGGGGGTTAACTATTTGCCCATAGTTAGAACACTAACAGGTTCTACCACCACGAGTCCGAGTGAACCTGGGAACACCAGCAATTAAGAGGTGGTTCCATGCTCCTCAAAATCTGATCAGAGACCTTGCTGCTGGACGTTGTTTATCGTCTTACCCTGGACACATATCTAGTTTATCGTCATACACAGGACGGTCTTTGAATATTGATACCACATCTGGCCTGGTGCACCTGTTATATAGTTAGAGATTCTTGATAAAATCTGAAGAAGAATCTACAATGTTATTGGTCTTGACCTGGCATCTCGACTTCAATCACTTTCCCAACGTAGCTTCCTTCTGCATTTTCTACAAATATTTTCATGGTAATTGTTTTAACGAAGTTACTGCTATGGTACTGTGGAAATGACTATATGCAACGGTAAGTTCTATGGTAACGGTTTTTCTCTCGCACTACTCGCTTGTGAAATTCTCCCCTGGCTTCTTACTTTCCAGTCAATTTTGATTTTCAAAAATTTAAAGGCAATGCCAATCGATATCATATGTCTTCTTAATTCCTGTTCTTTTATTGTTCTTGCTCCTTAATAATAGGTTTTTCTCATATTTTCTAACACTCAATACCCCCCCCCCTGCGACCCACTGGCTTTATTGCCTTGCTTGGGTTGAAATGACTAAAACGAAAGAAAAAAAAAGGTTGAAGTTGACCTCGAATAAAAGCCTACTCCCCATTTTCATCAAATATTTCTCGGCTTATACACGAGTATATGCGGTATTTGTCGTCCAGTATAATTTCGGGATTCTTCCCCTTCAACAAAAACAAAACAGTCATAAAACTATTTCACGTTTAATTTAGTTTGATCTTGTCATGGATCGTCACTAAGCTTTGTCTAGAGTTATACGGACGTTCCTTTGAAGTGAATTCACGTCATACTCTTCAATATTGGCCTGCTAACCATTGCTCTAGGTTAGGAGTCTAGTTTGGTCTTGGAAGATCTCTGACGTCAAATTGATCAGTGGAATGAATGGGTGACCTTTAAGATACGGTGACAGAAGTCACAGTTCATTGGTAATCGCGATTCCAAGACAAATGGACTTTGATATTTTGGTGTCTCTTACATTGAAATTCCTCAACGGAGATCAGCAAATCTCGCTTTCTCAGATGAGTTGCTTCTTTCTATAGTCAATTCAATTAAAGCAACCAGAATCAATTCGGCGGAAATAATTGAAGGTTTGAATATTTACTCAACTGAACTGAGAATGGAATAAGGCAGAGTCACTATCATTTTGCCCAAATTCTTTGAATGGCGACATTTCTCACGCAAATAAATTTAATATAAGGATTTTAAACAGCAGTTATAAAAAAGTTGCGGCAGAAAAACTTCTTGTATTTTAAAGTTTGACAAATGAACAACAAACTAACTGATATTGAAACAAATTAATTCAGTGCTGTTTCTTATTTAAACAAAGGGGTTACAGTTTTTATTCATTTGGTTTTTAAAAAATGATATCCTTCAAATGCTGACCTATATTCAACCTACACTGATGTAGAAGTTTTTCATCACCCGGAAATTCGAATATTTCGAGGTCTTAAGCGCTGAATCTGTGGCTCTGAAATTTTAAATCCATATCAGTATCGATTTTCTATCCGGAACTGAATCATTCCCAATGTAACATGAAATAAGTACGAAAATCTCTGTGTTCCTTCACCGGTTAAATAAAATGAAAAAAACAAAAAAACATTCTAATATCAAACACACGGTGTGCTCCTATCCAAGCCATAATGGCAACTGATGCTACTTTAAAAAGATAGTAATACATTAGCTAGATGAAGACACCATTACTACTTAGCTAAGTGTACTAAC
>OZ010582.1:115405716-115415716 GCA_963932145.1 Acanthosepion lycidas | reverse complement strand
TAAATAATCCAAAGTTCCTTAGTATTTTTGTAATTATTTTTAAAAAATAGTGCTCGATACGAAAGTAGAGCATAAATATAATTATTTATTTAAAAATATGATTCCAACACGCTACATAAGACGTCTCATGTTTCAAAACAAGAGCCGAAAACTTCAAAATAATATTTGAATTAACTTTAGTTAAAGTAGGCTCTGTTCCATCTTCAAGCGAAATTTTTTTTTGGAATCAATAATTCATGTTAATTCAAATATTATTTTGAAGTTTTCGGCTCTTGTTTTGAAACATGAGACCTCTTATGTAGCGTGTTGGAATCATATTTTTAAATAAATAATTATATACATATATATATATATATATATATATAAATATATATATATATATATATATAGGTTTCATTTTAAGAAAATATTTTAAATGGTCTAACTTATCTACGAACCCATAAAGAATGTATACATGGTGCAACGGTTCTCCATGGATGTGGAGCAAGGGGCAACATGCACATGCCTACGAATACTACAAAGAAGCTTTGATGACGTGTATATATGTGCCCTCATTCAGTGTTGGAATATCAAAATGGAGAAGGGAGAGGACTATATTGAGAAATTAGTTATACTTTATTTGCTTCTAGTCAGAAATTTATTGCAATTAAAGGACAAGTATTACGTCATGCTTGAATTATCACACTATGCTATCATTCTTAAAGTGTTTCTTTTTCAAATTTTGTCAAGTGTGTTTTCAGAACATTACGAGATTCTATGAAGAAGCAGAGTGAGATTAATATTCAAGAGGTTCTGGAGCTGAACCACATGGATAGCTTCTTCCTAAAGAGGTTAGTTACTGGAGATGAGACTTGTGTTCATCACTATAAGCCAGAAACTTAAGGATCAGTGAAGTGTTTCCACTCAGATATGGAACAGAATAAGTTCAAATAATTTTAAAGTGATGGCCACTGTCTTTTTGGGCAAAAGGGATTCATAATGTCGGAGGTTATTCCCAAGAGCGGAACTATCAATATAATTCGTACATGAAAAAGAGGCTTTTCTTTGAGCTAGTGCATATCTGAAGATGAGTGTACTTTTGTAAAATGAGAATACAAAGCCTCAGAGCAGCCTAAAGACCAAATAAGCAATCACAGTACATAGTTTCTTTGCTTTATCCACTCTACAGTTCTGACTAAGCACCTTCAGATATATATATATATATATATATATATATATATATATATATATATATATATATATATATATAAATAAATTTCTTCTCAGAAATCGAATATTACTTCTTCCCCAACCAGATATATTGGATAAAAAGAGTTTTGTGATATGCTATATTCATGGATAAAAAGGGGAATCTCAGACTCTGTGCAAATATAAAAAATAGTCTGAAGATTGCGTTACAGTATGAAAAACTGTTTTGATCTCAGTGTCAACTTATATATATATATATATATATATATATATATATATATATATATATATATATGACGTATGAGATTCAAGCAACTTAGTTCCTAGTAACCGACAGCCAGACAACATGCACATATGATTTGATTATAGTGTTGAAGGCTTTGTGCAGAATACTTTTTGAAGAGCCGAATACAGAGATCTGGTGCACAACGAGCCAAAAGTTCCCCAAACGTACCTCCGAAGATTTTGAATTCAGAGTTGAACTTCCCCTACACCAGTTGCCATTCAAGGCTATAGAATCCAGTATGCCTTGCTATTTACCCACAGCTTAGGGGTAGAAGAGGTTTCATACCTTTCCCTAGGGTATTAGCAAGTAAGTGAATGTAAAGGATTCGACTGGAATTCGAACTCGGCAATCCGATTCCTCAATCCTAGCCACTATCCGTTATTCCACAGTGCCTGCCCCATATCTATCTATCTCTCTCTCTCTCTCTCTCTCTCTCTCTCTCTCTATATATATATATATATATATATATATATATATATATATATATATATATATATATATATATATATATATATATATATATATATATATATATATATATGTGTATATTTACCACGAATATTATCTATATATATATATATATATATATATATATGGGGGGATTGTTCTTTATCATTATGTACTTATACTTTCAATCCTATTTATTTAGAAATTAACTGTTCCGGTTTGTTTGTCTGGTAATATATTTTATTTAATCTTTTAGAGTCAGGAATGTAGGCATTTCCTACTGTCTGCTGGCAGGACATTTGCCCCTTGGTCATATGAAATAATTAAGTGGCATATCAAAATAATTGAATAATTATATTTACGTAAGAACCAATGCGACAGAGCGGTGACTCCAAGGTGTCTACATTCATTTCCGACTATTTTCTTTGCTTTTTACTTTTGATAAACAAGATTGGAGGGAAATAAAACTGATAAAAGTGTTGTGGTAAGAGCCAGTTACCCTCCATGAATAGATAAGTCCATTCATGTTAAGTAGTCGTGAATAAAGGAGAAGAATTATACTATTGCAGTGACTTGTCTAACTGAATATTGAGAACTACTATCACGACTGTCGAGTTAAGTGATGTGTCTTGCCAGACCCACATCACAACAAAAATATTCGTTTTTTTTTTTTCTTAAATTTATTCGTTTCGGTCGGATATTCTTTTTTAAAACTTGCGAAAAGACCAATTTTCTTTTTCTTCTATGCTTGAATTGCGCAATTGGGATGCAGAGAAACAGAGAATTCTGTGTTCATGAATTTCCCTCACTACATCAGAGAGAGAGAGAGAGAGTAACTTTTTCTTTTGTACTTTTGAAATCAACGGGCTTTGTAGCTTTCTGCGTTTTAGCTGAACTTCCAAAATTCAGTATTTTCATAATTCCTTTAATTATTCAGTTAGGCTATTTTTTGTTGACTTTTCTGACAAATGTTCTCTCCGGCCTTCCGAATTTGTTCTGAGATGAATCCTTATCTGTATTCAATCAAATATTTGGATTAATTGATTCGTCTTTCCTCTTAAAGCCTCAGCTTGTGCACCGACTAGTGTTACTATCATTGTTATTTGGGTCAACATTTTTTTCTAATTAATAGCATCCTTTTTTTTGCAGTTTTTGTTTTCAAAAGTCGGTTACAGCCTTTCTTAACCATTTTTGTTGTCAAAGTTCTCATATATAATACAGTTCTATTCGATAAATTATTTAGACAGGTAACATTTTTGCTAAAATATATGTGGAGATGTAGCGGTTGTCAGTCAGGAACGTGGAATTGGCGAACCGAGTTCAAATTACTGCATTTACTGTCTTGTTGGATTCACTTTCGGACTAATGCTCTTAGGGAAGGCTTGAATCAATCTCTTATTCCGTCAGCTATCGGTTAAATTACAGCTTATACCGAAATTCCTAGTCTTGGATAGCAGTCAGTATAGAAAAGAATTAACTGAAGGCAGAACAGTGTAGACAGCAAATAAAAATTATCTAACCAAGAACTCATGACATGCCATCGGTTAATATAGTTTAAATTTCAATGGAAACTTGATTCTCTAGCCAGGGTAGCAGTCACTCTGAAGGCTTTCGTAGCAGTCACTCTGAAGCCTTTGTTATCAGTCACTCCGAAGGCTTGGGTAACAGTCACATTGAAGCGGTTGGTAGCAGTTACGCAGAAGCCTTGCGTAACAGTCGCTCTGAATCCTTGCATAGCAGTCACTCTGAATCATTGCGTATCGCTCAGAAACGTTGCTTAGCAGTCACTTGGGAGCCTTTGTTAGCAGTCAATATGAATCCTTGTACTGCAGTCACTCTGAATATTTTGCTAGCAGTAACTCTAAAACCTTGAGCAGCAGTCACTCTGAAAACTTGCGTAGCTGAAATTTTGCTAAGCAGTCAATCATTCTGAAGCAGCTACTAGCAGTCACTCAAAAACTTGGATACCAGTCTGAAGCCTTAGGTAGCATTCACTCTGAAGCCATGCATAGCAGTCACTTTGAAGCCTTGAGTATCAGTAACTTTGAAACCTTGCGTAGCTAGCACTCACTTTGGAACCATGTTTAGCAGTTAGTTGGAAGAAGTGTGTAGCAGTCACACAAAAGCGGCTGATACCTGTCATTCAGAAACATTGGGTACCAGTCTGTCTGAAGCCTCACGTAGCAGTCACTCTGTTATCGTTCATAACAGTCACTTTGAAGCCTTGGGTAGCAGTCACTCTGAAATCTTGTTTAGCAATCATTCTGAAACCTTATGTAGCAGTCATTCTTAACACTTGGGTAGCAGTCACTCTGAAACGGTTGTTAGCAGTGACTCAGAAGGCTTGAGTTGCAGTCAGTCTGAAGCCTTTTTAGGAGTCATTCTGAAGCCATGAGTAGCAGTCATTCTGAAGCCTTGGATACCAGTCAGTCTGAAGCCTTACGTAGCAGTATCTCTGAATGCCAACAATGGAGAAGGCATCTGTCTATATTTCTGACATGAAGTATTATCTACATTATTTACATTATTCGGACTATTGTCCTCATCTTTGTCGCCATATTTATTACAAGGACACATGGCACAGTGGATAAAGGCGTTAGTAAGATCCAGTGACAAGACCCAAAGAGTGTGAGTTCAATACCTGGTTAAGGCAGTGGAGAACTTTCAGTGGGGAATTAACAGGAGATAACTGATAATTGACATCCATTAAACATGGCAGTGGAACTAAAACAGTCTACCCCAGTGAGCGAAATAAAGGGTCCAGTTCGACATTCCAACCACCTGAAGAAGGACGGAGCGTACAACGGCCAAAACATTGTAATAAATATGGCGACAAAGATGAGGACAATAGTCCGAATAATGTAAATAATTGAGAAGACATTGGAAAATATCCCATTATATTTCCCAACAACCTAAAAAAAAATATATTTGAATCTGTGAAAAGTCACGATCGCTTACGTTCTGAACGTCCATTGCAGTAAAAAAATATTTGTTTTATTAAAATTTCGCCCAATGCTTTTGCTTTCCATCCATGCTCTAATTTAAATGTTTTCTTTTCTTTTCTTTTCTTTGACATGGCGCCCAAGATGCACGTATTTGCGGGAACAAAAACGCGAAATGATGACTGAGCGTCAAGTCTGGTATGTTGACTAATTTTCCTTTTTTTTTTTTAGGTTTTCTTTTTCAATAAAGAACTTCAATAATGAAGAACTTCAGTCAAATTTGAAACTTTGAGATCATTTGTTAACATGAAGTGAATCATTTTAGTCTGTTTAATTATTTTTATTTTATTTTCTCTTCAGCCTACTTACGGTGGTATTTTACCGAATAAAAGAAAAAAAAAGACTTACAGATGGCTCGAAAATTAACTAACAAAAAATTTGTAGAAAACAAAAATGCAACATTAATAGGGTTGAAATTAATATCCATTATTTATTTTCTATATTCAGCAGATGTATGCCAGATATTGTAACGACGCTATTTTCTATTGGAAATAAACGTTATTGAGAAAAAATAGCTTTAATTCTACAAACCATTTAATTGGATGAAATAAAACCTACAAGCCAATTTTTCTATGAATGGAATTGCAAGAACCAAAATCCTATGAGTTGCATCAGAGAGTCTTTCAGAATTTAACCAATAGAGGAGCAAATTATTTTCTAACTTCTTTTTTAAGAATTTGGAAATAATTTTCTTCTTTTTTAAGATGAAGTGTTTGGAAAATAATTTTCTCTTCAGTCAATTAAATCAATTCCGAAAGACTGTGTGATGTCATTCACAGGATTGTTTCTAGCGGTGCCATTGTTATCGTGTATTACCATGTATAATAAGTTTTAGTTTATTGAAGTTAAAGAGTTACCTCGCGATCATTAATTTCGTCTCTTATTGAAAAACAAGAAAACGCACAATAAATAGTAGAAAACGAGAGAGAAAAAAACTACTTTAGATGTTTAAGAAGTTAAACTTATCTGACACAATTCTACCATATTGTGACACCGATGAAAATGGAGCTATTTCTTCTTTCTAATTCTTTTACCGCCCTGGGTTTGACGATAAACTACATCCGCGTCCAGGGTAAGACGATAAACTACGTCCAAAAGCAAGGCCTCTGATCAGGAGCTTTTGAGCAGCGTGGAACCACCTCTCAATTGCTTGTGTCACCATGTCTACCCTGGCCCGGGGTGGTAGCACCTGTTAGGGTCCCAGTTATGGGCAAATAATTAATCCCGAAATTGTGGTAAAAAGCAATATGAAAGTGTAAATATAGGTTTTGTAAATTTCCTAAAATAAGTTAGATTGTACTCAAAAATATGAGTAATTGAAAAATGCTTCAAATATATATGTATACATAAACACCTTTTTCTTTTTTTTACCAAACTATCACTAGGAGTCTATTTCAAAAATTTTGTTGGCATTAAATGACCCACTGAGGTTGATATGCCATAAAACAAAACAAACAACCAACAACTAGTTCTATGTGCAGCACCCCTTCAGGATAGATATGCATGGCTCTCCACAACTTCCTATCGTTTGTGGCTCTTAGAAGTTTTTCTTCCTTTGATAAGGTTGCCGACTTCCGTTCCGCCATATGTTCACACAAGCTAGTTAGGTAAGTGGCTCCCTGTTTTCCCCTATTTCTTATATATATACGCCGTGAAGCCCCACCCCCTTCCTCAGTGTCCAAGGGATTTCAGATAATTTTTCCTGATTCTGAATCTTTAAGTTTTCCTTATTGCTTACTCGCTCCGTCTATGGAATTCTCAGAATCCTTCTGTAGAACCACATTTATTCTATCTCTAGTTTATGGATATGGGGCTATAAAAAAGAAAACTAACAACACATGTCAATTCGGCATTTAAGTCCCCTTCAGAAACAAACACTTTATCCATCGTCGTTTCTACAGCTGGAAGCATTCTTGGAACGCTTTTTTGGGGAGTAGGGTGCAGCTACTTCGTCGCATTCTCTTGGATTTCCTCGACCTCTTGAAATAGTGTTTCTTTCAAGGGGAAAGAAGAAATAGTCACAAGAAGCTAGATCTGGGGATATATAGTGGTTATTGTCTGGGAATTTCCTTGGCCAGAAACTTCTTCGCAAGCTACGATCACTGACAGAACCTTTGCAGTGTGATGAGACGACCACAAACTACACACTTTCTAATCATTGCTATAATCAACGGAAGTGAGCGGAAACATATTGCAATGTGTATATGTGGCAGAGTTCAAGCCCATGCAGAACCAAGTTGCTTCTCTCCCCGTACCTTAGCTCCTTTACCATAGCAATAGAATCGATACGTTTTGACTAGACCTCGTATTTTTGACGGTGTTTGTGTCCGCATAAAAGCGAGTCTTTTGAATGTAAATTTTCGACGCAGGCAGACTTTTAATGATTAGTAAATCAAAACATTCTTCATCACACTGGAACTCCCATTCCATATCACAGCAGTAATCGTCTTCAATGTAATATAATACCATAATCATTTAGACCAGGGGTTTTCAAACTTTTTGACTTGCGGACCCCTTTATAGTTCAGGCTTTACCTTAGGGACCCACTTATAAACGCTTATGAAATTTATACATAAATATTTGCTGAATATAACAAAAAAATTCAGAGCTTACTTGCTTACTCAACCAACAGCCTTGCACTTCTACTCGCAAAATGTTTCCCGTTTGAAGATTTGCCCACGTGACGCCTAACAGCCAATGAGAAAGCCGGAAATCGCAAAATAGATCCAAAATTCAAATTCTTTGGTTCCTTCTTTGCATGAATAGAATCCATTATCTTTATCAATTTAAGATACAAATTATATTAGTATATCAATTCTATGAAATAGTTTATTGAATCAATTTATTTCATGATCGGCCTATAAGTTACTTATAAGCGCTTATAAGTTGCACGTCACCCATAAAAAAGTCTTTGCTGTCCACGGACCCTCTATCTTGTCCTTGCGGACGCCCTGTGTTCCTCGGACTCCAGTTTGAAAACCCCTGATTTAGACTAACTTAGTATATCAATATTACATAGGATCATTATGCCTTGTTTTCTTTTAATGTTTTCTTCAACCAGCGTTGTAGACGCCTAGCTGTTGGGTAAATATTAACGAGTTAATCTAGCTTATTTTTATTGCAGATTAGTCAATCCATTCTCCCCGAGGTGTCACATGCTTATAACCTTGTATCATACTAAGCTAAGTTTAGAAAATATTTCTATTCCGCGTTTCCGTGTAATTCGTCGATCATCAACAACATGAATTCAAGAGAAGTAAAAGCCTATTGCCTGATAATGCCTCACTATACAACACATCTTCAATGCTCAGAAAGTTGCAGGTCAACAGTAAGATCAGATATCTGTGATAATGGTCGAGAAAACCAGACTGGATGAAGCACTATAAAATGAAACGTTTGGTTAGGTACCGTACTGGGTGGATTTAAAGATTTCCACCTACCAACTACATTTTATTTTTTTTTTAATTTTTATTTGTTTTTATTTATTTATTTATTTATTTTGTTTTCTGTGTATTGTCATGTGTTTTCATTTTCAGGAGAAAATATATCGAATACAGAGATTAATGGTTTTATCAATTTTATGTTTAATCATCACGAAATTAATTTTCATTTTTGTAATGTGAATTTTAATTACGTGAAAGATCAATCAACTTGGTGAGTTGAAGTGGCCTTCAGATTTAAACATCTTGATCAGAAGTGACTTAAAAAGAAAATATCCCCGATTCGAGAATTACCCTCCATCTGTTAGTGATTTTCCAAGCCTAGCTTAGACGTGCCACAAGTATGAGGTACCCAGTGGGGATCGAACTCCCTATTCAGCTGCAACTGCTCTAGCGGGACAAGCTTGCTAACCATTGACCCGCCTCGAGGTGCCCTTACTGTCCCTTACTATAGGAATACGAAATCTGACAAAATAAGTCAAGGAGACGTACCGTGATAACAAAGTCTGCTTACCTTGGCTACTGTAGCTTTCAAAGTATACCGTTTCTGAAACTATGTACTTCCTGAGACGATAATATCACTGCTGGAAACATTCTTGCGACTTCTTTTCCGGAATACGCTTCAGTAATCAAGTCATGTTTTTCTAGACAACAGAAATATCAGGAGATTTTATTTCAGGGCATTTTTTTCAATTTTGGAAATAAGCTGACTTCACCAGAGAGAAGTTCGGGAATAAAGAGGAAGGTTTATTTAAGTTATGGATATTTTAGCCAGGCTCTTTCCCAAATCCGTTACAATCTGGCGCAGAGTTTCTAGATTCCTATTCCCCTAATCTTCGATATGAGCACGGTTCGCACTTTGTCCAGATTTGCATCTCGTATATATTTATTTATTTATTTATTTATTTATTTATTGTGGGGGTTCTCATTTCTTGCGACAATTTGGATGCTGTCCTTGTGAGATAAATTAGTAATAAGCTATCCCCTTATAGTCAGCGAAACCTGTTAATCTGTTCTTGAACTGCGGTCGAGTCGTCTGTACTCTCGTTGGCTGAGTGGAATTCTTTGTTTTGCAATGAGTATTCTGGCGCCAAGCTTCCAAATCGAATTGAAAACACGTATTTTCATCACCGGTCATAACCCTGTCAATCATCGCTGCATTAGAGAGCAGATGCGACATGACGCCTTTTTTTTCTATCTGTTGTAGCCTAATGTTGCTTCTGTTCATCAGTCAAGATTCGAAGTACAACTACTGAGAAAAAAAAAAAATAAAACGTCACCCTTCTAAACCGTCTGTTAAAATCTGCTACATTATTTCCCTATTCGGTTCTTTTGCTAACTTACTCCCCTGACGTTCGATCTGAGCGTACCAAGGTCGATATTGACCGCATTTGCATAAGTTCTTTGCGCTTTTGACTGCGCAATTTCCTGCGTCATCGCGCACAACTTCTCGTTCTTCGTTGAACCGCCCGGGTCACTAAAAAACATTCGCTTTCTTCAAAGCATACTTAATATAAGGCATTTATTATAGGGCTAATATTTCAGTTACGCATTTCCAGATCTTCACACAATGCTTGATGTTAATCGGCTACTACTGAATCATTTCACTCATTTTCCTTAAGGTTATAACAGGAAGA
>OZ010582.1:115380716-115403216 GCA_963932145.1 Acanthosepion lycidas | reverse complement strand
GTTCACACTGAAATTCAACGCACAAGTAGGATTCTTTATAAAGTGATCCGCAATCGAAGACCCATACGTGTTACGAATGGTATCACCCAAAGAAAAATGTTTTTTCAGTATTATAGCGGGTACGTGTTGTTTAATTCTAATGTCCAATCGCTGTGTCGTTCTACCTATGTAATCGCATCCACAACTACATTTGAAATGGTAAATAACAGAGTTAATATGGTGGGGGGGTAGAACGTCTTTACACATAGATGAAAGTACGGACTTAGTTTGAAAGACAACACGAACATTGGCTGCAAAATAACACTGATGTGAACTCCATGAAATACGCTTGGCGAAGGATTCACTAATGCTACCCAACCACGGCAAACGAAGATAGACCGAACATTTACCCACTGAAGCAGGTTTAATTTTGTTGAACCTAGCAGTTTCATCTCGAATAACTGAGTGAACAATGTTCAACGGATAACCATTGTTCACAAAAACCTCAGTTAAACAACTGATTTCATGTTTCAAAGTGTCATCCGAACAAATCATTAGGGCCCTATGTGACAGGGTCCTAATCAAATTAATCTTTTGTCGTTTAGGACAAAAGGAGTCCCATCGAGTATATAATCCAGTAAATGTAGACTTCCTGTAAACTGATGTGATAAACGAGGAAGGAGTTCTTTGAACAAGAACATCTAAGAAGGGCAATGAACCATTGAACTCCTTATCTACTGTGAATTTAAGGGCAGGATGAACACTGTTGAGTAGGGAAAAAAATGATCCACTTCCGGTTTACTTTCGGTATGTGGACGACACTTTTTGTGTGATCAGCCATTCCGATTCGGAAGAGAGAAAGACGAATTTTTGTGTATATATTTTTTCATAAACACACCGGTCACTCAGAGAACTCAATCCGCTAGAAGAGTCTTACATTATCAGCAGTAATATATGAAGGAGAGAAAAAACCTCAAATAAAAACTTTTTTTTTCTATGTGGATTTTCTCATACTTTATTCTGCATATTTTGCTACACATGTTTCGGATCTTGTGATTTTCCACAAGCGAAAAATGTTTAGTTCAACATATTATTTAAAGGAATAAATGTTTTCTTCATATGTTAAACTTTTAACGATAGCCTTTTGTGTGTATTAGTAGTCATCTTAATCCATTTTGAACTGTCCGAAAAATGTTCTTCTGGTTGAGGAGTAATAAAATAATTAAACTTGGCCAGAGAAAGGGAAAGATAGGAGGATATCTTTCTTCTTATCTTTTTATGACCCCTTGTATCTTTACGTGGTCTCTTCCTCTCTTCTTGTGTATTGTGTGTGTTTTTTGCCAGTATGTGTATATATATTCTTTCTCCATATATATATCTATATCTATCTCTTTCTCTCTCTCTCTCTCTCTCTCTCTATATATATATATATATATATATATATATATATATATATATATATATATATATATATAAGAAAGAGGTTATAGTGGTTCCAACGAGATAAAAGTGTGTATATTAAAAAATATGTGTGGGGAGTATATGTGCGTACATATATGTGTGTGTGTGTGTATGTACTGATTCCTTGTAGTGGGATGATGTGTATGTATGTATGTGTGTATGTGTACAAATGTGTTTACTAATTCCTCGTAATGAGACAGTGTATGTATGGAGGGGGAATATACACACGCATATATACACGCATGCTGACAAAACACACGAAAATGGAAATAGATCTAATCACACAGGGGTCATTAAAACATTAAAAGATAAAATGCCGATAAGTAATTCATCATTTCTCTTGAACTAATCTTAATTGTTTTATGACCCTTCCCGCAGAACTCTTCACTGCCAATTCAAGAAAGACATTCGGATTACCAACACAAAAACAGAGAATGTCTCATATCGAGAATATTTAACATCGAAAAACATAAAGGAAAAAAATTAATTAGTTTTAATAATATACGGAAATCTCCATCCTTTACCTGATGACGGTCGCGAGACAAGAAACACGTGTAGTAAAACTGGAACATAAAGGATAATATTTTAAAAAAATCCACATTAAAACCAGAAACGTTTACGGTATCTCTCTTCTTTTTAATATATATATATATATATATATATATATATATATATATATATATATATATATACACACACACTGTGTGTATCTGTGTATATGGTTTGTGTGTGTTTGTGCGTATAGTCTGTCTAGTGTGCTTGTTTTTGATAGTGTGGGCGTATATATTCCTTCTCCACACATCAGTCAGTCAGTTATATGCCATGCGTAATAACACGCTTAGGCGATCATGTATCTTTCGATACATGACTGACGAGGCAGATTTTTTCCGCGGTAGGTTGCCATTTCTTTATGCGGTAGACCAGTTGCCATCCAAGGCAATAGAACACGGTCTATCCTGTTATTTACCCATAGCGGGGAGGGGGAGATTAAGACATACCTATCCCAGGGGTATTAGCACGTAAGTGAATGTAAAGGATTCGAAGTAAATGAATGTAAAGGATTCGAACTCGGCTCTCCAATTAAGGAATCGGAGAGCCAAGTTCGAAAAGGAAACCTTGGCAGTCAGTTTCGGAAAACAACTCTGAATTCAGAATCGTGGAGAAGCCAACGGGTAGCTACCCGTCTATCATCTGAAGAAGAATTTGCAGGTAATTAAGAAACGGATGCTGGGTATTCATCACTGCCAATGTCATGAAGAGGCTGGCCTTTAAAAATGGATGGGTATTTTTAAGGTTGTGCCGTATATTATCGTTATTAGAAGACATATATTCCACTGCCACAGCTTCTTCCCAAGAAAGTCTACTTTAAGGCATAGACTCCCGCGTAGATGCTTTCCCGAACACGGTTAACCTCTTCAAGTCTAGAGTGTATTCATGTCTTTGCATTATATTCTCAAAATTTTTCCTTCCGTCTTTCTTCTTTTACTTTCAGATCACATAATTCTAAGCCTCTACCTTGAGTGGCTCGTGGGCATTGTATAAAAGAACTTTAATAAAAAAAAATCTTTTCTCAAATTTTTTTGTGGTAAGGAGGCACGGTGGAGTGATGGATAGCGGCTCGGATTGAGGAATCGGGTTCGAATTCTAGCCGAATCCATTATATTCACTTACGTGCAAATACCCTTGGGGACTGTATGAATCCTCCTTTTTTCCCCCCGCCCAGCAGGACAGACCAAATTCTATAACCTTGGATGGCAACTGATCTACCACAGTAAGAAATGGCAACCTACCGCAGGAAAAAAAATCTGTATCGTCAGTCATATATCGAAATTAATGGATCGCCAAAGCCTGTTATCACGCATAGCACATAACTGACTGAATAACGAATATAACCATACTATCAAAAAGAAGCACACTAGTCGGACTACACACACAAGCATACACCAACCCTATACACACACATACCTTACAAAGTATATATATATATATATATATATATATATATATATATATATATATATATATATATATATATATGAAAATATATAGAAAATAGGAAAGAACTGGTTAGGTAAATAATCCAAAGTTCTTTAGTATTTTTGTTATTATTTTAAAAAAATAGTGCTCGATACAAAAGTAGATAAGAGTTCTCATGTTTCAAAACAAGAGCCGAAAACTTCAATATAATTATTTGAATTAAATTGAATTAAATTAAGCTCTGTTCCATATTCAAGCGAAATTTTTTTTTGAATAACTTATTTCTGAAATTTACGTGTTTTAATAGCATACTCATTATTGAAATCAAAATTTCCATGGCAACAGCTAGAGCGATTGTTTAAATAGGGAGGGGTGTTGGGTGTTAATAATTTGTATCAGTATAGAGTTACGTTCATAGATGTCAAGTCAGGGTAAGGTGGTAGTGTCTAAATTTAAAACGGAAGATGATTTCGTCTAGACTGGTTTACGTGTCTATGGAGATTTATTTATTTGTTTATTTTATATATATATATATATATATATATATATATATATATATATATATAGGTTTCTTTATAATAATACAATATATATGTATAGAGAAAGACTATATATACACATACTGGCAAAAACACACACACATCTGTCATGTATCGAAAGATACATGATCACCTAAAGCGTGTTATCACGCATGGTATATAACTGACTGAATAACGAATATGTACACCCATACTATCAAAAACAACCACACTAGACGGACTACACGCACAAGCACCCACAAGCCCTATACACAGACACACGTACCATACAAAGTATATATATATATATATATATATATATATATATATATATATATATATAGGTTTCTTTATATATAGGTTTCTTTATAATAATACAATATATATGTACGGAGAAAGAATATATATACTCATACTGGCAAAAACACACAGACGTCTGTCATGTATCGAAAGGTAAATGATCGCCTAAGCGTGTATCACGTATGTCGCATAACTAACTGGTAATCTATATTTCGTATGCGCTCCAGAGATTAGGCAATTTATTATCATGAGGATTACTACTGTAGTTATTTTTTTTTTCTTCCGCTGTCTTATACGGCAGACTTACCTTATTAAAGTCGCTACCTTTAAGGAAAAACAAATTGCATTAATAGTCACATAAGAACCTAAAAAATATTTTGCTTCTCTGTGTGGTGAGCTTCCATCTTGACACCTTCTTTTATGCCTTATTCTTGCTTGCGCTGTCAACTTCTGTCTCTCTTTCAGCACGTCTTAATCTATTTGGGGCTAAAACAAACAAAAGTGTTTTCGAGTATTCTTTCGCTGTCCAGAAGCTCATTAAATCACCGCCCATACCCGCCCTTCTAGAGAGTGGCACCGGTCGCTCCATGATTTCCGCATCCTGCACCCACATCCCCTGTCACCTTTCACGTCTCATCTGAGGGTCACCATACTCTTAGTTCCTTCCTCGATCGGTTGTGCCTGTGTGCAGAGAAGCCCAGCACAGCGAGGGACTTCCGCGGACCGAACGACATATGGGCGGCTTTTTAGGCGATCCATCATCTCGGCAACCCATTAAATTCCTTGTCGTCTTCGCGTCGTCGCTGCACTTTGCAACCTGATATTCCGTCTTTCCGTCCCAAGGGAATTATTTTCGCCGCCTGTTCAGTTTCGATCCTACCCGTCCCCACACTCTCCCACTTATAAGTTTCAAGTGTCACCGAGGAATTCCCTTAATTTCTGCCTGGTGTTACCATAGGACCCAAGGTAAACTGCAACTATCTTTCCCGAATCCGCTTTACCCCCACAACGACAACCCACACCTTAAGCCCCGCGACATCGCCACCCACCTTCGTTCCATACTCCATTTATTTCATGTAAAGCTGTCTGCGCGATATTAACTGATATAGTCGCCTTATTTACGCACGAATGCCTGACTTGTACTCTGTCGGGCACTTTTTATGCGACAGATAAAATCGAGACATGATAGACCCATTAATATTCATACATTCACCATTGAAAAGTGAGCTGAAAAGACATCGTTTAGAAAACACATTGGCGACGTTAAATCAACAATTAACGTTACACCACGGACGCCTGTCATAGAGCGACGTAGCGAATTCTTCGCTGCAGGCTAGTCGGCTATTACAGATAGTTGACTACTCGCTCAAGGACCTTCTCTTCCGTCCCGGGGCCAAATAAAAGTGGATTTGTTTTTAATCATTTCGCTCCAAACAAGGCGATAATGTCACTAAGATGCAAGACGTTACTTGTAGTGAAAGAGAATGAGAAGATTTTAGAGAGGAGAAAGTTCAATAAAAGAAGAGGCTTCAAAGAGACAGAAGATGGCGGTTGGCGTTGAATTTGAATTTTTGAAAATTGCCTGTGTTAGGGAAGCAAATAACTGGAAGAGAGTTCCACAGTCGAGAAATGCGTGTAAAGTAACTAGTAGAATAGAACTCACGGTTACATCTAGCTATTTCAACATTAAAACAGTGAGACCTAATTGCCAATCTAGTAGTACGTTTAAATTCGTGCATTCACGGTACATACGCTATGTAAACCCCACATGAGTATGGGGTTTGTCTACATTAGCTTGCTTTGGTACAGGCAGAGTATTCACCATGAAGAGGCTTATCATTTTTTTTTTTTTTACACTGTACAAGTCCCAGACCCACTCGGGACCGAAGATTATGATAAGGGTAGTTTATATAGATAGGACGGGAAGATAATGGCTGACTCTAGACTTGAACATGTTAAGATTGAATGACCGGTGAACATCCTCTTGGGAGTCTGTTCCACAGGGCAGTGGTTCGTTGGAAGAAGCTGTTTGAATGGGACTTACTTCTCGCCAATAGTATGTGGAGGGGATGTTGTTGGTTTGCTACACGATGAGTGGCATGGTGTGTCCTAGCCATGAAAATATTTGTAGAAAAACAGAGAGAAGCTACATCACAGCAGTAGGTAAGTGACTGAAGTCGAAATGCCATTTAGGCAAAAACTATGTCAGTATTAGACAGGAACCTTATTTCTTCCAGTGTTCTAAGCACCTCTTTTTTTTGGTGGGGGGGGGATTGTTTACTGATTAATCATTATTATGGAGTAGTGTTCCCAAACTTCTTTGGGTGTCTCATGTTTGCAGCCTTATACCAAACTTAGCTTTGCTTAATAAACCAAAACTCCACAATCTTCTTTCAACCTCTAACTTTCTGATCATTAGTAATTTGATTTCAAGAATTAATTGAAGCCTATTCAGTGATGATGCGACCACAGACAACATCTTTCGGGTTCCCTGAGAGGGTCAGGATTATCGTTAAGCTATTAAGTTTTGGGTAATAGTTATATCTTGGCAAGTGCCTCTGTTCAGGTAAGTACTTTCTAGTGAGACACCGGATAGATTGGCAGTAAAAGAAAAAACTGCTTGTTATATTCTACTTTATATATTGTCAAATATAATATCGACTATGCTGAATTGTTGACTTTCAAGTTCAGACTAGTAACTGTAAACTGTTTTTGACATCAATGAATTTCAAAATTACACAAAATCTACAAGGCCCAAGACCTAAAGCATAGTTTGTAAACCGCAGATAGTGCCGAACCTCATATACTGTATAATTCATATATATATATATATATATATATATGGTTGGATAGATGTGAGCTTGTGACCCTGGGTTTCACGCTTTAGCGATCGTCAGACAAACTGATTAATTTTTAAAAAATTTTGGTTTTATGTAGATTGCGTGTATTGGTGTTATTGTGGAAGTGGTGGGGGAAACTTCGTCGTTTTTTCATCGTACTAACGCAAACATCGAATGTATGCAGACACATATACACGCAATCTACATAAAAGCAAAATTTAAAAAAAATTAATCAGTTTCTCTGACGATCGCTAAAGCGTGAAACCCAGGGTCACAAACTCACATCTATCCAACCATATATGTTAGAACTATCTCTGATATTGAGCGCTTTCTAATAAGTACAGCGCATATAATATATAAATAATTATACATATATATATATATATATATATATATATATATATATATATATATATATATATATATGTATATATATATATATATATATATTTATATTTATATACACACTTTTCACACACACATATATATATATATATATATATATATATATATATATATATATATATATATATATATATATATATATAAGAACGTTGAAGAGCTAGCTATGAAGAGATCAGAGTATCGTTCTAGCCACCATTCAGGAATAATACCCCATCAAGAAGTAAGCATCTGTCGACTTCATGAAACGAGAAAGCAAAATAAGACATCTAACAGTGTTCATGTTGCACTTGGATACAATACATTGCCCTGTACTGTTTGTGGTCTTTTGTGCAATTCCCGAGCCGGTCTCAAAATTCATGCCCGTCATAAGCCTGCAGATAATTAGTTCGTGGTTGTCTTTCCGACATCGAAACCGATGGGAGAGTTCATCATATATATATATATATATATATATATATATAGTTGGATTGATGTGAGTGTGTGAATATGATTTCACGGCCTTTTGTTCGTACAACGAAATGATTAATTTTCAAAATTTTTAATCTATATATGATTATGTATGGTGGTGTTTGATTTTAGTGGGAGGAAAAATTCTCCTCTGGATCTGTTTAAATAATATATATATAAATCACACACACACACACATACCCACACACGCAAACACACACACACACACACACATATATATATATATATACATATATATATATATATATATATATATATATATATATATATACACTGCGTGCCAAATTATTATCGAGATAACTTTTTCTAATATTTTAAAAACCATCCAATCAATTCACACAAAATTTTCACATATGTTAGCAACCCTGTTCTGCACAATCCCTGAAATTTTCGTACTGATCTGCGCAATGTAAACAAACTTGCGCTATATTTGTTATCAGCACGGGGATTTGAGCGTGCCAAATTATTAGAAAGGTTTAGTAAAATTCTCAGAATTGAGCAAACTAAACGTTTATCAATGTTGCACGTGAATGTTTATGATCAAAAGAAGGTAATAATTAAGATAATAAAAAAATAACAACAGATACAAAGGCATAGTTTTAAACAAATTAATAGGGAATGTGCTTTCCGTGTTTTGAAATTACTTGAAGAAGTCGACGATCCATACAATTTGTTAATTGTAGGATATTATCTGCTGTAATATGCTGCGAGATATGTCAAGAATTGCTTCCCACAACTCAGCGTTGCTCCTGAATTGTCGTCCGTTGGCTTACGGTCTTCGCTTCATGATGCTCCAAATGTTTTCGATTGCGTTCAAATACGGAGAATTTGCTGGCCACTTCATTTTTCGAGGTCCATCGAAGCCTAACTGTTTCAAATATTCAGTAGTCTTGTGAGCAGCATGTGAGGGAGCATTATCTTGCATAAAAACAATGGCCCTTCTGAAGTCAACTTTTGCCTTTTCATCCACGTTTCAAGATGCTCCTTCATAAACGCTATGTATGCATCAGCACCCATTTGACGTCATCTGGTACTATCCATGGGCTCACTAATGTTTTTTCCAATAATACCACACCAGATCAATATACCTCCACTGCCGTGTTGGCGTCTCAAACGCTGTTGACGATTCTGTCCGTTCATTACCCAGCCTTTGCACCATCTACTGGCCCATCAAATGTTGTTTGAGTTTTGTCTGTGAACAAAACTTCAGAGAAGTCAATCTTTATATTGTCCTCGGCCCATTTCAATCGATTTTGAATGTGATTTCTCGTCAACGGAGGCTTCGATACAGGTTTGTCTGTTGTTGCTATTTCCCTCAGATACCAACACCGAGTACTTTTAGACACAGTAGGATCCTCAATGCGACTGAAAAGCTCTTGACTGGTAAATCCAGGGTTCTTCGTGGCCTCTCGTTTAAGTCGTGACATGAGACGACGTGAAATAACCCTCGGCTTGTCCTTATCTGCCCTTTTGCGTACTTGTGTATGGTCGGTGGTGAACTTTTTCACTGTTTGATGACACCTCCCTATCATTTTAGAAATTTCTAGGGTAGATTTACCTTTTGAGAGTTCTGACGTGATAGTTTACTAGCATCACTTAAACTGTTTTTACGGCCCATCATTTCACTAAATTCTTACACTTTTCTAATAATTTGGCACGCTCAAATCACAGTGCTGATAACAAATATGGCGCCAGTTTGTTTACATTACGCAGATCAGTACGAAAATTTTAGGGATTCTGCAGGTCAGTGCTACCAATCTTATGTGAATTGATTGGACGGTTTTTGAAATATTAGAAAAAAGTTATCGCTATAATAATTTGGCACGCAGTGTATACACACACGCACACACACACACACACACACATACATATATATATATATATATATATATATATATATATATATATATATATATATATATATATATATATACAGGGTATTCATAAGGTTTGTGTGCACTTTAAAAATTTATAAATTTAAAAAATTGTGTTTGATATTAAAAAAAATCATTTTTACCGCAGAACATTTTAAATAATCAACCCATCCATAACGTCGCCATCGGAAGTGATCACTCCAAAAACCTTTGTAATTACTATTAGACTCATCCAACTCTTTCTGAATACTCTGCATTGTCCTCAGATTGACATCCAATTGCTCTGAAATGTTCCTATTGGAGTTTACAGCATGCGTTTTCCCAAATTCTGGCAGCGTTAATGAGAAAAAAGTGTGTATATTAAAAGCATAATATTTTTTTTAAATCCACGTTACAACCAAAAACGATTTCGGTTTCTCTCTTCTTTTTAATATATATATATATATATATATATATATATATATATATATATATATATATATATATATATTCCCTGACGAGTAGGCGAAACTCTAGAGTCGGGATGCTGATGGTAACATAAATCAATTAAGTCACACACACACACACAAACATATATATATATATATATATACACACATACAAACACACACACATATATATATATATATACACATACACACATACACATATACATACATATATATATACACTCACATACACATATATAATATATGTGTAATTTTTGATTTAACATGACGTTTTTATTCCTTTTTCACTTTATATTTCTCTTATATTAAATACGTTTGTTTGAATAATAATTATTAATAATAATAAAACGAAAAACACTTATAAGTAATATAATATAATAAACAATTTTTAAAAGCGCTTTTTAATACATATTTCGTCTGTATTATTTATTTTTAATTCACTATGTAAAAGTTGATATGTATAAGCTATATTTTTGTCGATAAATTTCTTTTTCTTTTTTTTCTTTTTTTAATTCAACTTGTTTGCCCGGAAAGAATATATATCTACCTTGTCATACGAAAAACATTAGCATTTGCATTTATAGAAAACGTAATCATAAATATCATCTTGTCATCTAAAAAGTTTTAGTAAAAACTACATTAAAAAGTTAGTTGGATATCTATAATTTTAGCCCGGCAAAATTAGTTACGATCTTATTTCCTGTAGTGTTCGTATTTACCATTGTTGTCATCTGACATTACACCTCATTATAAATAAGACAAACGGAGCCGAAAGAAATAATTGAATTATATAAATAAATCAATATAAGCTGTTTAATTCGAGTTTCTTAAAACGTAAAAAATAGTAGGTCGAATTTATTTTTTATTATTATTATAGAAACATTAGAAAAATATTCAAATATTTCTCTCGTGCTAGGCTCCATGTATCTATATATGGAGAACAAAATTCAAATTGACTTATAATGAACAAAGAAATTTAGAAAATAGATGTGCTGCTGGAAATGTTCTTTATACAGCCATTTTAGAGCGGTACGAGAATTTTTATGAGCACTTACTCTTCTCTGTTCGTAGGACTGTTGTTTGGTTAGTGAGATAAGATTGATGAGTTATTTGGGAATTTACAGGAGCTAATTGAAGTCTCAAAAAGCGGAACCTGCGGATGGGAGATATTGTAAGACTTTTTATTTAATATTGTTTTATTTCATCCTACTTTCAGAAACGTAATTGAACGGCCTAAGAAGCGATCGGTTAAAATTGCGATAAATACAAATAAAAATAAAAAAAGAAAGAAAATATGTCAAAATATTTCCAACTACGAATAACAATTCCATTTTTTTTAATCAAAATATGAATTTATATTTTGTAAATAAAATATCTCCCTCGTGTATTACGCGTACTTTTTTTTTTTAAAAAAAACGGAGTTACTGAAATCAAATTTGATTCTTTTTTTTTTTTTCATTTTTATTATTAATTTTTGCACCTAAAAATTTACTTCTGCAAGAATTTCTTTTCCTCTTCTTTAGATTTGAGTTGCTGTGAACAATACACAAGTCTTGTTCTTTTTAGCCGTCAGTTTTAAAATCCATCTCGTCTTGCAAAGAATCCGATGTGAATCCGCTATTTAAGTCGGTAGACACTCCTTAACAGAGTCTCTCCATTTTGTTTTAGTTTATTCTCTGTTGCCTTCTTTCTTTTCGGTTGATTCGATATTTTCATCCTGCCCCTTATTTTTCCCATATTTCACCTGTGACTGACCTTCAGCTGTGAACTCTTTCTGCTCCCAGCGAAGCACTTCTTTGCAAATAGTTGTGTCTTTCTACCGATTTTAAAACAATTTGTCTAACCCGCGATTGCTGCTACCATTTTTATTTCATATTCAATCTGAGATACTGTATAGCATCTACTGATTTGCCAATAGTGTTCGTATTCTCGCTATCCTTGGTGATGAATTACGAATTAAAACTCTGCGTTGATGATTGATGACATTCAACATGAAACGCAGACTTTGAGGAGCTGCCCAAAGCGAAAGCGTGTCGCGCAGGTCTACTGTCCGTTGAGAAAGTTAGATCCTCGTGAGGTCTCATTAGTGTGGTATTGAGCTAGATGCGGTCGGCACCACTGCAGAGGAATATTCAGCATACCGTCTTCTAAAGCATTACTAGAATAACAAGATCTTTATCATGGTGACCATGTACCACTCTTAGTCAATATTAATATTAGACCGATATCTCGCAAACGAATTACACAGACCTTTACTCGTGTAATGAATTCAATCCTCACCGGGTGTCTATTATCTGCTAGGTTCTTTTACGTGTGCCCATTCAGTTCGTTAGCGATCACGGCTCTCCACAACTTCCCATTCTAAACGATATTTGTCTCTTTACTATCCTTCCAAGTCCCCGTTCTGGTATCTATTGACATAAGATCGTCAGGTAGGATACTCGCTGTCTCCCTCTTAAACTTAAATATATCTTGTGAGTGTTAAATTTCCCAGCCCTTCTTTTCTTTTGATGTATGCCTACAACGTAAAGTGCGTCTTTCTGATCCTATTTACACAGGTTCTTTTTGTCTCCTTTTTCTTTAAAACTTCCTCTTTGATCACATGGTATTCTCAGCATCCTTACTCAAATCTCCTCTTCATCAACAGATTTTCCAGTATCCATTGCCGTATAGAAGGACTGATAATACATAGTAGTCTAATACCATTTTTTTTTTCTAATGATTTTCTAAAAGACCATGCAAGCTAAAATCACCATCAACCTTTCTTTTTTTTTGTTTTTTCGAGAATTAATCGTGAAAAAAAAAACGGGTACGCAGAATAAGAAAACCAGATTAAAATTCTTTACATGTCGACATATCTCCAAATTTTTTATTAAACATATGTATATCAACTTCTGTTTACATATAGCTATATAATGATATATTTAATGTAAGATGGCGATTGCGAGAAACCTACCTGACGATCTTATGTCAATAGATACAAGAAAAGAGATTTGGAGGGATAGTAAAGTGACAAATATCGCTTAGAGTTCACACGATGGGAAGTTGTGGAGAGCCGTGATTGGTAACGAACTGAATGTACACACGTAAAAGAAGAACCTAGCACAAGATACATGGATTCATAACTTTCTCAAGCGTATTAAAACGTAAGGGAATATAATAGAACCGACTGGAATTCGAACACGGATCTACGATTCCTTAATCTGATCCGCTTTGCTATCTGTAACTCCACCGTGCCCCCCACTCTTGAATAAAATCTGTCCTGCTATTTACCCGTAGCTTTATGGGTGGGGAGATGTATTCATACTTTTTCCCAAGGTTATTAGGACGTACGTAAATATAATGGACTCGACTAGAATTCGATCTCGGCTCTTTATCCATTACCCAACCGTGTTCCCACGCGAGGAGGAACAAGTAATGAACTCATGCCTTTCCAAAGAGTATTTGTGCGAAAATGAAGGCATTTCATTAAGCTGAATTTTGCCTGACTCCAAGGTAAAAAAAATAGGAAAGAAACAGCCGCGATCTACCTTGGAATAATTTACAGGTAACCCGTAAAAATCGCCGTGATAACTTTAACCTCACATAAAGTGCTTCTGCCGTTTTTTTATCTTCATATAAAATATATTAATACTGGAATATATTTTAAAAAAGAAAAAAAAAAGAAAAGAAAATCAATTTTGCAAAACGCATTATCATTCTGCAGAAACGTCACGGTTACGTTTAAACCGGCAGTTAGTTTGCAACTGACTGTTAATTTTATTTTTGGAAGTAATGGGAATTAAGATGGCGTCATCTGCTCCAAACGTTCTGCATTTCGTTACACAAATTACGTTAAAGCTGAAAAGAAATTCCAAATTAATATTGTTTTTTTTTTTATGGCTTCTTTCCCTCAACTCTACTTCATATAGCTTGAATTGGAGACTTCAGAACCAAGTAATACATCTAACTGCGAAGGGTTATAACAGAAGTCGGAAAATGTGACACACAGATCCAAAAACGGATTGGAATAACGAAAGATACCTTCAGAAACTATTAAGAACCAGGAACCTTTCATTAGAAACATGTAATATCAGTCCTCTTATATGGCTGGCCAATTTCCTCACAGATGGAGAGGAAACTTGAGACAAAAGAGATGTGTCTATACAGATGAAATCTGAGGAAACCATGGAAGGAATATGTGAGCAACGAGGAAGTTTTATGGACAAATGGAAGTAAAAAGGACGCCTATACTTAAAACGGGAAAGAGACAGTTGAAATTACAGGAACACATAGCTAGAAAAGACGCCGTAGAGAACTTAGTACTCACGAGACTTATCGAAAGAAAGCGAGAAACTTTAGATAAACCTGCCTAACAAGATTGTGTAAACTGATGGGAGATCAGAGTCTCTAAGTTTTTTTTAATCAATTCAACCCAAAGCGGCGGTAATGTCACTGAGACGCGAGCGGTTACTGAGAGTGAAAGAGATTGAGAAAACTTTAGTGAGGAGAAAGGACAATAAAGGAACAGAAAGACAGAAGATGGTGATTTACACTACATATGTTTCTTTGAGGTTTATATAGCAGGGAAGCAAGAAACTGCAAGAAAGTTCCACAAGCGAAAAAAAAACCCAAAAAACACTCATGAAACAGGCGGTTTCATCTAGCTAGTTCAGCATCAAAATGTGGGGAGCTAATTGCCAATCTGGTAGTATTGGCAGAGGAAAAAATATTGCTTAGATCTAGAAAGGATAAGATGTTATGGAGAGCTATGATCAACCGCGTATTGAAGGGGCGTAGCAGCTATAAGGCATAAGATATAAGGTTGTTCTGTTATTTTGACTTATAAATTTATTGGCAGAGATCCCGATGAGATAGAATTTTAATAGTTTGCATTACATATAGAAGTGAGCCAACCCCTTTAGATCAAATTCATTTTTTGAAGAATTCTCTTTCAATTGAACTCATTCAGTTTCAAAAATGAAATCAAATTAACCTTGTGTTAACCGATATTCCGTACTTAAATCTGATTGTGTGGGAATAATTAATTAATAATTGGGTATGTGTGTGTGTCTGCTATATGAGGATGGGGAGCTTGAGACTGGCTGGATAAGGTCCCATGGTTGAAAAGGTAGTGTAACAAGCTAGCTTGATTTAGGCCGACACAGAGACTCAAATATAGCGGTCTTGTGCAAAATTAATCAAATTTTAAAAAATCTCGTTCTTTCAACGGTGAGCTTTGGTTCATCTTGATTGACAGCTATATTTGAGCCCCTGTGAGAGCCTAAAGCAATTCTCTACTAACAAATACTAATTCTAATCTTACCAAACTAACTTGTTTACCTATTAGGTTCGTGCAAAAATAATGTCGTTTTATCACATATGTTACTATGTGAGAAAACGATATTATTGTTGCACCAACCTAATACTTCTTCATACACCCACAGTCAAGAACTCCAACCCTACTTATGTCAAGAGTCAGTGAAAAAATTTTGTTTAAAGGCACTATTCAACTTTGCTTGGTCATCGAAACACACACACACACTCTCTCTCTCACTCCCTCTCTCTCACTTTCTCTCTCAATATATATATATATATATATATATATATATATAATTATCTATTCGAAAATTATAACATAAATACATAAATATGTTATAAAATCACTATAAAAATAACCATTTTGTTTCAACACATCTGGTGTCTTATAAGAAGTGCTGAAACAAAATGGCTATTTTTAGTGATTTTATAATATATCTATGTTATAATTTTCGAATAATTATATTTGCTTTACTCTGTACTGAGCACTCTTTTAAGAATAGTATTTGTTATTGCAATTGATTCCCTATACATCAATCCTATAATTGGGTATATATATATATATATATATATATATATATATATATATATATATATATATATATATGGCAATGTTATTATTATCGGCATATAAATTGGAATCAACTTCTATAGTTCAAATTCCGGTCCATGCTGTTGCATTTACTTTCGCACTTATTCCATGGGAAAGGAATGAACGCATTTCTTCTCTCCAGACTATGGGCGAAATGGTAGGGTTGAATGGCCAGTCTATACTTGGGTTACACCCAAACCCCAAATCATGAATAAGACAATGGGAAATCAGTTCATTTTCTTTCGAAAGGAATCATGAAAATTCACAGATCCTAAAAGAAAAGAATTCTGGGGAAAGTGATATTCGCCAACGTACTGACATGGCTCATCATATATTACATGAATCATTCATACAAAAACAGATATAGAAATTAATGATTTAAACGGTGAGAAGACATCTTCGCAAACAAATTTAATAAATTACATTAACCCGAACCTGTATATGAATGTTATGATCCCTGTTTATAAATTCCAGTTGCATAACGTCTTTTTTAGTTTTTAGTTTTGTAAAAAATGTAATTTTGAACGTCACCACATACTTGATATTTTATATATACATATATATATATATATATATATATATATATATATATATATATATATATATATATATATATATCGTCATCCACAGATGTGGCTAGATGTCCGATTGCCTCAAGCCGGGATAGTAGCTCGGCGCCCGATAGAGAGAAAGGGAATACATACATACATACACACACACACACACACACACACACACACACATATATATATATATATATATATATATATATATATATATATATATATATATATATATATATATATATATATATATATATATATATATAGATAGATAGAAAGAAAATGATACGAAAAAATCTGCGATGTTAGAACTATTCGTGAGAACATCGAAGGTAAGCTACGTCGAGCCTGGTCAATATGTTGCTGGGTGACTGCTTGTGAATAGCGTGTATTGTAAGCTTGAATGTGTCTGTTGTGTGGATAACGGCTCGGAATTGAAAACCGAAGAGCCTAGTTTCAATTTCAGCTGAGTTCGTTATATTTTTTTTAGGCGCAAATACACTTGGAAAAGATATGCATCCACTTCTCCTCAAACCTATGGGTTAATTAGTATGAGTTGTTTCAGTAAATCATTATTATCCCCCCGCAAAAAAAATTCATACAATCTAAAAATATTATCTAGCTTTAAATGAACTGCAAAGGGTTGATAAGCCGTTAAAATAAATATTAATCAATTGTCACGGGATATTGGTAACAGCCGAGGCCTGAGATTATAATCAATTAGGAAAGAGAAAACGACACACAATCAAAGGTTGAAATCGCCCCCCCCCCCCACCAAGTCCTTAGAAAGTTACAGTGAAAGAACCAAAACCACTGGAAGCAGATTATAAAATGTGTATAAATATTTTCTCCCGAGAATTTTTCACAATTATAACCTCTTATTTTCTGATTTTGCTGGGTTCTCTGGGGTGTCTGACATCACACACGATGTTCTTTATCTCGCCACTGTCCTCGGGATTCAATTGATATGACAATCAAAACACCCGGCCTCTACCGCCGTTCACTTTAACAATTGCCCCGCTTGTTCGCTTGACATGCTTAAGACACGAGCCGCTAGGCCTTTAAATGTCGCTCAGATGTATTTGTAATTATCCTTCTGTTCTCGAGAGGGTGAAAATGCTGAGATTTTGACAGTATGTCTTCATTTCCCAAGACGAACCCTCGTGCTTTTCTAAGTTTAGCTTTTTCTCCCCGATGTCAGAAAAGACCAGCTAAGTTAGAGAAAATTAAGTTGTCAGATCTCTTTGATATTTTTCTCTTCAATAATCCTGATCTCATCCTTTCAGCGAAGAAACTGTTAGCGAGAACACTCTCGTCTCCAGTCATTTGTTACCTGCTTTGCCGATGGCATTTGAAAATATTGGTTAATTCCTAATATTTTGAGGCAAATTCTTGATACACTAAATACCAGAGATAACCATCTTTCACATTTTGGGATGAGTCGAAACGTGAAACTTCTCAACACACACAAGCTTATTGTTTGAAGAACCAATGTAACACCCGTTAATATAAAGATTTCGAACCATGCTACATGCTTTATATATATATATATATATATATATATATATATATATATATATGTCACACGTTATGAAATGGACAAAGTCTGACAATTATTTTAAGACATTTTTATGTTTATACATTCTTTTTATAGATACAAATATTTAAGTAAATGCTCTGTTTATAATAAACAGTATTAAACAACATTTACCAGCCTGAATGTCCGAGAAATTTTCACAGAAAATATTCGTTGTCTGACAGGATTCGAACCTGTATCCTATACGGAAACGTCATTTATCTTGATGAAACTTTAATCGATTTGCCCACAGAGGAGCGTTCGATTAGCAAGGTCGAATTTACTGTATTTGAACTTCAATCTTCTATGAATCTCTCACGTACATTCATGCCTGCTCATGGCGTATCAAATGTAAACAAATGACGTCATACATTATGAAAATTCCTCGGACATTCAGGCTTGTAAATGTTGTCTAATACTGTTTATTATAAACAGAGAATTTACTTAAATAGTTATATCTATGAAAAGAATGTATAAACATAAAAATGTCTTAATATATATATATATATATATATATATATATATATATATATATATATATATATATATATATATATATAGGTTGTCCATAAAGTTCGTCGGCCCTTTAGAAAATTTATAACTTTATTTGTATTTGCGATAGAAATAATTTGTAAAAACTAAAAAGGATTTGAAAGAAGTCAATCTATATTTTTAAGGTTTCATTGAGATTTTATTTAAGATTCCACATGTCCTCCATCATTAGCAATACAAAGGGTAATATGATTTTGCAGTTCACAGAAAACATTTGCCAACTGATTTAGAGTAATGCCTGAAATCACATTACTTATTTAGCTATACTTAAAACGAGGTACATTAAACTTTATTACATTTTTACAGATTATTTTTTATCGCAAATACAAATAAAGCTATAAATTTTTTACTATCTTCAGACATACTGGGTTGTATATTAATATTCCTTCGTTTTTATTATTATTTCATTTAGATTCCTCGACTAGTTTCGGCCAACATGGCCATCATCAGGAGAAAAATAATTTTCTGCTTGTTGGTAGCAGTGAACTATAGAAATGAATGTCTTGATGGAGAAAATGAACTTTTGTCTGTATTTCTCATTTGTTTTTTTTTTATTTTTTAACATGAATTTTGGCCTTTGTGTTGGTCAAACAGTCTCTTTTAAGTTGTTATTTAAGATAAGTGCTGGATGGATCCATGCTGCTCTGAATTCCCTTAGTCATTTTGACAGATTTATTGGTTCCTGAAAAGGGGATGTGTCTCTGTTAAGTGTGTGTGCATTATTTGGTTCTTATGAAATGTGTGAGTATGATGTGTGTAAGCGTGTATATTACTATGTCTGCGTGTTATCATTTGGCTCATTAGGGAGTGAGTGAGCATGATATGTTTAAGTGTGTATATTTGTGTGGGTGTGTGTATATGTGGGAGGCCTCAACACCTCCGTAAGCATGTCTGTCTTGAGTGGGTAAGAAATGTGTGTAGGTTTTGATTTGCCAGGTTATATATTCATTCTATCTATATTGTTAAATTTGTGATTAAGCCCGGCTGGATAGTGTGTTTTTAAACGTCGTATCCACTTATTTTCATGGAACTCTAAAATCTTTCTAATGTTATCTGCTCTGAATTTTTCTATTCTCTCAATTATAGTGAATTTGACATGGGTTTTGAAATCGTGTTTTTTCTAGGCGGAAATGTTATTTTACAGGTAATAATTTTTCATGGGGAGTCGACTTAATTCGATTGCGATAATTATTAATTCTGTAATAAAAGGGCCATCCAGATTTTCCTACATATTGTTTCTGGCATAGTGTGCATTCTAGGAGGTAAATTATGTTATGACATCTACAGTTAGAATCGTGGTAGATTTTGAAAGTAGATTTAGTGACTGAGCTAGTGAATGAATTCGTGTCTAATGTGGTTGCAGCATAAGCTTCTTTTGTTTTTACATGGTTGGAAAAATCATGCTGTTTTTTGTTGTTGATTTTCCCATGAAATGTCGTTACTACCTATGATTTCTTTTAGGTTCTTAGGTCTACGATATGCTAGAAGGCCGGGTTCCTCAAATATTTTTTAGGTCTGGTTTGATATATATATATATATATATATATATATATATATATATATATATACATTATTCATTTTAAGATATTAAATCAAAAACATGTTTAAAATCGCTACACAATTGCAGTCGTGTTACGACTCATGTCAATGTGTCTGCACAGGCTATTGTAAATTACTGACGAGTGAATGATTAATTTAATTTAAAAATCAAAATAACTCCTCTATTCTCGAGAATAATATAAGCTTGAGGGATCTATCAATCGAAAATGACCTACATTAAATACAGACAAATCTTAATATTTTAAGTTGATATGGTTAAGGAAAATTCAAACAATTTAATTAGGGGTGATTGGGTTTTAATTTCCCTAGATAACTTATATATTAAATATATGTTGCTTACAAATTAGAGTTAAGTTTAGGTGAGGTGGATGTGTCTGCTCACAAATATAGATATCCGTTTTTCGCATGTCGTCTGGGTTTCGAATGAAAAAAAAAATTGGAATTTTTATTTATCCGCTTAATTCATATTTTTAAACACAAAGATTTCATAAAAAGGTCATCTAAATATGAGTAAGTCTTATGTTTAATATTTAAATTTTATTTTTACGGATTTTAAGATTGTTGGCGCTTATAAATGAAGTAAATTTCTTAGATACTTATTCTTATCTTCACGTGAGAATGGAACGAAAATCTGGATTTTAAGTTTAATTTTTATAATTAAATTTACAATTTTAGATTCAGTTTTAAAACCGAAATTTCCGTGTCGACGATTGCATATAACATGAAACAGACTGTCGCCTCTAAGTGTTGACTTCTATGTTCACTTTTATATATATATATATATATATATATATATATATATATATATATATATATTTATATATATATATGAATACACACACACATATATAAATATATATATACATACATGCATATATATATACATATACACATACATACACACATACATACACATATACACACATAAATACATATATACATACATATACACATACATACACACATATATATATACACACATACCCACATACACAAATACACATACATACACATATACATCAATATTTTAACCTCTTCTCTTCTTCTCCTCCTTTTTACCTTCTTACTTTATATATATATACATATATATATATATATATACACACATATACATACATATACACATATATATACATACACACACATATATATATACATACATATACACACACATACACACATACATATATATATATATATAAAAAACCTAGCAACATATTAATACACTATTATACAAACATACATATTCAGCAGTACAAACACACATAACTACACACACACACACACACACACATATATATATATATATATATATATATATATATATATATATATATATACAAACGCATACAGAAAAATGAATAACACAATGTAGTTATACAATACACATTCATATCGTCAGATTGACCATCACGCAATAAAAGTTATAATCTATTAAACTTACAGCGACATATCATTATCATTTAAAGTATACGACCCCTATAATAAGTTAAATCTATAACGGTGTTTACTATTAACGGTTAGTTCATATCTTTGATTTAAGAGATCAGTCTTGTTTTTAAATCTAATAATTTCAAATTTTTCGTTAAGACATAGGTAACATGGGGAATATAGGGAGTTACATGTCCGCGCTTTCTTAATCAATGTCCATTTAACCGTAGGTGTTTCGTGCTTTTCTTTTACATTCCAAAAATACTTGGATAATGAAGTCATGTACCTATAATCACTGTTATTAAAAGATTGCATATGTCCCCGCCAGCGTTCTTTGAATGTTTTCATGGTGCTACCAATGTAAAATATCTTTATATTTGGATTCTCAATAGTTCAGATTGTACTATGATAGACTACAGAACTAATCCCACAGTTATTTTGTAGTGGACAATTATTAGGATACCTAGAATTACATAAGTTGTTATTCGTGTTATTATATTTAGTATCACTGTTAGTAACCTTTTGAGTAATCAAGCTTTTTGTGACCCTATACTTGTTAAAGATTATATTGTTATGTTTTTTAATTATTTTTCTAGGTTATCTGCACAACTATAGCTTAATTTAAGGGTATTAGGATCAAATATTTTACTAAGTGGG
>OZ010582.1:115288216-115375716 GCA_963932145.1 Acanthosepion lycidas | reverse complement strand
ACAACAATCAACTAAGGATTATAAGAAGAATCATGTAATTAAGTATGATAGAAAGGAGATGAGTGCTGTCAAGTCAGTTCTTCGCCCTCCGACATGCAAAAATGTTCCACATGGCAAGTAGTAGGCAAACTAGATGGAATGGTAATTCATCATATTAGTCCATTCCGAGGGCATCTTCATTGCTTTAAAAAAAAAAAGACAAACAAACATTTGGGCCGTCATAGTTTTTTTTTGTTTTTTTTTCTCGCTGCGTTTTCGCTAATAGCTGTTTATAAGTCCGACTTTACAAACTTGTTCTTACTGAAAACTATAGAAAAAAATTGTCTTTTTTTCTACATTCGAAAACATCTACTCTCATATATATCGATGCCATCGGCTGAATGTCTCCACAAACCTACAGAACAATACAATGAGATACTTGTTTTTAATACTTCAAAGCCCTACCAGCTTGGCTACCAACGTCTAGGGTTCTCTTATTTTTTTTTTAGTAGATGAGCGACATGAAATAGGAAATATATATATATATATATATATATATATATATGTATACTGTCTTTCCCTCAGATATGAGATTCACAAACAAGAATGTTAACAGATCGATAATAATTTCCTCAATCTTCAGTGCAGTGCATTTGTTTTCCGAGTCGATAATGATGATGATAATAGTCGAAGGTGTACGTAAATATGGTATCAGCGCGTTGAGTTCATATTCTGATCGTGCTTATTCTCTTCATTTACTATTAACGCCATTCAAATAGATATGGATCTTTCTTCACCTAACAACAATTCTAGGAACAGCAATTCGTTTGTGCATCAAATATTGCTATAAAATCTGGTCTGGTGCTTCTGTTATGTATTTAGAGATTCTTTATAGAATCCAAAAGGATCTGAAATGTTACCGTTTCTGCATCCAGTCCTCGGTTACTTTCACACCGCTGTAACATAGCTTCCCTGTGTCTTTTCTATGAATACTTTTATGGTAATTGTTCTGATTCTCTTTCCTCTCTGGAACCTAAACTTTATAAATTAATGCGCAGTACTAGAGTGGCAAGAAGTTCCCATCATTTTGCATTTGAAATGGCTAGCTGTAACCATAAGTTCTATGGTAACATTTTCTTCTCTCGCTTGTAGAATTCTATTCTGGCTTCTTGCTTTCTAATCAACTTTGATCTTCAAAAATTTAAATGCAATGACAATCGTTATCTTCTACCTTCTTAATTACAGTTCTTTTATTGTTAATATTTCTTAATAATTCCTTTTATTCATATTTCTTCAGAAACCCCTTGCTTCTTAGTGGCGTATCTTGTCTTGTTTTGAGGTGAAATGATTTAAAAAAAGAAAAAGAATGAAGCTAAACTGATTTAAAAATCAATCAAATGTAGCACATAATCCGTCCGGTTACATTACCCTAGCCACATCTACTGCTTCTTTAGATACAATACATATGGTACTCCTACGACGCTAATGGCTTACCGGACTCATAATCATAAACGTGAAAATTAAAACACAATGAACAGTAACATTTTTAAACTTGAATCTATAAATGCCTGTGCTGTTAGTGTAATGATTATCAGCGACAAACGTGCAATAGATGAATAAGACACTAACACCTTCGGAAAAGATAAGGAATCATTCTTACTTTATCTATGTGTTAAATAGCAGTCTCTGGTCTCTGTAAACGTTTAAGGCAAGATATAACGTACAACCGTTCATTCCAAACCAGCCTGAACAGGAATGTTCACCGATAAGTTATCTTGATTAGAAACACCTACTACCACGGCTTCAGTATATGTGATGCACTTTCGACTCTAAGAGACTTGCGATTATGATTCTAAATATGACAAATATAATATCATAAAGTTGGCTGTGCAGTTATTACCTGTATTGTTATCGAAAAAGGAGTGATTTTATTGTGCTAGACTTATTTGACCTAGCTTTGATGTGGTTTAGACCGCTAAATCTAGGAATTTAAGTCGAACAACGATCAATCAGATTCTTTGAGAAACTAGACAGACTGAGAGATGTGTAATCCGTTTAAAAACTGAAGACGAACACATTGCAAATTATTGGTCTATCATTCAAAACATCGCAGGAAAAAGCGAGTTGTTTAATTAAACCAAGTGACATTTTTTTCTTTTAATACTTGCAGCCCGTTGTTCTATTCTGTATATTCTTTTCTGCATATATGCTGAGAGTCGCGAATAATAGGCCTTCCAGACTTTCGTAACGTTTGTAATTTTTTTTTTCATTGCAGACCTCGCCTGGGTGAGAGCTAATTCATTAGGGAAGCAGCAGTTTGCTTGTCCGCTCAGATATTAGAAAAAATGTTTTCCTCAAAAAGATGAGTTATGCTGTAGACCAAGAAAACCACCGCTCAATCGCTTTGAAACCTTTAAAACCATCATTTAATAAAGAGCGTGGCATTTTCCAAGGCACAGGAGTATTTTTACAGCCATTGGCACCGGTAGATAGCGAAGTGCTGGAGAAAATAAAAGACGAACCCACTGTTTTAAAACTTCTTTGTCAGTTTAAAACTTGAATTTAATGAAGGCTTCTATTTGGAAATCAATTGAGAATATTGATAACTTATTTATTTGGTGTTGCTTGAATACACAATTGTTTTGGGTTTTTTGGGTTTTCTTTTTACTATGTGAAATTCTTTCAAAGAGTGTTGTCAAAACAGGGGCCATGTGATCTTATTAAGCCGGACAAAAAAGAAAGAAAGCCAATATATTGTATAACTAGGTTTATTTTGATTTTTCTTACGGTCCTACGAAGGACATTTTTACGAAATGTTTGAAGAATAATTTACCATTTCTTTGGACAAAGAATAGCATTTGTGGGGCGCAGGGTCTGTAGGATGAAAATAAATCCTCCCCAACAAAGCTTCAGAAACGATTTTGAATTCTGTTAAGCTTCGAAAGTGAGTATTAGCAACAACAGTTCGGATATAACATCTAAACTCTGATCTGAGTCTTACAACGATAAAGTATGGCCGACTGAATCAAGTACTTCCGGGAGCGGCAAATTATTTGTCTGATAATTTTTCATGCATTTTACTAAGGGATCGGATAGGTGAATTCCTCTTGAGATTTAGTTGTGAATTTTAGTCCCAATAAACCTGCAAAGCGAAAAGCTTCAAGGAGATGCATTCATATGTTTCCTAAGAGTATTTACGAGTAAGAGAATACAATGAACCCAACTGGAATTGGAACTCAACTCTCCAATTAACAATTCCGTGCCATTATCCATGACACCACCCTCACGTTAAAGCTTACAGCACCTGGTATTCCCAAACGGTCACCTAGTTTAGTATTGACCAGGTTCGACGTTACTTAACTATATGACTGGAGAAAATTATTTATCATCATCATTATTATTATTATTATTATTATTATTATTATTATTATTGTTGTTGTTGTTGTTGCTGTTTATATTCTTTTTGTTAATGAAACTTCAAGAGGCAGCATTTTTAATGAAAGATCTGAGAAAAAAGGAAATCTGCGGACATTTTTCCAGGTGCCGAGTAAAAGCAGCAGAAAAAAAAACGCGTAGATGTCAAAACCAATTTCGATTACGGTTTCCCTTGGTAACTTTGACCAATAAATTGATTAGAACTTGCTAGAATGAAACCGGGAAAAAGGGGGCATATTCAAAATAAGTGCAATGAAAAGAACATTCCCATCTGCAAACAACAAATCCAAATAGATCACTGATCGAAACTTTAACTGAATGGTTATTAACGACAAAATAATATACTATTTAAGTACAAAATGAACGATATGAAGATATCAATAAAACATCGGCGATTATATTAGGTTTTGTTTCCATTCTAATCAAGTACATTTTATATATGACATTCTTCTGTTAAGTTTTATATTGTGTCATAAATAATTTCCGTTTTTGTGTTTTTTTTAATCAATATTATTCTTCAAAACAAATATTCCTGGGTGTGACGATAAACTACATCCGGCAGCGAGGCTTCTGATCGAGATATTGGAGGATTTGAGAAAAGAGGAACCGTCTCTCAATTGCTTTTGTTCCGAGGCCCACCCTGACCCGGAGTGGTACCACCTGTTAAAGCCCCATCTATGAGCACATAGTGAACTCCCAAACAACAATCAACAGTATTTTTTATAGCAAAATGACAATCAATGCAATACTAAAAAATATAAAAATACATTTTTATAGTAAAATTACCAACAATATATTTTATGATCTACAATATATACCGGATGTAACAGCAAATTTGACCAAATTGTGTAACAGCAAAATTGTCTTTGCAATGTTGTATCTTAGAAATTATTAAAGATATCTTACTGGATTTCTCCGAGGTTTTTATAAAACTGTTAGGTTCTACTTTGAACGATAAGAATATATCTAGCTCTAAATTGAAATGAGGATCCTTCTTACTGCTGTGACAGTTTTCCGCTCTACTTTTTCCTCTTTTTAAAAACTTATTCATCGTTTTCTTGATGGCTCTTGAATGGACTTTATTGATGGAAGCCATACTATAACTGTTGGTATCATTATTGAAGGCCTGAATGACCTTTACCTCTTAATATTGCTCAATTGAGAAGAGAGTGGGGCTGACACAAAACAATTTTGAGCTATCCTATTTCTAACTGAATAGCTCAAAGTGTTTTCAGTTATTCTTACAACGAATGGTGTCAATATGGTTTAACATCTTATCTGAAATCCTGGAAAAAAACGAAACACTATTAGTTTTATATATATATATATATATATATATATATATATATATATATATATATATATATATATTAAGACATTTTTATGTTTATACGTTCTTTTTATAGATACAAATATTTAAGTACAGTGTAACCCGGATATAAGAGAGTTGTCGGGACCGGATAAAAATTATCTTATATCCGGGTTTCGTCTATTATATATACATTAACACAGGCTCTAATTTTGGACCAGATAAAATCTCTCTTATATCCGGGTTTCTCTTATATCCGGGTTAAACTGTAAATGCTTTTGAATAAGCAATATTAATAACATTTTAAAACCTGAATGTTCGAGAAATTTTCATAGAAAATAAGCGCCCTCCGATAGAAATCGAACCTGTATCCTATACGGAACCGTCATATAACCTGACGTGCTTTTACCGATTTCGCCACAGACGTGCGTTTCGGTTAACGAGGTCGATTTTACTGTTTTTAAACTACAATTTTCCATGATTTTCTCACGTACATTCATATCTGCTCGATGCGTATCCAACTGTAAGCAAATGACGTCACAAATTATGAAATGGACAAAGTCCGACAATTATTTTAAGACATTTTTCTCTTACACGCGATATATCTAAAAAAAAAACCCAAAAAAACTTTACTCTGAAAATATTAGGTTTGTGCAAAAATAATGATGTAATATGACTTATTTTTTGACTTATTTTTAACGTCAAAAAACGACATTATTACGTCATTATTTTTGCACCAACCTAATATAAAATTATGTACAAAATACTTGTAGTTGAAAGCATAAAATTACGTACTAAATATCGACATTCGATAACCCATGGTGGTGTTGATATGCCGTTAAACAAAATCAACTATCTAAACAACCAACATAAAAGGACTTTCAGGACATGATTTGAGATAATATCCTAAAATTTCTTAATGAAATGAAACTGTCTTCGAAAGCATCACTTCAACGCAGCTACAACATAAAACACACATATCACCGCCTCTAGTAATCATGTCCACACAAATATGTATATGTACAAAAGCTGAGTGTCATCTACCATGTATTCAACTGTGAAAGCAGAATAACATTTATAACTTCAAAGCTATCAAATGAAATTTCGGCCTTAAATGATGCATCACGAGTTGATATACCATTAAACAAACAAATCAGTCGACCAACCTTCAGAAACGAAATACAATTAGATATCTCTCAGTTCTATTTTCCCCACTATTTGCAATGACTCGTTACCACATATCAGGCAGCTCTTTATAGCTGTTTGCGAATTCTGAGACGTTATCCATTATACCATTTACAGCACGTAATCGGTGATCTTATGAGAGCCGGTGTTTCAACGTGATATGGCCGTACGCCTATTTGGCTGAAAGGAAACTTCTTAATTTCAGGAATTTTGTTTCCGAACATAGGCTGTAAGAAACTTCCACAGATTTCTTTTCTTAATATTCGTGAAATGCCATGCGTTCTTGAGAAAGATAGTCGAGTGGTTTCTAGTTCTCTTTCTTCACAGCTTTGATTTAAGAAACGTACTAATCTTAGAATGCTTGTTCACCAAAGCGAGAAAGTATATACTAGCGGCCCCCAACCGATTTGGGGCCATTCCCCACTTTGGTATTTCTAAAATCCTGGTACCCAATCAGCGTATTATGTAATTCTTACCTATTCCAAATTTTACTGCAATTCGTGTGAAGCAAGCTTAAAAGGATATTAACTTGTTCTCGAAACAAACCTCCAAAGACCATGGCATCTATGAAAGATAGAAATTAAAAACAAAAAAACAAAAAGACAGTTGTATATAACAACAAAAATATTTCAATTTCATTTTTACCTTGAAAAAGTCGGAAGACGAAACGCGTCGGCAAAATCTAAGATTTTTTCCAATTGTCATGTTATACCACAGTTTTATATATATATATATATATATATATATATATATATATATATATATATATATATATATGAGTTGGACAAAATAATTGGGACATTTGTTAAATTCAAAGAAAATTTATTTAATATGGAGTTGGTCCTCCTTCAGCCTCACAGACAACTTTAATACGTCTCGGAATGGAATCATACAGCTTCCTGACTTTATCCAGAGGAATTTTCAGTCATTCTTCCATTAAAACATTCTCCAGCTCTTTACGACACGACGGAGGAGGATAGCGGCTCCTAACTTGTTGCTCCAAAATGCACCACAAATGTTCAATAATATTGATATCTTGAGATTGGGGTGGCCACTCCATGTGTTCCTGCTCACTTTCATGCTCTTCATACCAATTCTTAACCACTCGAGCGGTATGTATTGGAGCATTCTCGTCTTGGAAGATGTAACCACCATCAGAGAATAAAGTCTTGGCCATTGGATGAACATGATCTCCCAAAATGTTCAGGTAATCTTTGCATTGGACTGAGACATTTCCATGATATGGCGACCCAAACTATCACTGATCCACTGCCATGCTTCACTGTTGGAAGAAGGCAGTCAGGGTTGTAAGCTTCTTTGGGCTGCATCCATACATAAACTCGCCCTGAAGTTGAGAAAAGAGAAAAACTGGACTTTTTTTTTGAGAATATGACTTGCTTCCATTGGTCTGCAGACCAGGCAATGTGATCTCTGCACCACTTCAACCCCTTTTGAATGTTGCGAGTGGAGAGAAGAGTTTTCCTCACAGCGGCTCTTCCATGATATCCAGCCTTATGGAGCTCACGATGAACAGATTTAATAGAAACTGAACTATTCAGATGGTTATTCAACTCAGCAGTCATTTTGGCCGAATTTTCCGATGATTTTTTACCACATTGCGTTTCAATGCACGTCAGTCCCTTTCAGTAAATTTGCAAGCCCGGCCCGAATTGCTACGGTTGCTAGAGGTCTTGCCCTGTTTCTCAAATTGCGTCAGTGTTCTTGATATGGCAGCTCTTGAAGTGATTGAGGCTCCTGCTACGCGACCTCCAACAATTTGCTATTTTTCGAACTCGGAGAGGTCAAGCATTTAGCTTAAATTTTAATAAATTCTAAAAAATAAATAAGACAAAGATATTAAATTAGATCAATAAACGTATTTACAATAGATATAACCTGCAATTACGAAGTTTTAGTTAAAATTCTTAATATAATAGGTCTTTGAAATATAGGAGTGGATATTGAAACCGTTCCAATTATTTTGTCCAACCCCTATATATATATATATATATATATATATATATATATATATATATATATATAATTTCAAAACATATAATAGAGAACAGAAAGGCAGAAATATAAAATATTTGAATGAAAGCTTATTCTGTAGTATTATTAAATCCTTTTAATCATGAAATAATAAAGCAAAATCAAATTTGAGTTCCTCACAAAATGACTGTTAATAAGATCCTTGTGTGTCATGCCTGCTACAGATAGATTTTATATTAGGCATCAATTTAGTCAGCTTAAACCTCAAGTCTCTTCGTTAAATGATATGCAGTTGATTTCTTTTGTTCAATAACAAATCATTTACAGCACTAAAGACATAATCAGCTAAATATGAAGATGAGGATGGTAACAACGAATTTCTTGCAACGGTGGTTGAATTTGGGTATTTAGTTACTGTCTCTTCACTCCTACACATGCCCGACCAAAATATTATAATGCTCCACCGGCGGACAAATAATATGTATCCATACTTTTATTTATCAATTATATTTGTGCGAAAGTGAAGGAAAAAGGCGATGCCGGAATTTGAACTTGTTCCGCGGATTTTCCTTTCAGTGGTTGTTCTTTGCACTATGGGAACAGCCTTTAAAATGATAAAAAACATGAACTCCTTTTGCAACAAAAATTTCATTCTTTCTTGGAATATATTGGGTTGGTGCATAATTACCAGGCGTTTTTGCAGGCGCGGTATTTGTTAATAAAAAATGCTGTTTTGTTTACTTTTTTTTAAATAAAAATATTATTTTATTTTCAGGTTATAAAAATGCGTGTCATACGCTCCGGAAAAATCATTTAAAAATGTTATTGTTGAATTGTTATGTTTCTTTTTCCATAATAAATATTGTTTAAGAACGCCTGATAATTATGCACCAACACAATATATACCGGGTGTGACAGCAACATTTTCCAAATCGTGTAACAGTATAATTGTCCATTCCACAAAATGTTTAACTAACACACACACACACACACACACACACACACACACACATATATATATATATATATAGACAATAAACTAATTGAATTTCTTTTTGCCGGTTTTCCGCATCACTGAAATAGCCTTTGAGTTATCCAGCTAAAAGGGGAACAGATTAAAATCGTTTTATATCAGCCCCCATTCTGTCTTTCAAATTGAGCAATGGTAAGAAGAAAAAAGATCATTCAGGCTTTCAGTAATGATACGTGCATTCATAATCTGGCTTCCATCTTCAAAGTCCATTCATGAGCCATCAGGAGTACGGTGAATAAATTTAGAATAAAGGAACAGTAGAGAGGAAAACTGGATCAGGATGTCACAGCAGGAATTGGGATCATCATTTCAACTTAGAACTAAATATGTCAATTGAAAAAGTTCCAACTCAATCCATATGATGTTTGGCATTCGAGAAAGGAGTTTCAGTTACGACAATCCAAAGAGCAGTGAAAACAACTTGAAAATGAAATCGTACGTGAAAAGTGTGAGACACCTTGTTACACCATGACAGTAAATTAGAAGTTTAGAGAGGGCGAAGATCATCTTGAATAAGTTGGAAAATGTTCTTGGAATAATATATATTTATATATACTTGGACTTTATTTCAATATTTCACTAGCTTCCGATCCTTCTCTATCATTAAGTAATGATGAACATGTCCTTTTCGTTTATGATCGATTTCATCACGATTCTTCTGTTAAGCCTGGAAAGCAATCATACATTCTTATTGCTCAAAGTAGATTCCAACAGTATTATAAAAACCTCGGAGAATTAATATATCTTTCATCATTTCCAAGATACAACGATTCAAAGCTTGATCTAACAAATGGACAAAGTTGCTTTTACACCCTGTTTATATATATATATATACATATATATATATAATTATTTATTTAAAAAAAAAATAACATAAATATGTTATAAAATCACTACAAAAATAGCCATTTTGTTTCAACATCTCCGGTGTCTTATCAAGTGATGATGTTGAATATAAAAATGTGTATTGAGCACTCTTTTAAGAATAGTAATTGTTGGTTATTGGAATTTATTCCATATACACCAATCATATACTTGGATATTAGCTCCTATTACTGTCGAGCACTGTCTATTCTATTCTTATACTATGGATAGAATCAATTTCGGAGTATCACTTAAGAACATTCCTACCACGAACAAAAAGGATTATTTCGTCCATTTAACTCAGCAAACAGAATACTTTATCAGAAGAATGAAATGGAAAGCTTACTTCTTTCTTCAAGACAAGGAACAATTGTGTGAATGCGAAAATTATGGTTTTAAAAGCCTAAAAACTGCACCAATTATTAAGCAATTATCTGCTTTCGAAAATGACCTAATGTATATCATCAAGGAATTAACCTTCTATAAATATAAAAACGCTTTCCAAAAAAATCTTGAAAGTATTGTCAAAGATATTAATAAATCTGGTGATATATATGTTAAATCCGACAAAACGGCTTTTATAAGTTATCTCCTAAGGATTATGATACATTAGTTAAAGATAGTCTAACCACAAGCTACAAAAAATTGATACAAATACTTTCAACCAAATAGATTTTACATTCAACATCATCTCTTGATAAGACACCGGAGGTGTTGAAACAAAATGGCTATTTTTGTAGTGATTTTATAACATATTTATTTTATAATTTAAAAAAAAAAATAATTATATCTGCTCTGCTCTGTATTGGGCACACTTTTAAGAATAGTAATTGTTGGTTATTGGAATTCATTCCGTATACACCAGTTATATACTTGGGTGTATATATATATATATATATATATATATATATATATATATATATATATATATATATGGACACTTTAGGTAGTATTAAATATTTTGCTATATTTTCCGGATCTTGCGAACCAAATATCAAAACGAATGCCGTCAGCCTATTTATTGATTTTAACCTGCACACACTTCTTGCCTCCATGTTTTTTTCTTCGATTCGTTTGTTTCGCTTGTTAAACTGATTTAATCAAACTCTAAATTCTACATTCATTCTTTCAGACACGTACGGCTTTTAAGTCCGACACTCTGTGACTCACAACGCCAATATCAAGTTCAAGGTTGCAGTTTAAGGATTCATTTCGTCAATAACGAAAGAAATTATGTCAGCATTCTGATCGATATCAACAGTGCATTGAAATTATGCAATCCTCTACAAAAGAAATGGTGGTGACATACATCTATTCCAGTAAATCATTGTTTAGAGATTAGATCTCTTCTACATATATGTGATTAGGATTAAAGCATATTTGACAACTTTAAGCAGAAAATCACCTTGTGTCAGACTGACCTAATACTGGTAAATAAATATGGCCCGTCTTGTAACAGAAATTTTCAATTTTCGCACGAGATTTATTTATTCGTTTTTCACAGTATATCAACCGTTTGCAGTTTGTTTAACCCTAGAACACTAACCATCAATTAAAGTTGCACCACTACTAACCATGGGTATATCATACCCGAATTTGAAAATATCAAAAAAATATTAAATATAAATCTTTATTTGAAATATTTTACATGCAGGCACTTCAAACTTTGTACTTTGAGTTAAGATTCATAGGAACTGAAAAACATATTATTTAGGTAAAAAAATCAGGTACTGAAAACTGTAATTAAAAATAAGAAAAATTTTCTCTGGGTACTATATACCCATGGTTAGTGTTCTAGGGTTAAAGTTAGCACTTTTTTTAGATTTTGTGATTTTTTAGATACCACTGATTTAGTGATACCTGTCTTACTAATTAACCCATAGATAAGGGGAGAAGTGGGTTCGTACATTTTCCAAGTGAATATATCGAATCCAACTGGAATTTGAACTTAGCTCTCCGATTAACAATACCAAGGCATTATCCATTACCTCATCAGTACTTTCAAACTTAAAGCTCCCGGTATTCCCAAGCGATCACCCATCTAGGTAGTGACGAAGTTCGACGTTGCTTAACTCCGGTGAACGTACGGGAACTGGTGTTTCAACGTGACTTGGCCGCAAACCTTTCACACTAATGTTCCGAATGTTGAATATTGATTTGCACAATATAAAATGTAGTTTCCAAAATATAAAATATATTTTCCAAAATATAAAATATATTTTTATCATATCTATCTATCTATCTATCTATCTATATATATATATATATATATATATATATATATGTGTGTGTGTGTGTGTGTGTGTGTGTGAGTGAGAGAGGGATAGAGAGAGAGAGAGTGGAGAAAATGTGTGCTTGTGTAGTATAGCAGCTTTCGGCGCGAAATTGTAGTTCAACTTCCAGATGACATCACAACAAAGTACATCCGCGTCCTGAGTAAGACTGATCAGAAGGTGTTGATGGGTGTGGAACCACCTCTTAATTGCTGGTGATCGTAGGTCTACCCTGATCCGGGCTGGTAGCACTTATCAAGTCCCAAAGGCTTAAAACACTATAAAAGTATATAAAAAAAATATGTATTAATACCAGCAATACATTTTTGGAAAATTTTTTTTTACCTGCAATACATTTTTGAAAAAAAAATATTACCAGAAATACATTTTTCAAAACAAAACATTAGCAGCAATAAAATACTTGTCAGCATTAATTAATCCATTGCGGTTGATATGCCGTAAACCAAACCAAACCAGACAAATAAAAATACCTTAGAAAAATTATGAACCCATATTCTCACATTTCATCTAGGGTTTAATAGTCGGGTGGACTAGCCTCCATAACTTTCGTTTGAAGTCAGTCTAGAAGATGGATATGCCTAAATTTAAAACCCATTCGTGTGGCGGCAGCAAAAATTACTTTTTTTTTTGGTGGGGGGGGCATGGCAAGATTTCTTATCCAAACAAAATAAGTGCAGCATTCTTATTTCTAAAGAAATACAAAGCCTATAATGTTGCCGATCGGACCCAGAACTTTCACAAATCGCGATGAGCGAATATTCCCTCAGCGAGGCCCGGTCTCTTGAGCGCCTATTAAGATTTAGACTTCAAATAGAACTCGTAACATACGATCCATTTCTAAATATGCCGGGGGATATAGTCGGTTCCCTGTACCTCATCAGCAAGTACCTGACTCGTACTGTTATCCTCTATCTTACCAAGAGCGAGATCAGGGCAAAAAAATGGATTACTACTGTCATATATGAGCAAGAGCTGTCCAGTATTCACTTTAGGGCCCAGAAGTGCCTCCGCACCCGAGTAAGTGATGAATTATTTTCCAACCTACAACCTCTTTCCCACAGACGAAACATCGCAAGCCTCTCGCTGCTCTATCGCTATTTCCATGGAAAGTGTTCAGACAAACTATGTTTTTTGGTTTCGCCAGTCCTAAGATTTTAGGTTAAAACCCGCAATCCCACGCGTAATGTAGTGTATTCCGTTGATGAAATGTAAGTTTCCCTCGGGCAGCTTCTTCTCACGAACATTGTGGAACCGATCCCCAAGAATATGCTCCCTCAATCCCTACAGTCTTAACCTATTCAAGTTAACCGTTATCTTTCTCAAACATCCGCATAAGCTTGCTTCTTACTCTATAGTCTCCTACCTTGAGAAGCTCCCGGCTTTGTGTTGTAAGAACCACTGTAACAAAAATCTAGTACAAGGTGAATTTAGTGAGATTTTACGAGCAGAAAAACCATTATGACAGATTATCCGAAGGATTATTTTCCACCCTAGAACACTTTTCTCAAAAAGAAAACGTCACAAGTCTCTCACTGCCCTATCGCTATTTCCATGGAATTTTTTTATAACTACGTTCTTTGGTTCCACCAGTTCTAACTTTCACGGCTAAGACCTTCAATGCCACGCCCATTGTAACGTACCACACTCATTCCCTATGTGTTCCTTTTGTGAGATGTAAGTTCCACTCGAGCAGCTTCTTCCTACGGTCCCCTGCCTTGTGGAACGGAATCAAAAGAGGATGCTTCTCTGATCACTACAATCTTAACCTGTTCGTCTACGGTTAACTGTTACCTTGCACATATATCCACATAACCTGTGCTTCTGTCAGTATAACCCTCTACCTCGAGCGGACCCAGGCCTTGTACACCGTGAACACGATTGTAATAAAAAAAAACAAAACAAACTATATCCCATATAGTTGAATTGCCCTATTTTTACATGTTAATATGTGATCCTAAACATTCAATAAACCTCATCAATCTTCCGATCATTGATTTTATTAACTTTTCAAGTATTTCAACTTGCAACCGTCTTTATAGTGTTAAACAAAAAACAATTTTTTATGAATAAAACTTATCCGAGTTCTGGGTTATTTGATGTAGTCGGGTGACCTTACAAGTGGAGGTCATTCGTCCGGGTATTTGTATTCGTTGGTTGGTGCCAAAATTAAACGAGTTGGCAGTTAAAGTCAGTTGTTACCGAAATATGTTCCAGTGCGCACCGCTTACTACCCTTCGCTAACCTGACGCGTAAACTGTACCACAAAACTCAGCAACACCTGACTGAAGTTATTTTGAAGTTTTTCTAACTTCTTGCCGGTAAGATTTCATGTTTTTCTTTTCAATTTTAGCTACTGACCAAATCATTAAAAATTACGATAAAACTATTCTTTTGTTTACAATAAAAACTTAGCTAGTCTTCTTGTGTTTCTTTTGCTTCTCTTTATCTTATTTTGTGTCGCAACAATATCTTTCGAGATAATTTCTTCTTTTTAGTCGTATATATTAATTGAAGAGTAACTCGCTATTTTATGTATGAGTTGCCAGCCAGGAGTCTTGACTTAACACCCTGTGGCTTTTCTCTTTGGGGTTGGTTAAAGGAGCAAGTCTATTATACCAAACTAAAAGTTTGGAAGAACTTGAAGGGCGAATAAAAAAAGTTGTCTTCCATGCCACAAGGTTAATTCAGTTGACGCGATTCTTGGGCGGCTCGGGAAGCTCGTAGCGAAATCCGGTGCCCATATTTAATTTTAAATAAAACCTCATGCTAAATGCTTTCCTCTCATGTCAATTTCTTGTAAAAAATTATAGTTAATAAATAAATTTAAATATTTGAAAATGGGGAGTTACTTTTCACTCACCCTGTAGATCTCTTTTAATGATAAAATACAAGTTTTCTATTGGATTAATATCTGGGTAGTCTGGGATTTATTCTGTTAATTTGGTGTCTTTGGATCGTTTATTTCGCAAAATGGCCATAGTCTGCTTGACAGGATGGAAACTAGCACCAACTTGAATAAAAATGTTTTATTTTTCGCCTCAGGTTTCTTGCTTGCCGCTTGTATATCACTAAAAAACGACTTGCCTAAGAATAATTAATAATTATGTGCATTTAAACCAATAGCATTATCAACGTTGAAACGTAGAATTTTACAGCGTACAATGTTGCTCCTACTTGTTGATTTCGTCTTCTAAGACGTATTAGTTGGCTATTTCTACGAAAGAACAGCCCACAAGACCAGTCGTCAGGTCCCTCCAATGCAACTCAAAATTCCTCATTAAAGAGTCGAAAATCATTTTCATGTACTTCAGCAAGCTTACACATTTCTCTCTCTGATGTTTATTTAAAGGTGATATTTTCGTTATTATTTGTCTGTATATTCTGTCTCTTCTTACATTTAGTAACCTCAACAATTTTTTATGACTGTTATATTCCGTGCTAATAGGAATATATACTTGACAAACACAGTGGATAAAATAAGTAAAGGTTTATTGTAAAAAACCAGTAAGAATAAGAATAATAAAGGTAACAGTTATGCACAAGGTCGTCGCAAGTCAATCCAGTAATGAGTGCTACTATTGGAAGATCGGTAGTTCTCGCGGAAGTCTGAGTCGTGCTCAACGGACCCCAGCTAGACAATATTTACCAGCCTCTCCACGAGGTAGGATGTAGCACAAAGCCGACGGGTTTGGGTCTGTCTTCCTCCCCGGACGAGACTCTGTCCTTCGGCATAGCCTCTTCCAGGTCCCTCGAAGGCAGAGAGTTCAACAACAGCTAAGAGCTGAGTAACAAATCTCAGCTAGTATATTTAGCTACCCAACCCACGAGGGTTGCATGTGGCACAAGGTCGGTTTAACGTCGGTTCTCCGAGCCCGCAGGCTTGGCCAAAAATATTCCCTTTTTGAACCCGTATAAACGGGTTCAGGATCTGTCTGCCTCCCCGAATGAGTTTCTGCCCTTCGGCCGAGCATCTTCCGGGTTCCTCTCTGCTTAGAGGCAGAGAGTTCGACTGTCTAGCAGGAACAGGTCGCAGCTAGAATATTTAGCAAACCCTCCACGAGGGTTGAATGTGACACAAGGCCAGTTTAACGTGGGTTCCCTAGCCCGTAGTCTCGGCTAAAAATATTCCTTTTGTGCACCCGCATAAACGGGTTCAGGGTCAGTCTACCTATCCGGACGAGACTCTGCCCTTCGGCGGAGCCTCGTCCGGGTTCCTCTCTGCTCAGAGGCAGAGAGTTCGACTGTTTAGCTGGAACAGGTCGCAACTAGACTCTGTAGTCCGTTGACTTACAAATACTTATAGTGTAGTCAATCATGGAAGTGACAGCTTATTCCATTATATCGGACTGGTTAATTAATTTTTCATTCTTATAAGCCTTTCACCTATTACACTTTAAATTTTTTCTCATATCAACTTCTTCGACATTCTTATAGTCGTTTTGCTTTCTTCTCTTTCAATTTGCAAAATTTGGTTATTCTTCGACTGGAATGAATGATATAACAATACAACAGTGAAATCGTTAAGAATATCTTGTTTTGAATTTAGTCAATATTTCTTACATAAGATCAGGAGCTATATGTCTAAAGCCAAAGGTCAGACTCGAACCAATGCGTTCTGTATGACACAGCAGTCCAATAAAATCTAAATAATTTTACTAGGATTCTTTACCCCAATCCGGACGGAAGTTTTAATGAATTCGTGGAGAGCCATGATCGCCTATGTCATGAAAAGACATATTAAAAGTATCCATACGTCGTGATAGTTTTGTGTGCATGAAAATATACCTTCCCGAGAAATCAAAAGTGATAGCTATGTAACACTTTCGCTGCTGTAAACGTAGTTGTACATCATTCTGAAAATTACCTTAAGGTCTCTCAACGCAGATATTGTTACAGTTTTTTGTGTATATGTATGTAACTAGTGAGCGAGTTAAAATGACTTAACTCCCTTTATAGTCTACCAATAGAAGGTTAACCAATCAGAAGTCGCAGAACATTCTATCCGTCGTGTATAAAGGCGGCCATTTTTGTTTACCCTATCCGAATGACCAGTGCCAACTTATCCGGCGAAGATGACAGAAGGAAGTACTACACTCTGTTACTTTACTGCGATATCCACTGCTAACCTGAACTACGCTTTCCTACTGTCTCCGAAATATTCACTGCTAACCTCTGGATTCTATACTCGAAGACGACCGTCAAAATATCTAACAGATATACGTTTTCAAGACATCATGAAATGTCAGACCCTGACGTTTGTTTTATAAACTAACTAGCGTCTTCTGCTGTAATGTAATCGATCCTAACCTGGAATCTCAATTTCAATCACTTTGCCACCGCCGTCATGCGGCTTCCCACTGTCTTTTTTACAAATATTTTCTTGGCAAATGTTCTGGTGAGTTTTTTTTTTCTTTATTGCCTTGACTAGATGAATTTAAGAGTGCTATTTGATTGGCAACTAGGTTTCCCCATTTTACTAACGAACTAGCTACATGCAACTGTCAGTTCGATTCTAATAGTTCCTTTTCTCCCTTCTTATTTCTTGCTTTTCTGCCACCTAAAATTTTCAAATCGCCAACCAGTGTTCCTGGACCCTGTTTCTCTCCTGCGTTTTCCTCACTTCTCCTCAAAGATTTTCTCATGTTCTTTCTCTCCCTGTACCCCCGACCCTTTCGAGTTATCAGTAAACTGCAAAGAGATTCGTCGTAATTCCATTCATTATAAAAGTGAAAGGGCTTCTTTTTGCTTTCCGTAATTAAGAGCAGGTTTATATTTAACTAGCCTAGAAGCCGACCCTCGGGCTTACTTTAGTCTAGCTCCCGCAGATTGCCTTTGGGCCTTCGGCTTTTTACTTTCAGCGTCATATGTGCGTAAAATTATAAGAATTTAAAAATAATAAAATTATTTTATCTTCATCCGACACCTTAATTCGGCATAATTTTTCTTCATATACGCCACCGATTTCCATAGTTTGTTTACAGTTATTTTGCGCGTAATTTTTTATTTTATGTTAAAGTCTTCATTCTTTATGATCATTTCACATTTGGTGAATCTTAAAAGACATTAGGGGGCCCAAACTATGTAATATTTCGTGTACGTCACGGTACGCATGGTAGAAATGGAAAATATATGAGCAATGAACCGTGTCCCGCTTAAGTTTTAATTATGGTTTAATTAGACGATATTGAATATTGAAATTATTACAAGTCTTCGCGAGTAACGCCATTTTGAACGATCCCTGTGACTGGTTGAAAGGGAACCAATCCGAAGGCATCTTACTGAATCTGCTTCGTCCCGATCTGCACACCAGGTTTTCTTTCTTCCTTTTTCCCACGTCGTTGGCTTTCAACGAGTAAAACGTACAAAAAAAATTCTCGGCAAATAAAAACTCAAAAAAATTTCACCAACAGATTTGTGGAACTTACTGGAGTGGCACAATGAGCTGATTATTTTATCTGTACCTTTAGTGATGCATCGTATGCAAGAGTTCCACTTGAGGTCGGGTGTATGTTTTAGCCCCAAAGTTCCCACAAGAAACAGCACCTCCCCGAGGAGATATTCGCCCATCGTGACTGGCGATATAATAGACAATATGTTTAACAAAAAGAAAAGCACTAAAAATGAATTAAGGGTGCGGACTGAACAATTCCTGGAATGATCAGGACATAACTCAAAATGATATGTCTTCTGATTCTCTCAGAATCGCCTCACTGAATTTTTTTAAACAATTCACCCAAGCAAAATGGGAGTGCCACTAGTACGCAAGAGGCTACAGAGAATGTAAGTAAGGGACAAGACTGGGTATAGGTGTGGGGTTGAAGAAAGGATAAAAAGAGGAACGTAGGAGAACAAAATAAGAACGGATATCAAAGGCAACAGAAAATGTCGATTGTCATTAAATTGGTTGAATAATTCGTGTGAGTAGACATATTCTTGTCTTATACCCCTTTCTATGTTTATATATGAACTGGATTCATTTTTTCGCACTATTCGGGCAGTTGGCTGACAAAATAGGTTCCTGATTATTCTAATATCCTTCCCAAAATATTCTGAGGTTACCAACAGTTCCTTGTGACAGACTTATCAAACACTTTTTGCCTTACCTATCAAATCTTCCTGCATTTTCACTCACATTTCTGATATCATTCTGAGAATAAATATTGCATTTTTTGTTCAAGTGTTTTTAATGAATCGGCACTGTTCTTGTATTATATTTTTAATAAGTTTTCTGTCATTGTGTTTCTTTTGGTTTTATCGCGACACGTAGGTCGATTCGACATTCTAATGTTCGTCAAATTTGTGATATTTTTAAAAGCCAATTTTTATTCCCGAGGGATTACTCTCTCTCTCTCTCTATCTTTCTCTCTCTCACTCCCTCTCTCACTCCCTCTCTCACTTTCTCTCCCTCTCTCTCCCTTCCCCCCTCTCCTCCTCCTTCTCTCTCCCTCTCTCTCCCCTTCTCTCTTCCTCCCTCTCTCTCTTCCTCCCCCTCTCTCCCTCTCTCTTTTACTCCTCCCCTCTTTCCCCCCTCTCTCCTTCTCTCTCCCTCTATTCCTCCCCTCTCCCCTCCCTCTCTTTTCCTCCCTCTCCCCTCTCTCCCCCCTCCCATATCTCCCTCTCTCTCTCCATCTCTTCCCCTTCTCTCTCTGTCTCTCTACCCCCCTCTCTCTCTGTCTCTCTCTCAACATAGACTGCACACTATAATTGAGTTTGTTCCTAACTGAAATGACGTTTATCATCACAGGTTGATACGAAGCAGAAGTTATAAACAAGACCGTAGTGTTTTTCCTTTCAATATGGGCAATTCGTTTGTTAATGTCACAATCATGAAAAAGTAAAATGTTTCTTTTAGCAATGACATTTAGAATATCGTGATATGAGAGAAAAGAAAGATATTTCTTCGATTCCCCGGGAACATTTAGCAACATTCATTAATTGTAATTAATCAGTAATCATAATTAATTACTCTTAATTAAACTGCAAAATATTTTTCCTTTTATTCTTTCACTTTAATATACATGTCTATCTACGTATATATATATATATATATATATATATATATATATATATATATATATATATATATACACGTTGTGTTAAAAATGTCAAGAAAATAAATGATGCGCACCTTTGACTGCAAAAATGTCTAAAGATATGATAAAAAATGAGAATAAAATACGTTTTTTAAAAACACTCTTAGAAGGAGAAACTATGAACACAGCCATATATGTTTTTTATTCAAGAAGTTAGAATATATTTACCTTTCAATAAGTTTTAGAGTATTAACGATATGGAAAAGGCATAACTCGATGGTAATTAATAGATGAACCGACATTATCTGAAACTCACTGTAGCTCAAAAAGAAAGAATTTAACCGCATACAAGAAAAATACAGTATGAAATTTGATAAAAGTATCTTGTCACATATTTTTAAAGAAACCTCTATTAAAGAAGGAAATCTACTCATATATATATGTGTGTGTGTGTGTGTGTGTATGTTTGTGCGTGTAATTATTTATTTAAAAATTTGATTCCATCGCTACATAAGAGTTCTCATGTTTCAAAACAAGAGTCGAAAACTTCAATATAATAATATTGAAGTTTTCGGCTCTTGTTTTGAAACATGAGAACTCTTATGTAGCGATGGAATCATATTTTTAAATAAATAATTATATTTAGTCTATACATTTGTATCGAGCACTGTTTTTTAAAAATAATAACAAAATACTAAAGAAATTTGGATTATTTACCTAGCGTGTTCTTTCCTATTTTCTATATATTTTCACACACACACACACACACACACACACACACACACACACACACACATATATATATATATATATATATATTGTTATGGAGTGGTTTCACAGTGGAGGCTTGTATTTGTACTAAGTCGGTCCTAAAATAGGTTCGACGTACAAAACGTTAGGAACTTGATATAATAGGTAATGACGCATCAATCTAGTTGTGGTCGCTGATACTTTAGTATCCGACTAACGGTCGTCCGACATCGACTGACTGACCGACCCACTGAGCGACTGCCTCGTTACACTTACTACTCCTACTTATTATAGGTGGGAGAGTCTATTAACAATAGAATAGGTGTGTTCCACTATAACATATATATATATATATATATATATATATATATATATATATATATATATATATATATATATATATACTACCTCTCAAACCAGACCTAATAATTTCGTTTCAGGAATCCTGCCTTGTAGCATATCGTAGATCTAAGAACTTAAAAGAAATTATCGATTGTAACCAAATTTCAGAGGATGAGGTGTCCCCTAATAAAAACAACAAGATTTTCCCAGGCATGTAACAACAAAAGAAGCCTATGTTGTAACCACATTAGACATGCCAATTCGTTCGCTAATTCAGTCACTGAATCTACATTCAGAACCTACCACAAATCTAACAGTAGATGTCATAACATAATTTACATACGTCAGAAAAAATATGTGGGAAAATCTGAATGTCCTTTTCACTACAGAATGAATAATTATCGTAATCGGATCAATTCAGCTCACTACAAAAATATTACCTGTAGAACAACATTTTTGCCGAGTAAAACATAATTTTAAAAGTCACGCAAAACTCACTGTAATTTAAAAAATGGAAATACACAGAAAATATAATCTCAGAAAAATACTAGGGGGACAAATTTAATAACATAGATGGAATTAATATATAACCCCATAAATCAGGCCCTACCCATATTTCTCACCCACACAACACAGACATGCTTGCAGAGGTGTTGAGGTCTCACACTTATACACACACTCACACAAATATATACGCATACACACATCACAGAGCCTCCCCCAAAACTGAATGATAACATAGACTTAACACACACACATCCCCTTCCCAGCAACCAATAAAACTGTAAAAATGTACAAGAAGGAAATTCTGAGTCTCATGAAACTCACCATCCTCTATATTAAAAACAACTTGAAAGAGGCCGTTTGACCAACACAAGGACTGACCAAAATTAACGGTACAAAACAATTTAAGACTACAGATAAAGTCCACTTTCTTCAGAAACAGTCATCCATTCCTGTAGTTCACTGCTACTAACAAGTAGGGATTTTTTTCTCTCCTGATGATGGCCATACTGGCCGAAACTAGTCGAGAAGCCTAACTGAAATAATAAAACGAAAATTATTAATATGCAACCCAGTGTGTCTGAAAATTTTAATTATTTAATATTTTTTATTGTTCAAAGCATATATATATATATATATATATATATATATATATATATATATATATATATATATATATATATTAATCGGGTTAGTTTACCCCAAACAATGTAGTAAAGTCACTAAGACACACGAAATTACTGGATGTGGAAGAATTATGGAAACAAAAAGATAATCAGGAGGGCAGTAGATAGCGATTGACACTGCTTATACATTTTTACAAATTGAAGGTGGCTCGAGAGCATGGAGCCGGAAGGGAATTCCACTAGCGCGAAATGCGAGAAAACACATAAAAGTCTTGTACTGTGTTTACATTTGAATAACACAGCGAAAAAAATATCCAAACAATTACCGTGGAAGTATAAAAAAAGGTACAGGGAAGCAACTTTAGGGGTTGAAGCCGAGACGCCAGATCAGAACCAATAATATTGCTGATTTTTATTTATACTTATAAAATGATGGCTATAGAATTATAATATGTAACTGTTTTTTTTTTATAAAAAAAACATTAACTATATTATAAGGTAAAAGATAGAATGTGTCGGCATCTCAGAGTTAATTCACTTCTTTGGTTTGACAGAGCTTTTTGTATTGATTTAATATTTTATTATTATGTTTTTTTAATATTTTTCAAGATTATCTGTACAGCTATAGCTTAATTTAAATTTATTTCTATTAAAATCATTTTTATCACCAGTTACTAACCATCGCCTGAGTAAGTACAGTCATAGTATTGAAACATGAAAGCTTCGTTTTTTTATAGTTTATGTAGGTGTTTTTCCGTCTTTTTTTCTTTTGGTTTATGTTTCTTTATCCATTTTAATATATTGTTTTTTTCTTTTTTTTTTGTTTGCTTTATTCTGTCTTCCTTTTTTATTAAGCTTTTATTAAATTATTATTTTATTAAGCTGTTATTACGTTATTAATTGATTATTAACTTATTTATTATGTCTATTATTTTATTAAGTTATTATTAAGTTTTATTAATTATTACATTTTATTAAGCTTACTTTTGGCTACGTGGCAGGCTTTCCATTGGATGTACCGACACTTTGGGTTTTGTTTTGTGTATCTTTATCCACACACACACACGCACACTCGCACACATACACACACATATATTTATAAGTATGATATATATATATATATATATATATATATATATATATATATATATATGTATGTATATATATATATATATATATATATATATATATATATATATATATATATATATACACAAATAAAAAATGTCTTAAATAATTGTCGGAAATTGTCCATTTCATAATGTATGACATATATGCATATATATATATAAGGTGTAATAATCTTTAAATTATATATATATATATATATATATATATATATATATATATATATACAGAGATAGAGAGAGAGAGAGAGAGAGAGAGAGAGAAGTAGAGCTATTGAGCATTACATAAGTCAATAAGAAGCATTTTTTTTAATTCACCGGTGACTATTAATCACGTTGAGAGACCATTATCGAATGAAAAGTCCAAAACCAAAATTCATGTAATAATTGCATATAATTCTATCCACTTTTTCTATCTATTCTCGTATCTGCCAAAATTTTGGAAATGGAAGTCGGAACCCACGAGTTGAACAGAAGAAAAGACATAGTGGATTCACAAAGCACTTTTAAGACAATAATAAAACGAAATTCATAGCCGTGTTCACTTGTCAATCATCCATCATTCGACTTTTCTTTCCTCTTCATTAAATTTCGGTCTCGTCACTTCATCGAAATACCTTTTTAAAATGTCTGATAATCTCTTTGGTTAATAATATCCAGTATTTTTCATCTTCTTTCATATAAGTTAAGAAAATGATTAATTTAATCACGCCTATCTTCTTAGCTGTCGAACGAAGAATTTTGAGGATGAATGTTGTGAAAGACGACGACGAAATCGGCAAAATGAAAAGCGAAGAAAGCGAAGACGATCGGCTTCGGTAAGGTCAACTAGCGTCAGCCGGGAAATGGAATCATCTTTCTCAGCAGAGTAATTGCAAAAACTTTAGCCAACAGAACGAGAGAAAAAAAATGCAAGCCCTGCTGAAAATTTATCATGACGGCGACAACAATCTAATTAGGCGAACGCAAAATTAGACAGCAACTCGAATTTTTCCGAGCACAAAATTGTCTTATAATTAAATTAAATGTTATGTTCTTTGGGTAACTATGGCATTGACGAGGAAAGTGGTATTTCGGTAATAGTTATACGGACCAAAATGTCCTTTGCTATATCGCCAACTTAAAGCGTGGCGTCCATTCTTGCTGTGTTTCTCTATTTAAGTAGCGTTTTTGTCCCAATTTGGCACGAAAACCCTGACCGTTGTTGATAGCTCGACACTATTTATTCTCCTAAAATCGGAAAATAATTTCCTAATCAACAGCTTGTCTCATAACTGGCATAGTTATATATCCTTGTGGATGGTTTACCGTTTTACATACCGGTTTTCAAGTCTAGCAGAAGATTCTCGTTTTGTCAAGGTAAACTACACAGCAGTAATATTAATGTTATTCTCAATCCATCATATTTGATCAAGTGCTGTTTGAAGCACATCTGGGTATATATCAATGTCACAAAGTTCTATTATTGTGAGTTCGATGTATAGTATTCTCAGCATCCTTCTGTAGAACCACATTCCTGTTACTTCAAGTCTCTTCTTCACTTGTGAAGAGATTCTTCAGCATTAACTGCCATATCGAAAGACTAATATCTCCTAACTGTTCAAGTCTCTGTTTGTTTCTAAGCGAAATATCAGGAATAGCAGCAACTTTGATAAAATTTTCAACGTCTTCGAATATCTTAGAACATGCATAGTCTATGCCGAAACTTTAAATGATGCTGCGATAGTATGATTTGGTTCAATATGATGAAAGCCTCCTCGGCACAAAACGATTTCGTCGTATGTTAACGGTCAGGGTTGAATTCTCGGTAGTGGATACGCACTTCTGATGAGTCCCAAATATAGAACGAAAATGCTTTCTGCATTGTGTTGAGGTTCCTTCTAGACTCAATGAATGATGATTATCTTAAATCCTTCTACTAATTTCTACCACTTGTATATCCTTGCTTGAACCGGCTTCTAATGCTCTGGATGAAAGCGGCTTGTGGGTAGTAGTCGTGGTTCCTGGGGGCACAGTTCTATGGATAAGGGAAACTCGGATGAGTAACACCACGGAATATGTGATCGAGCGGCACTATATCGAGTCTAATTCGTTACCTCTCCGTCACCGCCGTATCGTATCGTAACGGTCCGGGTTCAATTCTCGGTAGTGGATGCTCACTGCTGATGAGTCCCAAATATATGACAAAACGGCCGTCCAGTGCTTTCTGGATTCTGTTGGACTAAGTAAACTTGGATGAGTTACACGACTGAATTTGTGAATAGCAGCGCTATATCGTTTTGTTAGTTACCTCTTCACCGCCGAAACCTGTTGGTCCAGTGGGTATGGCAACTGCGTCATATCGTAACGGTCGGGGTTAAATTCTCGGTAGTAGATGCGCACTGTTGATGAGTCCCAAATATATGACGAAACGGCCATCCAGTGCTTTCTGCATTCTGTAGAGATTTCTTCTAGAAATAATAATTTCTGTTACTTTTACATGCTTTCTTGAACCGACTACTAAACTGGAAGACACATGCCAAGTACTTTTGACATTTTCATGATAATTACAAATTGTCATCATCGGGGCCCAATTTTCCCATACACAGAAAAAAAAAATCTTTCGGCCTACACATATTTCGTCTTAGTGTTTGCATATATATGGGAAAATTATGCCCTGAAAATGAGAATTTGAAATTGTTGACAGTACTTGGCACGTGTCTTCCATCTGACAACAACTCGAATGTAAGGATCTTATTAAAAAGAAATTGATAGTAGGTTAATGTCTCATTAAGTGCTGTTAGCGAAATGATTTCGCCATTAATCACATTATCATTGCTATTTAATTCTTTGTATAAAGTGTTTCTTTATTTTATGTATATATGTATTATATATATATATATATATATATATATATATATATATATGATTGATGTCCGATTTTATATTTACATACACTTTTTCAATATATTAAATAGTATTGTTTTTGATCATTTTTATCTTTGTATATTTGCTCGCTTAAGTTATATTTCAATAAGTGGTTAGCATTTGTTTAATGACACTTTCAGTCTTAAATATTTATTGGTTGTGGTATCCGATTGTCTGTGTCAATGTCTGTATGGAAAGTGCATTCACGATTAATTGTGTATGTATGTACGTGTGTGTTGGTTTCCCTTCCCCACCACATCCTTTTTTTTTTCATGACAGACCCTGAAGATGTTCTCTGTCTCGTCTCTTTTTGTGTGTGTATATATATATATATAAATATGTCTGGGGTGCTTATATATAATCTGATTGTGTTTGTTTTACGCGTGAGTTTAGGACCCCATTCACACACTTAGGATTAAAATGTATACATATTGTCAAAGGACCGGATATAAAATTAGCTAAAGTAACTTCAATGAAGAAATAAATTGAATAACATATATATTTCTTCTTTCCTCCTCAGTAATTTTATAGTTGTAAACTTAATAGCAATTAAATTTTGATTTTGAAATTAGCAGTTAAATTTTATCATATAATTTAGTAATTATTGGTTAGAATAAATTCTTTTTTAATATTACCCATATTTTAAACATCTGAATAGATATTATAACATGACTTCGTTGTCAAGCATTTTGAATTTTCCTATACGTGTATTTTGATTGGTCAATCTAGCTTTTGTAACAACGTTTTCCCCTTGCGAAGGATTGTTAATTAATTTGAAACTTTTAAAACCATTTATTTTACATTCAACATCATCACTTGATAAGACACCGAGGGTGTTGAAACAAAATGGCTAGTTTTGTAGTGATTTTATAACATATTTATGTTATTAATTTTTTAAAAATAAATAATTACATATATATATGTATACACACACACACACACACACACACACACACACACACATATATATATATATATATATATATATATATATATATATATATATATATATATATAGAGAGAGAGAGAGAGAGAGAGAGAGAGAGAGGGAGGCAGAGAGGCAGGCATGGTGGAGTAATGGATAGCGGCTTGGACTTTCGAATCGTAGAGCCGATTTCCAATTCCTGTCGAGTCTATTGCATTCAATCTTGAGAAAGCTATGAATCCTCTTCTTCTCCCTCCAGCTATGTCACGTTGTTCTCAATTACCGATCTACATAATCTCCGTATACCTACTATACACCCACATGGATCTACCCATAATTATTTGACAATCAAACCTTAGTACTGAGATTGCTAAACCTGAGGTTGCAACGCCGGAAGTCTGTTGCAAAACGATAAGAGGCAAGGTGTTTTTCTTCTCTCTCTGTCAGTTGCCGTTGTTTGGTTTGGGAGTACATTTTTCTTCTATTTCTCTTCTTTTACTAAGTTCACTCCCCTGCCACTCGTAGCGTCACTTTCCGAGAGAATACGCTACAATATATTGGGTGTATTTGAAAAAGTAACATTTCATATAAATTTTATCTATATTCCGGACCGTTTTCTCAGTTTTTACTAGCAAAACAAAACACTCACTTATAAAGATATTTAGCCCTTAAAATGCATAGCTTGTAAACGTTTTCTGATTCTACTTTGTTTTACAATTTTTAGATTGTAAATTTTAAATTCTAATATTTAATTTTTAGATTTTAATAAATTTAAACAATTTTTAAAACATTCATTCATTTAACTGAAAACAACACCTTTTCCTTTATTTTTATAACTTAGTTAACTTCACGTATTAATTTGCACTGTTTGGTCACAACAGTGATCTCTTAGGCCGACCATTAATTCTACGTCCAATGATATTAATGCTTGAGTTTGATCATATCGATGTTACACTTTGTGAAATCGGGAAATATTATTTGACTTTGCAGTAAACTCGTCGTCTCATTCCATTTTGCCTAGAAAATGCTTCATTTGACTAAAACTGGTAGAATGCGTTCTTTGATGACCTCTGGGACACCTCGTATGACATTCGAGGTCAAACACAAATATTTTGTGCTTTTGCAATTAAGATTTCAATTGAGATTATTCATGCGCTAAATGGATTTTTTCCTTCTTTTTTGTATTGGATTGATTGAATCATCCAGCTTTGTATAAATTACCAGGACGTAGCCAACGGAATCTTGCCTATCACACTGACAGCACATGTTTCTTGATAATAACTGCGACGTTCGAAAATACTTGACCTGGACAGTTAATCCACAATTTTGTTGAATTTACCAGAACTTATTCATATATATATATATCATATTATATTATATTTGTATTATAATACATTATAATAATAACCTTTTAAATCGCTACACAAAACCTTTCATGTTTCAATAGTTTGATTAATCAAAATATTAAATACTCGAAGTAGTGGTCATTATAATAATCAAAGTATTGAATTTTATAAGAATCAAAGTATTGAATATTACAATATTTAAAGTGTGGAAGCATTAAAGCTTTTGTGTAGTGATTTCAAAATGTTTTTATTATTATAGCTTATTATCGCTTATAATACAAATATAATAATAATATATTGCTCTACTTTGCATTGAACACTATTTTAAAAAAAATTGCTACGTATTGTGGACTTTTACTTCATTCGTACGTTCTCTCATTTGTTTGTTTATATATATATATATATATATATATATATATATATATATATATATATCGGTGAATATGGTAGACAAGGTGCTTTGATATAGGTTTTTAAACAATTTCTAATGTGTTCTAATAATTCTTCTTTTTTTTTCGGATGATAAATTGTATAAAAACTGTCCGATTGTTCTTTTTATGCAAACTCTTTCGGCTATACATTTAGCCATTTTCAATGTTGAAATATATTAACTGTTAACAAGAAATAGTTCATTGTATATTTGTATTACATAATGTTTTCATTTTCAAAACACGGTCAAGATATTGTGTCCATGTTCATAGTTGATATTACTGAGTGTTATTTTTGTTGCTGTTTTTATTATTAAGGCTTCCATTTTTTTTAGCATGTTTTTTTATATAAATACATACATACAACAAACTATTTCTAGTTAACAGTTAATATATTTCTACATTGAAAATGGCTAAATGTATAGCCGAAAACGGTCGGATAAAAAGATCGTGGCTCTTGGGTCACTGTTCCTAGGTTAACCGTATAGTTGGATGAGTATCGCTGCAGAACTGAGTGAGTATATTGAGTCTAGTTTATGTCTTCTTCTGGCCCGTGGTACAGTTGGTATGACGTTTGCGTTGTATCGAAACGGTACCGGTTCGATTCCCGGTAGTGGATGCGCACTGCTGATGAGTCTGAAATAGGAAGAAACGGCCGTCCAGGGCATTCTGTTGAGGATTATTTTGGGCTCGATGAATTAGGATATATGATTATTCTAAAACACCCCCACCCCCCAAAAAAATTCTTCACTGTATATCCTTGCTTGACACAGTTAATGCTCGTGAGGAGCGGCTCTTGCGACACTATTCCGAGGTTAACCGTATACTTGGATGAGTATCACTGCAGAACTGAGTGAGTAGCGGCGATATATCGAGTCTGGTTTCTGTCTTCTTCGTCACCGAGTCCCGTGGTACAGTTGATATGACATCTGCTTTGTATCGAAACGGTACCGGTCCGATACATGAACTGTTGATGAGTCTCAAATAGGACGAAACGGCCGTCCAGTGCTTTCTGCATTTTGTTGAAGATTATTCTGGGTTCGATGAATTATCATTTCAAGTCATCCCATAAGTTCTGTCCGAATTTTGAATAAAGAAAACAAGTGACCAAATGTTACATTTAATTACAGATTCAATCAACAATGTATTTTCCATGATTATCTATGACTTCCTTCCATCTATTAACAAGCTTACTAATTCAATTAGTGTAAAATTCTTTTGGCTTTGATTCGAAGAACTCACAAATGTCACTTTTAACCTCTTCCTGTGTTACAAAAGCTGTTTCTTCCAAATGATTATGTAAGCTACAAAACAAATGGTAGTCTGAAGGAGCAAGATCGGGAGAATAAGGTGGATGAGGAATTTTCTCCCAACCAAGTTCTTCGATCTTTTGTGACGTGATTCTTGCTGTGTGGGGTCGCGCAATGTTCTGATGAAACATCACCCCTTTTCGATTCACTAGAGCAGGTCTTTTTTCCTCAAAGATTGGTTCAAACGCTCTAAATGCTGACAGTATATTTGAACATTAATTGTTGCATTCGGTGGTAAGAATTCAAAGAGCATTATTCCTTGGTGATCCCACCAGATTGAAAGAAGAACCTTTTGCCCATGGAGTTTCCTTCTCAGCTGTGGCTGGGGTCCTTTCCCTTTACCAAGCCACTGTCTACGACGCTTAACATTTCGATAAAAGATCCATTTTTCGTCGCCAGTCACAAGTCTATCCAAAAAATGTGAACCATTTGGCGAGAATGGAGAGAAGAGAAGATGTCAACTCGGGATTTGAGGTTGTTTTCAGACAATTCATGAGGCACCCATTTTCGAAGTTTTGGAACTTTTCCAAGTTGTTGAAGATGACGATGAACAGTTGTATGGTTTGAACTGAGAACCACTGCCAATTACTCAACTGATAAAGCATGATTTTCTTCAAGGGCACCTTCAAGAAGCTTTTCATCAAACTCAACTGGACGTCCGGCTCGATCTTTATCTACAAGGGTGAAATCTCCACCTCTGAATTTTGCAAACGATCTTCTTCAAGTTCTTTCATTCACACATTTCTCTCTATAAACTGAGTGAATGTTTCTAGCCGCTTCGGCTGCTGAGTTTCCTTTCTTGAACTCATAAAGCATTATGTGCCTCAAATGATTCTTGGGTACTTCCATGTTAGCAGGGATTTAATCAAAGAAAATTTAATTTTATTGTTCTCTGAAATAAAATTTGATCAGTTTAAATGCATCTAAACATAAAAATAATGTTCAGCTCCATTAGACATTATAAAAATACTCTTTAAATTTCGTTCATTTCGACAAAAAGTTAAAATTCGGACATAACTTATGGAATGATCTGATATATGATTACTCTAAATTACCCCCCACCCTCCAAAAAAATTTCTTCACTGTATATCCTTGCTTGACCCAGTTAATGCTCGTGAGGAGCGGTTAAGAGTCAATAAGCAGACGTGGCTCTTGGGACACTGTTCCGAGGTTAACCGTATACTTGGATGAGTATTACTGCGGAACTGAGAGAGTAGCGGCGATATATCGAGTCTAGTTTGTGTCTTCTTCTTCACCGAGGCCCGTGATACAGTTGGTAGTACGTTTGCTTTGTATCGAAACGGTACCGGTTCGTTTCTCGGTAGTGGATGCGCACTGCTGACGAGTCCCAAATAGGTCGAAACGGCTGTCCAGGGCTTTCTGCATTCTGTTGAATATTATTCTTGCCTCGATGAATTAATTATGATTACTCTGCATCCCCCACCCACAATTTCTTCACTATATATATATATATATATATATATATATATACATACATAGTGTCTTTGTTTTCAGTACATGTTTAGATATGTAAAGAAAATTCTTTAGATGTCCTGAACTTAGCGTAATATTTAAAATATTGGGGCTACAATTTTAATGATGAGTCTAACAATTTTGAACTACTTTTATTTTTCTTCTATGTATTGACTCCATTTAAGACGTGGTTGATCATGACCCGCCACAACCTCTTATCGCGTGTAGCTCTTAGTAATGTTTCTTTTTTACAATCCCTTCCACTCACCATTCCGCCATCTATTCGCAAAGAATCTTCTGTCTTGTGTGTCAGAAATTCTTCAAGCTCTTCTTCCGAATTATGTGTTCCAGAAATCTCAGTTGTCTCTTTCTATAAAATGCTCCCTTTTGTTTCCAGTTTCTTTAAAACTTCCTCGTTGCTTACACGCTCTGTCCATAGTATTGCCAGCAATTCTTCTGTAAAATCATATCTCCGTTGCCTGAAGTCTTCTCTCTATCTGTGAGGAAATTTTCCATCACGAGCAGCCATAATTATATAGATAATATACAGATAGATGCCAGATATTACATAGCAATTTAGTGCTCTTTTATTTGTTTCTAAAGGAATGTTTCTGTTTCTTAATTCTTTGCTTAGTTTCTGTAAGGTATCTTTTGATAATCCAATGACCGTTCGAATTTCAGTCTCTCATTTTCCTTCTTTTTTTTTTTTTTTGTTGTTTTTGACATCTCCAGTTCGTAGGTAACGTTTATCTCTTGAAGACGAATTCAATAATTTGTGTTGTTTTCTTACGAAAATAGTCCTCGGTATGACGATAAACTACATCCGGCAGCAAGGCCTCTGATCGAGGGATTAGAGATTTTGATGAACGTGGAAACACCTTTTAATTTCTATTGTTCTCAGGAACCCAGATAGGTTCAAATAGTGCCCCCCCATAAAAACCCAAAACACTATTGTGTCCTGGGTAAGACGATAAACTACGTCCAACATCAAAGCCTCTGATCAGGAGGTTTTGAGGATCGTGAGACCACCTCTTAATTGTTAGTGATCCCAGGTCCACCCTAACCCGGGGTGGTAGCACCTGTTAGGGTCGCAGCTATGGGCAAATAGTTAACCCCCAAACTGGAGTCAAAACACTCTGAAAATGTAAAAATCGCTTTTATTATCAGCAATAAATTTTTTGAGGAAAAATTATCACCAGCAATATATTACCTGCAATATATTTTTGAAGGAAAAAATATTACCAGTAATAAAAATTTTGTTGGCATTAAATAACCCATTGAGGTGTTGATATGCCACAAATCAAAACAAACCCCCACCAAACCAACCGACTAATAAAGCATAAAAATACATTTTTACAGTAAAATACAGGTAATACATTTTTATAGAAAAAATTCGTAGTGAAATTACCAGAAATATATTTTATCTGTAGTTCAAGGTATACAACTGCGTCCGAAATATTTAGATTTCGACATTAAATAATACATAGACGTGGATATGACGTTAAACAAATCCAACAAATGAAACCAAAATATGCAACGTAAAACACACGTAATTTATTATGTTCAAACAACTACACAAATGCTGAGTATCATCTACCATGTATACAATTGTGAAAGCAGAATAGCTTATATCGTATTTTTGTACTTTGAAGCCTCCCAGAAGTTAAATTTCGGCATTAAATTACTCATATGCCGTCACAAAAAATAATCCAATCAAATTCTTACGCAAAAATGATCGTTAGAAATTTTTAAAGAATTTTTTTTTCCAAGTAACGAAAAAGCAAACGACCGTTTTGGGGTTGTTTTTTTTTCGTTTTTTTTTTTTTGTTTTTTTGTTTTTATATCCGGTCTTTTCTTTTCTATCAAATGACTTATAATTCTTCGGCATCAGTCAAAGAAAAGAAGTTATTTAAAAGTTATGTCCTTCTTCTCAGTCGGCGACTTCATCCATCTTTCTTGGTGAGCAATGTCGAACAACGGGCCAGAAGACGAACGTGTCTGCAGGCTTCGTAGGTTGCAGACCCCAGGAACTGCGCTCGTTTTCGTCTCTCACGAGAATTTCTGTCACGTCATGGCACAGTATCCGCCTTTATTATTCTTCTTTTGCGTCTCAAGGGTCCAATTCACTCTCATCGTGAAGTCATTTATTCCTGTGATCATATTGTGTTCGAATAATTCTCTCGATCCGATTATTATTATTATTATTATTATTATTATTATTACCAACAGCAGCACCATTGCCTTCATCGTCATCAATATTATCTCACTTCACCATCGACTTTCCGATAAAACAATGACCCAAAACACTCAACGATGATCAAGTATTTGAATTTCACGCGATTTTCATACTAATTCACCGAGACGATACAGGTGACATTGCATATAACAGTTAAACATAAGTTTACAGCAATAGATGGTGCTATTGAGCTACGATAGATGCATAATTTGTGTATTAATTATTGTATTTTTTACATGTAACATCTACTGTTCCAGCAAAACACATACACTATCTATCTATCTATCTATCTATCTATCTATCTATCTATCCCGTTCTGTTCATTATCTATCGCATTCAGTTCATTATCTATCTATCTATCTATCTATCTATCTATCTATGTCTGCTCATATCTATCGATCTATTTATCTATCTTTTTGTAGGTATGTTACCTATCATGGTTAAAAGATTGTTTGACATTCTTCACAGGACACACGCATAAATACACAAAGACAGACGGAAACACACACACGGCCACACACACATATATACAAACGGGCACTTTTATAATTATTAACGCTTTACCTCTGATATCGAGCACTTTTGTTTAATTTATATATATATATATATATATATATATATATACATATATATATATATATATATATATATATATATATATATATATATATATATATATGTGTGTGTGTGTGTGTATGTGTGTGTGTGTGTGTTTGCGTGTGTGTGTGTTTGCGCGTGTGTGTGTGTGTGGAAACAAAAAATGCCAATACTCAATACTATCAACTATGAACACAGCCACGACCTACTGACCGTGTTTGGAAAATAAATCATTCCTATAACTCTATATACATACATAAAAAATCTATCTGTGTACGTATATATTTATATACACTGGCGTGCAAAAGCTTTGAGCCAACTACATAAAATGAATATAAGTCTCTATTTTGTTAAGAAGTTTAGGTTGCATTATCCTTTTATCAGCAGTATTTGTGAATTTTGAGGATCAGAAAATAAGATGATGCGTGTTTGTCTAACTGAAGATAAACTGCTTGGAGCAGCCTGATGCTGAAGAAAATGGCCATGTAATCCTGTCGAACTAGTGAAAGATCTGAGTTGCTAAAGTCTTGATAATATTTAGATTTCTAAGTATGAATTATTCTATTATACTAATCTGAGTGTAATATGCCTTGGTAAACTATTCTTATAGAATACTTTTTTTATACTAAAATCATGGCTAAATTTTATGCCGAAAAAAATATGAAGGATAGATTGGAATTTGCGCAGAAGATAAGTCAACGAGAGATAGCCGGGTGGCTAGGAATTTCCCCAAAAAATGTTGAAACCATCCGAAAGCTTTTTGACCACACAAGTTAGATAAGAAATGGGAAAGAAAAACTGATAGAGTTTTGGTAGAAAAGTTAACAGCTAGATAAGTGAAGAGTGAATTGAGTTTAAGTAGTGAGGTTTAAGTTGACAGAATAGTATGAAAAGCACGACTTGAAAGTGTTTATAGCAAAGAAAAAAACAAAAAATAAAACAAAAAAAAAGACATTGGAATAGAAGATAGAATTGCTCAAAAGAATATCTAACGTGGGATACTGGAACATGGCAAAAAGTAATCTTTAGTGATGAATGTCATGAAAGATAATCTCTATATATAAAAGAGAGATGTCTGTCTGTGATACCGTTTCACTCGAAATCCATCCATCCATCCGATTTTGACCAAATTTGACACACACACACACACACACACACACACACACACACATATATATATATATATATATATATATATTAGTAGCATGTTTTTTTTAAGACATGTCTCATTGAATAATTTTGACAGATTTTGCCTACTTATTTTCAGTAAGATCCACTCATATTCACGAACAAGCTTCTTAGTATTTTTATTAAAGGAAGAGAGAAAATTACCATGTTGATACATATTCATTTATTCAGAGTACTTTTGACATTAGCACAATGTCATCATCAGGTTGTTGTTGTTTGTTTTTCTCTAAGACAAAATTGTTATGATCATTCGGAAGTTAAAATTTTAACTATGAAAAAAAAACTCTATGCATTGTGTGGATTAGATTTCACAATGTAAACGTCAGGGGAGGTAACTAAGTTTGAAATGTCTATATGTTTCTTTTATCGTAATTATTCTCTCTTTTAATAAGGATGGTAAAAACATTATCCGTGAATATGAGAGGATCCTATCGAAAATAAGTAGACAAAACTTGCCTAAATTATTCAGTGAGATGTCTTAATATATATATGTATGTGTATATATATATGTGGCATCCAACCGTTACGTCAAATTATGACGTCAGCCGATCCCGGGTTTTATCCTGATCGCGGCGCCAATTGTGATGATCTAACCTTTAAGTTATTCGGATGGGAATCTGGTTAGATTCGATATCAGCCTCGTCGTTCCCAACTCGCTTCCAACGTCTGGTTACCGAAGTAACTACTTTGATCGCCAGTCTGCCTACCCACGTTGTGAATTGATCTTAGGCAGACGAAATCAATCAGCGTAGGGACCGTACTGCAAGCTTGAGTTCGAATGACGGCGGGATCGCACAAGTACGTGCAAAAGAAAAGAAAATAATAAATCGAAAATGGTATTAAAAAAAGGATAACAATACTTTATATCTGGTTGCTGGATACATAGGACTGCGTCTCTCTCCCGACCCGCTATGTGGATTGTGACACGTGGTTTTTAGGCGAGTCTTAACATCTTAAGTTGTCTGTTCCTTAATAAACTGGCTCTTGGTGTGTCTTCAGGCGAAATCCACAAAGCTTATTTTGGTGGTGTGAGTCTAAGTCGTTCTTCAAAAAATAAATTGTTCTTGGTTAGAAGATGAGTTCGGAAGTTGCGCGAATCTTGGTCAGCTTCTTAGTAAGCGGGGCTTCAGAGCTCTCAACTGGAACTGTCTCTCCAACTCTCCAAACTCTCCAACTCAAAAACTGCTTTTCGCTCGCTGCGACTTTGCTTATATGGACGCCGACCCAAACCGGGGTGGTCTCGTCGGGGTTTGAGGTTCCTTGATAAGTCTAAATCCATAAACCCCTTCTTTATTTTCGGTCAGGAATTTTCCACTCCTTTCCATTTTTGGAAGTCTTCTCTTACCCCCACCTTCTGTTATTCTCATATGGACACCTCACCATGCTCCAGAGGGGCGTCAACGGTCTTCCCCACTTATTCGTAGTAATCCCTCATACTTAAACTCTCTGCGGCTGCCTCCTTGCGTCACATGATCACCTCCGCCTGGCTGGTTAGCATTCAACCAATGTTCGATCAACAGTGTGGGCGTGACTAGACTAGCCTTGTTCTTAAAAAAATATATATTTTGCTCAAAGAAAAAAATTATCTTTTTCTTTTCCTTTTCTTTCTTTTGTTTCTCTCTTCTTCTCTGGCCGCCAAGAGGACAATACGACCCGTAGAGTGATAATCTCAATTCTTATCCTAACGTCACGGCATATGGAATTCTTCATCAGATTTTCGCCAGCACCAAGAGGCTAGTCAACCAGACACACTCATTCTTCGGCGCCAACGAAATATTGTTTCGCTGTCATATTCAAATTCCAACACAACCCAGATGTATTTTCTCTCTATGACACCTCCCATCGACAAAGACCCAACCTAGAGATGGCTCTCTTTGTGTGTGGTCAACAGATGACCTATTAAATTGTTTTCAGACAGCATTGTTTTCGACTATCAAAATAACATTTTCAAATGTCTCTTCTCGTAGGTGACTTTATCTTTAAAATTTCCTCGCAGGGAATTTCACCACTCCTGATAATCTGTTTGCCACAAAGACGCAGTTAATTTTTTATCTATCTAAACAAAACAGTGTATCAACCTGGACTTTGTCAGCTAGCCCTACGACAGTGGCCGTCAGAATTTTCACCATGTTTTCAATTATCAAAATAACATTGCCAAATGTCTCTGTCGTGGGTGGCCTTACTTTATCATATAAGTCAAGTCTCGCCTCTCTTTTTCTTTCTTTTCTTTCTCTTTTTCCTTTCCTTCTTTTTCCCTCTTTTGGCGCCCCTAAATGGTGTCACACACACACACACGCACACACACACACACACACATATATATATATATATATATATATATATATATATATATATATATATATACTGAGAACGAATAGAGTCCAATTCCAACATTAGTAACATTCAATTTAAAAGAGGGTCCAATAAAAAAGTAGATCAATATTCTTTATTTTAGGATATTACATCAACAACATGCGTACGCATCGAAACATGATTGTATTTGTGTAGCGTTTTTACATGTTTTGATGTAATATCATAAAATGGAGAGTGTGTATATATATGTATATATATATATATATATATATATATATATATATATATATATAATCATTTTCGCCCGAATCTATCTTACATATTTACAAGTCTACAATTCGTCCAAGCTTAGAATATTGCTGCCACATATATTCTAGTGTTCCTTTTATATATTTTGAGATCCATGATAAAATGCCAAAAAGAATCTGTAATTTAAATATTCCTGACCTGACATCTCGGCTTCAGTCAACTTACCACCATTGTAATGTATCCCCTATTGTGATTCTTCTATAAATACTTCCATGATAATTGTTCTGATGGACTCTCTTGTATGGTACTTTGAGTCTATGAATTTAAGCGCAGTACTAGATTGGCAAAAAGGTCTCATCATTTTACATTTGAAATAACTACATGTAATCATAATTTCTTTTCTAACAGTTATTTTTCTCACACTTCTCGCTTGTGGATCACTCTTCCTGTTTCTTGTCTTTCAGGAAAATTTGATCTTCAAAATTTCAATGTCAATCATTATCTACTGTCTTCTTAATATTTTTTTGTAACCCTATGCGTATTAGTGGCTTTATTGCCTTGATTGGGATAAAATTGTTAATATATATATATATATATATATTCAAAAAGTGTGGTTGGTTCTGCACAAAGCCTTCACCATTATAATCAAATCATATGTGCTATTGTCTGGGCTGTCGGCTCCTTGGAATTGAGATGCTTGACTCTCATATATTGACCATATATGTATGACCATATATATATATATATATATATATATATATATATATATATATATATATGTATATATATATATGTGTGTGTGTGTGTGTGTGTGTGTGTTTTGAACAATAAATAATTAAAATTTTCACATACACTGTGTTGTATATTAATATTTAGTAGAACAGTCTACCCCAGCGAGCGAAATAAAGAGTTCAGTTCGACATTCCAACCACCTGAAGAAGGCCGGAGCGTACAACGGCCGAAACGTTGTGATAAATATGGCGACAAAGATGAGGGTAATAGTCCGAATAATGTAAATAATGTACATAATACCTCATCTCAGAAATATAGACAGACTCTAATATTTTTTATTTTAATATTTGAATTAGGTTCCTCGACTAGTTTAAGCCAGCATGGCCCTCATCATGAGGGAAAAAAAATCCCTGCTTGTTAGTAGCATTGAACTGCAGGAGTGAATGACTGTCTCTGAAGAAAGTGAACTACATATAGATTTCATTTGTGTTCGTTAATTTTGGTCAGTCATTTTATTGGTTAAACGACCTGTTTCTACTAAGACAGAGGATGGGAGATTCCTTACTTTCAGGATTCCCTCCTTAGTCATTTTGACAGTTTTATCGATTACTGGAAAGGGAATGTGTGTGTTAAGTGCCTGCCATCTTTTAGTATTTTGGGAGTGTGTGTGTGTCTGATGTATGTATGCGTATATATTTGTGTGAGTGTGTGTATAAGTGTGAGACCTCAACACCTCTGCAAGCATGTCTGTCCTGTGGGGGTGAGAAATGTGGGTAGGGCTTGATTTATGGGGTTATATATTAAATATATTCTGTTAAATTTGTGATCGAGGCCGTCTGGACAAAGTGTTTTGAAGCGCAAAATCTTTTTTTTTCATGTTCCTCCAGTATTTTTTCTAAGGTTATATTTTGTGTCTATTTCCATTTTTACAATAATAGTGAATTTCGCATGACTTTTAAAATCATCTTTTTCTTGGCGAAAATGTTGTTCTACAGGTAATAATCTTTTTTTGTGAGGAGCCGATTTGATTACGATAATTATTAATTCTGTAGAGAAAGGGCCATTGAGATTTTTTCCCACATAATGTTTCTTTCGTAGTGTGAATTCTAATAAGTAAATTATCTTATGACTTCTACAGTTAGAGTTACGGTAGATTTTTTTTTTTTAATGTAGATTTAGTGACTGAGCTAGTGAACGAATTTGTGTGTCTAATGTGGTTCCCGCATAAGCTTCTTTTGTTGTTAGATGGTTGCGAAAATCCTGTTGTTTTTATTTATTGGTCTATTATGGATTACCTTATCATTTGAAATGTGGTTACTACCTATAATTTCCTTTAGGTTCTTAGGTCTACCATATGCTAGAAGGCTGGGTACCTTAAACAAAGCTTTTTTAGGTCTGGTTTGACTTTTCCCGGCGACTTTTGATTGATTTAGTGGAGGAAGAGTCGGGTTGAAAGTGGTAACTAAAGGGATGTGTCCGGATTTATTTTTGACTTTATACGTTAGGGTGTCTTCTTTAGATATGGAAATTTCGATATTGATTTGTTCCCTGATATATATATATATATATATATATATATATATATATATATAGTCTCCTTCTTGAGAACAACCCTCTCGACACATGGGCATGATACCCCAACACTACTTCTGACACTGTGTCATCTACTGGAAAATATACCAGAGTGATGACTGTCTGGCAAAAGACAAGGAAACCTACGGTATCCAACCTTAAACTGAATTCATCGATTATTGTTATCATTTCATGTATATGCAGGTTTATGGAAAAAATCGACTGTAGGTCATAGCGTCAACGTCCTTATTCAATCCTTGTGGTCTGACGCTACCGAATCGCAAGCAAAGTATTGTACAAAAAAAAAACACGACTAGAAGATTCTCAACAGCAGCAACAAATAAAATGGAGAGTGCATTTAACTTGAATAACAAATAATAACAATCTCCAGATGCTGACATTTTCCACTGCTTCGCAAAAAAATATTAGACAGGAACCCACCGTCATTACTGGAGAGAGCAATAGCAGTGGATTTCAGAAACTTTTCTTTGTAAGGAAACTGGTAATCTTATATATATATATATATATATATATATATATATATATATATATATATATATATATATATATATATATATATATATATATATATATATATATATATATATATATATATATATATATAAAAAAATAAAAAAAAAAGTGAACATTGAAGTCAACAGACTGTTTCATTGACTTCAGTGTTCACTTTTATATTTACATACCCTCTATCTCTGATATTGAGTACATAAATATAGCACACTTTAAGACTATATTTCTTCATATATATATATATATATATAGAGAGAGAGAGAGAGAAGAATAGACTGGTCAATAAATTAGGAGAATTTGAGATAATTATAATTAAGTAAATTCATCGAGTCTAAGAGAAACCTCAACAGAAAGCAATGGACGGCCGTTTCGTCCTATATTTATGACTCATCAGCAGTGCGCATCCACTACCGAGAATTGAAATCCGAACAGTTACCTTATCAGGTAAACGTTATATCAACTGTACCAATGGGCCTCGGTGACGCAGAGTAGCGAATCAGACTCGATATGCGCTCTGCTGATGAGTCACAAATATTGGACGAAACGGCCGTCCAGTGTTTTCTGCATTCTATTGAGGTTTCTTCTAGACTCGCTTACTTAATTATAAATAACATTAAACAAGTCGTTTTTGCGTGTAGGTTCAATTACAGTCACTTAAACGAATATAACTTTGGAAAAGTATGAATCAATCTCTACACCCTCCATCTATGGCTTGAATAACAAAGCCGACTGGGTCCTATAGCTTTGTTTTGGCAACCAGTCTATCACTGAAAGAAACAGCAACCTCCTGCGGGAAAAAAACTTCTGCCTAGTCAGTGATGAATCGAAATAGACATGATCGCCAAAGCGTGTATCACGTATGGCAATTAACTGGCTGATTACTAGCAAAACCGATTTGAATGATTCTCTGCGAAACAACAGTAATTTCATCTAACAAACTTACAAGACTGCAGATAGTCGGATTTTGAGTAAAGGTTTCATTCTTTGTCGCCTTATCGCAGAATAATTACTGAGAGGATAGTTTTAAGAGAAGAAATACTAAAACCCTCCTGGCTGCTATACAAAAGTATTATTTTCCGCAGAGAATATATATTAAACCTATGAGTAAGATGCTTCGTTAACGACAGCTCAAAAAATAACAACAAACACCTTATGCTTATTGGCTTAATATTTCTATCGATTCAGTGTTGAGCAAGTATAATGTTAAAAAATACGTCAAAAACCGACATTATTTTTGCACCAACCTAATACAAGAAAGTTATTATGCATTTAACAAGCTCTTTATTACAAAGAAACGGGAAACTTTAGGCATTTATATATTTATTTGCCTGATCTCATATTAAAAACGTGTGCTTTAGTACCGGAAGTGCTTTTTTTTCATAAAATACCAATAATTATAAAGTATTTTCCATGCTAGCCCCAATCTATAAATATATATGCTATTTTCTTAATTAAAAAAAAACAAAACTTATACTTAAAATCAGGAAGAGGCAGCTGAAATTTCTAGGACAGTAATGAGGAAGGAAGGCTTGGAAAATCTGATACTCACAGGTCATAGAGAAAGCGGGACAGAGGAAAGCAGCGCGTAGAAAACTTCATAACCTTGAATAAATGGTTGATAGAACAGGGTTCGGGAGAAATAACAAAAAGACAAAACTTATTAAGAGCTACAAGGGACAGGAAGATGTGGAGAGCCATGATCGCCTACGCCCTGAAGGGACAGGATTATGTGGAGGGCCATGATCGCCTACGTCCTGAAGGGGCAGGAAAATGTGGAGAGCCATGATCGCCTACGCCCTGAAACGACAGGGAAACGTGGAGGGCCATGATAGCCTTCGTCGTGAGAGGACAGGAAAATGTGGAGGACCATGATAGCCTACAGCCTGAAGGGACAGGAAAATGTGGATTTCTATTATCGCCTATGTCCTGAAGGGACAGGAGAACGTAGAGAGCCATGATCGCCTAGGCCCTGAAGGGACAGGAAAATGTGGATTGCCATGACCGCCTACGCCCTGAAGGGACAGGAAAATATGGAGAGCCATGATCGCCTACGCAGATGCACGTCACGTAACAGAAGAAAGAAATTAGATGTACGAAAAATTAATTATTGCGTTGAAAACAGACATAATTAGAAACGACAAGAGGAATACTTCACCAAAATTAGTTGACAATATCAAAAGGGAAAAACGTTATAGAATGAATTACGATGGATATACCCGTGTCAATATATTATTGATACCCGTTTATTTCTTTTCCTTTTGTCTTTGAGAAGTGCCAACTTCTACGACTGAAGTTCTTCTCTTATCCATTTTCATTATGTCGGTTTTTATTGCATTCATTTTGAAATTTTATTATTTTCCCTCGAACTAAAATTCTCATCTCTCTATTAATCAACTGAAAATAATAATAATAATAATAATAATAATAATAATAATGATGATGATGATGATGATAATAATAATAATAATAATAATAATAATAAAACTGTCAAAATACAAGAATCTTGAAATAGAAATCTGAAAAATGTGGCACATGGGAACATCAACAGTCCCTGTTGTAGTTGGAGCCCTTGGATTGGTTGGAAAAGATTCCAGTAGACTAATTGAAGGGATTCCTGGAAGCCCATGCCTCAAAGAGAAACAAAAAGAATGTTCTGACAAGTACAGACCACACTTTACGAAGGGCTTTATCTATGTAATTTTTTTTTTTTTTTTGTCAGTGGAAAGTGTCATGATGCCATTTCTAACCTTAGGTCCCTGATCGAGACCCGGAAAGAAATGAGTAAACGCCAGAAATCAAAGGTAATAATAATAATAATAATAATAATAATAATAATAATAACAACAACAACAACAACAGCTCATTCTAGTAATTTAAATGAAAAAATATAAGGTTTGGAGGTTGAAAAACCGGTTCTTGTACGATCACCGAAGTTAAGCAACTTCGAACCTGGTCAATATTTAGAGGGGTGACCACTTCGGAATAGCAGGTGACGTAATCTTGTGTGTGCAGATGCTGTAACAGATGACGTCCGGGAATTGGAAATCGGCTCACCGATTTCCAAATCCAGTTGGGGTCGTTTTATTAGCTTCCGCGCAAATCCAATTGAGAAAGGTATGAATCCACCTCTTTTCCTGAACCCCCAGCTATGGATTAATTAGTAAGACTTGTTTCAGTGAATGATTATTATCTGTCCAACTGTCTTACGATCTAAAAAAATTTCCGGTTTTAACCTGCAAAAGGTTGATAGGCTGCAAAGAATACAAGTCAATCATCATCATCATCATCATCATCATCATCAAAACTAGTAGCTGCTCTCTATATCACTATTTCTCTATGTACATTCTTTCATGTGTGTGTATGAGAGAGAGAGAGAGAGAGAGAGAGAGAAAGAGTGAGTAAGTAAAAAGAGAGAAGGAGAGATTTTCCATACGTGTGTAAAGATGATTATTTTATTGAAAATTGATAAAAAATGCTTTCTTTTTTTATTTTTGTAAACAATGCGTTATTTTTCAGGTCATAGGAGAATCGTAATTAAATGTCTACATGTTGATCGTCTGCTTTCTCCAATCTGGGATGGATTCACTACGAATTCTCCATTATGAAAGCAAGTAGGTTTCCAAAGCCTCGCCCTGAAAAAAAAAAAAAAAAAAATCAGAAATTGCTATCCAGCTACAAACTCTGGTCTATAAGATAGAATGAAATGCCGTATTTGGCGAAATCTCCGTGCGCGACAGTGCGGACGATTGGCAAAAACGTAAGCAAATCAAAAGAGAATGAAAGGTGCAATGCAGTGAAGAAAAAGAAAGCTAATGGTTATGTGCCAACATTTGCAGAAGCCTAAAGACGGGAGGCGTTTTCTAACAGGAAGTAGTGCAATCATTCGCTTCAAAGATTTTACCCACTTTCAATGGCGAAAGCGCTCAGCTCTTTTTCTTAACGTTCAATAAGTTTCTTTCTTTCTTTCTTTATCTCGTTTTGCCCAATAAAAAATGGAAACGAAAAAAAATCTCGTCTTCCCAATCCTGATTCCTCCCTGTTTTCTATAAGTGAACTCAAGCTATGTCAGTGCAAAATTGCGCAATCACTCATTATATAATACCCACAAAAAAGATAGGCTGAGGTAAAGAATTTTCTTTTTCCTTCTTCCTATTTGTTTGTTTGTTTGTTGAGGGGATGTGATTCGCTTCTTCAAAGTTATAAAATGATTGACGCTGTCTCTGTTTCGTCCTATCCTCTTGTGCCCGTCAAACACGCATATCCACACACGCAGACCCCGAAGAAACTCTGCCTTCATCCGAGGCCTACTGCTGTTTGTTTCCTGTCTTAGGGTTTCCTGTATCATTCTCGCTGGTGTTCCGCGCCAACAACTGAAGATAAGTTTTTTTTCTGGATCACTAAGTCGCTCGCCACCCATGATTGGGCTTCCATAGTTGTCGTTGGGAAACAATTTCCTCTTTGACAACGCCCATATGCCTAAAAGGAGGCAAGGACGCTTTCCTACGTTTCCGATTCGAAGATATTCGCCTGAAATCCCTTCAAGATCCTATGCATTGCTTTTATGAATTACAGAGCAGAGATTCGCTTTTAGAACCTGCTAAAAAAAGAAGAATCTACATCCCTGTTGGATATAAATATGTACAGATAAGGCAATTCGACGTGATGTAATGGTTAACAAGTTTATTTCGCTAGATCAACTAGGACTGAGTAGGGAGTTCGATCCTCACAGAGTGCTCCAAAATTTCAGCCTTGTCGCGCATCTAAGCTATGCTTAGAAAATCATTTGTAAACTTCGATGTGGTCTAATGATTAGCAAGCTTGTCTCGCTTTATCATTTATGACTGAGTAGAAAATTCCCTATAGAAGGTAGCGACGGAGAGTGTGAAGAAGGGACTAAGCATACACTAGAAGACAGAATGCATGGTCATCAGTAAAATGATGAGCCCAAAATGCGATTTGCAGGTCGGGAACACTAGAATTAAGCAGGTGCGAAAATTTAAATATCTGGGAATCGTTTGGGCAGAGGACGGTAAGTGCGACACTGAGATCCGTAGGCGTATTGGAATGGCCAAGATACATTCCAAAAGCTGGGCAGAGTATTCCGAAACTGGAGGATTTCTTTGGTAACAAAGAAAAGAACACTGAGATGTTACGTGACATCTGTCTTTCATTAAGGCAGTCAATTTTGTCGATTTCCCCAAAGATGAAAAGTCACTCGAAGCGAGATGTGGTTCTACTAAGGGTATTATGGACTGAGCGTGTGAGTTCTTAGAGAAGTAGCAAACAAGGAAGAGGCTTATACTTAATATCAGGAAAAGGCAGCTGAAGTTTCTGCGACACTTAATGAGGAAGGAAGGTATGGAGAACCTGATACTCACGGGTCGAATAGAGAGAAAAAGAGAGAATAGAAAACAATGCATGGCATTCCTAGCGGCCTTAAGAAAATGAATGACAAAACGTGGTCTGGGCGAGTTGACAGAGGGAAGGAACTTGTTGGGAGCTGTAGGGATACAGTACTAAAGAGGGGGCCAAATAATATATCCAATCAATGAAATAAGAAGTAAAGTCAAGATGTCTTAGATCTTAGAGAAGTTGCAAACAAGAAGGAGGCTTATACTTAACATCAGGAAGAGGCAGCTGAAGTTTCTGGGACACATAAAGAAGGAGGTCCTGGAAAATCTGATAATCACGGGTCGAATAAAGGGAAAGAGAGACAAGGGAGAACAACGCATGACCTACCTGGCAGGCTTAAGCAAGTGGATGACAGAACGTGTTCATGGGGGGGGGGGGGTAGCAGAAGGGAAGGAACTTGTTAAGAGCTGCAAGCGATAGAGGGAGATAGAGAGCCATGATCGTCTACACCCTGAATGAATATGGCGCATGAAAAGAAAGTGTGGCTTATCCCTCAGTGGGTGCTCCAAAGTTTCAGCATTGTGTCACATCTTAGCTACGCTTAGAAAATTATCATGAATATATATGTATAGATACACATACATAGAAGAATATAGGTGTGTATGTGTTTATGCGCGAGCGAATTTATGCATATGTTGTGTTTGTATTTAACATTGTGAACATACACAGGCACTTATTAGTCTGACATGATTTCTCTTTCTAAAATTCTTTCTTAAAAATATAAAAAAAAAAACAATGATGTTTTATTCAATTATAAATTTACCATTTAATTGCAAGTAATTGTTTGCAATTTTCAGGCAAGTCTTCGATACCGTTTGAATAAAATTCCTCAAGTTTTGATGTGAGTTAGCATTCAAGGAATACTTGGTTATGATTTTCATTCCAGAGAGTTTTCTTCATCGAGATTTTTGCAGTAATATAAAGAGGTAATCATCGCTTGGTGCAAGTGGAACAAACATTTCGAGTTCCAAAATTATTTCCTGTGTTATATTTGCTGTCTGTAGCCTTACGCTGTCGTGGTAGAAAGCAATATTTTTTCTTTAATCTACTGTGTACGCTGCTACTACGAGACAAGAATTAATGTATGTTAATATGCTCTACTTATATTCTTTATTGTCACGTAGCTTAAAACTTAGGGTGAGACATTCTTCATTACAACTGATTTGCAAAAAACAGAAATACCTTCAGACTATCTATCTATCTATCTATCTATCTATCTATCTATCTATCTATCTCATTCTGTTCATTATCTATCTATCTATCGATCTATCTCATTCTGTTCATTATCTATCTATCTATCGATCTATCTCATTCTGATCATTATCTATCTATCTATCTTTCGATCTATCGATCGATCTATCTATCTCATTCTGTTCATTATCTATCTATCTATCTATCTATCTATCTATCTATCTATCTCATTCTGTTCATTATCTATCTATCGATTTATCTATCTCATTCTGTTCATTATCTATCTATCTATCTATCTATCTCATTCTGTTCATTATCTATCTATCTATCGATCTATCGATCTATCTATCTCATTCTGTTCATTATCTATCTATCTATCGATCTATCTCATTCTGTTCATTATCTATCTATCTATCTATCGATCTATCTCATTCTGTTCATTATCTATCTATCTATCTATCTATCTATCTATCTGCGTATACATGTCTGTCAATGACGGTAAGTAAATTAATAAGCAAGACGTGTAATGAGAGAAAAATCTCATTCCGAGTCAGTGAAATTGTCCTAACGTCTTTCTATAAATCATATAGGTCGAATATCAAGCAATAAAAGTTTCAGAATTGCAAAAGTAAATTTCAAGTTTTTGTTTTAAGCTTATCTTTAAGCTTAATTTAATATATCGATACATTTTCAGATTTATCTATCTACAGATATATAGATATCTTAATTGAAATATAAATATTAAGATATTAGAGGCTACTAATGTGTTGAATTAGGCTTGTCAGGTTGTGGAAGACAATATCATTTATTTTCTCCTCAGATCAACAAGTACATTCATCCAGTGACTACTAGTACTTGCGACAGTCAAATAAGTGATACAGACTATAAAAGCTCGAATTGTGTCGCCTCTAATATTTATTTTAATATTAAAAATAATATTTATATGTTACATACAAATATATGTTCCTCAGTATTGAGCATATATATATATATATATATAATGAAATGGACAAAGTCCGACAATTATTTTAAGACATTTTTATGTTATACATTCTTTTTTATAGATACAAATATTTAAGTAAATGCTCTGTTTATAATAAACAGTATTAACAACATTTACCGGCCTGAATGTCCGAGAAATTCTCATAGAAAATATGCGACTTCCGACAGGAATCGAACCTGTATCCTATACGCAACCCTCATATAGCCTGACGTGCACTTACCGATTTCGCCAAAGCGAAGCGTTCGGTTAGCAAGGTCTGTTTTTTTTTTTACTGTTTTTAAACTACAATCATCCATGATTCTCTCACGTACATCCATATATTCTCGATGTGTAACCAAATGTAAAAAAAAATGAATGAGAATATGCTAGTGTGGATAAAGAACAGTAAATAAAGAGGGCGAATTTACATTGCATTTAAATCTTTGAAGATCATAGGTCGCCGGGGAGCAAGAAGCCGGAAGAGAGTTCCACAGGCGAGAAGTGTGAGAAAAGAAAGAAATTAAAACTTACAGTTGCATCAAACTATTTCAAGAATAAAACGATGAGACCTAGTTGCCAATCTAGTACTGCGCTTAAGCAAGAGTAGTTGTTATCCATAAATGTAATTAACCTCTAATTGTTATATATTTTACATAAAATTTGCTCTTCGATGTTCCTCTTAATCTCTGCACACACTTCACGTTCCTGATTTTAATCTGATGAGAGAGATTCGGTAAGAAGATTAAACAGCAGTTTTGTTAATTTTACCACTTTACGGTAATTTTCTTTTGAACCTTTTTCCATTACTTCTTCTTTCTATTTTTGTTTCATTTTTATCACTTCAATTTTTTACCACTGTAAAAATATTTTATTATCTATACAGTGTAAATCAAAATTATGTTAACGCTAGTATGAGAGGAATCATTTATTCAGAATTTACTGAACAGTCTCCACCTGTCCAGCAGCACAACTGATGCACAAAAAACAGCGATCAAAAGTACAATTTAATGCCTTGACACACATTTCACGGGAAGTGTTTGATATTACATCTTTTATTCTATCCTAGAGTTCTTTTTTTTTTTAATATTTTCTATTTTACGATGGGGCTTTTATTAACTTTTTGATGCTCCAAAACTATTTCTGTATAAGTTATTGGAGGAATATTATACATGCTGATACCACATAGTTTTAAAGAAATTCTTGGTACTACCGATATAAAATATTTTAACTGTTAGATTTTCTAGAGTTGAAATAGTGCTAGTATGAGAGGATGAGTCAAAATTATGTTAACACTAGTGAAGAATCATTTATTCAGAGTTTACTGAACAGGCTGCACCTGTCCACCAGTACGATTGATTCTCAAAGACCTGCGATCAAAAGTACAATTTAATGCCTTGACACACATTCATGGGGGATATTTGATATTAAAGCTTTTATTCTGCCCTTGAGTTGTTCAGTGTCTCTAACTGTTTTTACTATACATACGATCCTTTGTAACCTCATAACCTGAAGTCACAGTGTGTAATTTACCTGATATTTCTTTACGACTCCAACGGTGACTGCAAATGCTTGCTTAGAAATTTTGCAAGTTTTTTCTATTAATAACATACCCCTACAAATCACACGAAAAAGATATTTCCAACAGGATGGTGCACCGCCTTATTTTGCCTCTACTGTTCGCGCTTGTCTCGATCAGTTTCCGGAACGTTGGCATGGCCACCACGCTCCCCTGATCTGTCACCCTGTAACTTCGCGTGACTTTGACTTTGGTGGCCAACTCTGCGCAACGAAGAAGCCCACACAATAGACCAGAACCGCCTCCCTCACGTTTCAAAACTCAAACGTATTTCTGTAAGAAAACGCAAACTGTACCGTGACTTGGAAATGCAAAATATAGGAAGATATTTTGGTAAACATTCTTGTTATAGCTTTTTAAATCCAGCAGTGAATTGTTAATATCATCAGTACATTTTTTTTTAATTCGAGCGAAATTTTCCTGTTTTATAATACTTTGTGTAGATTTCAGAAGGCATCTTCCACGCGATAACGATCAATATAATTCTAAATGTCTGTGATTGCGTGCATGCTTGTGTGGTGCGTCCGTCCGTCCGGCGCATAATGTTTTACGATACAGTAAGTATTTTTATTCTAACTTTCGACAATTGAAATATCTTTAAGTTAAAGACAGACACAAAGAGATCCCGCTTTGTTGTTTCGGCCAGTTTGGAGAGTAATTATTTATATTTCTGTTTTCTTTTAACAAACGATATTTTAAATGTCTTTTGGCATATTAAGAAATATTTTCAAGTGAAGATGGTTTTTAAAACATGTTTGACATATTACAAAATATCAGGTCATCCCAAAAGTTCTGTCCGAATTTTGAATAAAGAAAACAAGTGACCAAATGTTACATTTAATTACAGATTCAATCAACAATGTATTTTCCATGATTATCTATGACTTCCTTCCATCTATTAACAAGCTTACTAATTCCATTACTGTAAAATTCTTTGGGATTTGATTCGAAGAACTCACAAATGTCACTTTTAACCTCTTCCTGTGTTACAAAAGCTGTTTCTTCCAAATGATTCTGTAAGCTACAAAACAAATGGTAGTCTGAAGGAGCAAGATCGGGAGAATAAGGTGGATGAGGAATTTTCTCCCAACCAAGTTCTTCGATCTTTTGTGACGTGATTCTTGCTGTGTGGGCTCGCGCATTTTCCTGATGAAACATCACCCCTTTTCGATTCACTAGAGCAGCTCTTTTTTTCCCTCAAAGCTTGGTTCAAACGCTCTAATTGCTGACAGTATATTTGAGCATTAATTGTTGCATTCGGTGGTAAGAATTCAAAGTTTATTATTCCTTGGCGATCCCACCAGGTTGAAAGAACCTTTTGCTCATGAAGTTCCCTCCTCGGCTATCGCTGGGGTCCTTCCCCTTTACGACACTTAATATTTCAATAAAAGATCCATTTTTCGTCGCCAGTCACAAGTCTATCCAAAAAAGGTGAAACAAGTTGGCGAAAATGAAGAGAAGAGCAGATTTGAGGTTGTTTTCAGACAATACATGAGGCACCCATTTTCGAAGTTTTGGAACTTTTCCAAGTTGTTGAAGATGACGATGAACAGTTGTATGGTTTGAACTGAGAACCACTGCCAATTCCTCAACCGATAAAGCAGGATTTTCTTCAAGGGCTGCTCCAAGAAGTTTTTCATCAAACTCAACTGGACGTCCAGTTCGATCTTCATCTTCAAGGGTGAAATCTCCACCTCTGAATTTTGCAAACCATCTTCTGCAAGTTCTTTCATTCACACATTCCTCTCCATAAACTGAGTGAATGTTTCTAGATACTTCGGCTGCTGAGTTTCCTTTCTTGAACTCATAAAGCATTATGTACCTCAAATGATTCTTGGGTACTTCCATGTTAGCAGGGTTTTAATCAAACAAAATTTAATTTTATTGTTCGCTGAAATAAAATTTGATCAGTTTTAATGCATCTAAACATAAAAATAATGTTCAACTCCATTAGACATTATAAAATACTCTTTAAATTTCGTTCATTTTAACAAAAGTTAAAATTCGGACAGAACTTATGGGATGACCTGATATTTTTAAGTTAATTTGATTTAAAGTTCAAGTTTATCCTGGAAGTTCTATTCTATTAAAAGCTGTATACAATCAGTAAAATCTTAAACATGGACTTGTAAACCAGACCAATGATGACATGAATGAATTGAAATATTTAAGTGGATCATAATAAAATTAACTTTCATTTCAATGGAACGTTGAAATGAACTTCAATGTTTTATAACCTGAACCGACGGTGACGCAACGGGTCACGGATAGTCTAGTAACTAATAAGAATACGAAAGTATCTCTCTCGTACGTAAGGTTATTGCTTATTCAAATCAGGTCATCGTCAATATATCAGATAGATGCTTAGATATATTGCTGTCATTAGATGTTCCCTGGTACACTGCCTAAGGGCAAATGGGTCGACCGATTGTTTACATGTTGTTGACAGCTACTGATATCCAGTGAAGGCATGTATCTACGTCTGGTGGCTAGAAGGTTATCTTTCAGGTCGACTGACTGGCTTCTCTTATAGTCTGGTGTGACACTAAATGCAAAGTCTATTTTGGTATCAGCAGCATTTCTTGGCATTAGTCATATACTAGTGCTATTCCAATACGACTTCTGGGTCACGTTTTCTGTCGTCTGTTAGATGTTTTCCAAAATTTAACGAAGTATTATACAAGACTATGAGCTGGAAAGTCGGGAGAGAGTTATGACTGTCTCCGGAGAAGAGAAATGTGTCAAGACAGATTACTTATATGAGCCGTTAATAAGGACATAAAATGGATTCTATGGTCTTCATTTTGCAGGAGTCATTAAATTCGTTATTTTTCAACTGGCTATATCTTTCTGTGTTGCTTCAGCAATTCGAGACACGAAAAGACACTGCATTTCTAACCAATTTCTTTTTTTTTAATGAGAATGACAATAATTTCTAATTCTATTCACTTACAATTTATGAAACCGATATTTTATTGAGAGGAAGGCGCCTCATCTTAGCTTAATTATTTAAAGGCAGACACCTACGCAAAGACTTTCTAGAGAGGCAACAATTTTAAGAACTTAAGTTATATTTTTACTTTCGTTGTTCTCTGTCAAGAGACGAGAGGATTTCCATGTCAACATTATATTATGAAGACCTGGCTTAAATAGCATCGGTAAAGCCTCATCTCTCATCATATATTAGATTGGTGCAAAAATAATGTCGTTTTTTGACGTTAAAAATACGTCAAAAAACGACATTATTACGTAATTATTTTTGCACCAACATAATATAGGCATATATATATTAATTATAAATATATATTTTTACTCACCGTTTGTTACAACACAGAGTTTAATGGACACAGCAATCTTCAGGTATTGAGTAAAAGTAATATTTTATGCTTTATATATATATATATATATATATATATATATATATATATATATATATATATATATATATATATACACTGTTTATACGTTATTTTTTATTGATATAATTTATTTAAGTAAATACAGTTTTTTTTTTTTAATTAAACAGTATTAATTACATTTACTGGCCTGAATGTTAGAGAAATTTCGACGAAAATATGCGTCCTCCAACAGATATAAAACCTGTATTCCCATACGGAAAGCGTCGTCTGATGTGATATATCATTTACCTACCGAGAAGCGTGTGGTTAGCAAAGTCCAAATGACTGTATTTAAAGACAAAATCTTCGACGATTTTTCTCGCTAAATCAAGCTTACTCATGAAGCGTATCTTAATGTAAACAATAACAACATATAATGAAATAAATTAACTCCGAAGAGAATTTAGTATATTTTCTGCTTACACGTTATTTCATAGATATAGTTTATTTAAGCAAATGTTCTGCATATTTTCTTTGAAATTTCAGGCCGGTAAATGTAACTAATACTGTTTAATTAAAAAAAACAAAAAAACAAAACAAAAAAACAAAACAAGAACAACAGTGCATTTACTTAAATAAAATAATTGTCTATCCATTTCATCATATATATATATATATATATATATATATATATATATATCCAAGTATATATATATATATATATCCAAGTATATAATTGGTGTATACGGAATGAATTCCAATAACCAACAATTACTATTCTTAAAAGAGTGCTCAATACAAAGTAGAGCAGATATAATTATTTATTTAGAAAATTTATAACGTAAACATGTTATAAAATCACTACAAAAATAGGCATTTTGTTTCAACACTTCCGGTGTCTTATCAAGTGATGATGTTGAATGTAAAACAAATGGTTTTAAAAGTTTCAAATTAGTTAACGATCCTTCACAAGGGGAAAACGTTGTTCGAAAAGGTAGAATGACCAATCAAAATACAAATATAGGAAAATTCAAAAAGCCTGACAACGAAGTCATGTTATAATAGCTATTCAGATCGTTAAAATACGGGTAAAATTAAAAAAAAAGAATTTATTCTAACCAATAATTATTAAATAATTATTGGTTAGAATAAAATCTTTTTTAAGTAAATAATTATATATATATATATATGTGTGTGTGTGTGTGTAGGTGTGTGCGTGCTAGGATTAGATGAACTTATTTTTAATTCGAAATTTTTATTACTTCAAACCTTATTAAGATGGACACTAACTCCGTATTTGAAAGAATCATCCAGTTTCCATTTATTGAATAGTGTGTATTACGCTTTGTCCGCTGTTCAAGTAGTCATTTTAAAGAATGCATTATATATATATATATATATATATATATATATATATATATATATATATATATATATATACATGGTGTCCATAAAATCTGTGTGCACTTTAAAAAATTTATAACTTTATTTGCATTTCCGATAGAAATAATCTGTAAAAAAAATTCATAAAGTTTAATGTACCTAGTTTTAAGTATAGCTAAAATAACTAATGTGATTTCAGGCATTACTGTAAATCAGTTGGCAAATGTTTTCCGTGAACTGCAAAATCGTATTACACTTTGTATTGCTAATGATGGAGGACATGTGGAAACTTAAAAAAGATTTCAATAATACCTTAAAAATATAGATTTACTTCTTTCTAATCCTTTTTACCAATTATTTCTATCGCAAATACAAATAAAGTTATAATTTTTTAAAGTGCACACGAATTTTAGGGACACCCTGAATATATCATATTACTCTAAAATTTATTTTTAGTGGGTACATGTACTTGAGTCCAAATCCCTGCTTTTATTTTGTTAGACATTAAATGTAATATCAACAGGTTGAGATCGAGAAGGCATACCAAAGGAAAATGTTCTTAACGTTAGGAAACGGCCTTCTATTCCATGTGTTTCTAATCAAACTTGTGTCTACTGACGTTTTACCATTCCGTCTGATTCGTATATATCTTTAGTGACATGTATTAGTGCGGGTGCTTAATTAGCTTAATTAATTACGATATTATCATTTGCTTGGTCATTTAATATAGAATTTTGAAAGGGGGCAACAAGTGTGAATCGAACTCGCTAAGCAGTAAAAGTCAAGCAGACTAAACCCACGAATTATTCAATTCCGTGGTGCCTTCAGATAGATAGTGAAAGATTTACATATGCGTGTTTGAGAAGGATATATATATATATATATATATATATATATATATATATATATATATATATATATATATATATTGTTGGATTGATGTGAGTTTGTGACCATGGGTTTCACGCTTTTGTGATCGTCAGACAAACTGATTAATTTTTTTAAATTTTGAATTTATGTAGATTGCGTGTATTGGTGTTATTATGGAACTAGGGGGTGGGAAAACCTCGTCGTGATCAATCCAACCAAATACGTTAGCTCTATCTCTGATATTGAGCGCTTTCTAATAAGTACCACGCATATAATATATTACACACACACACACACACACACATATATATATATATATATATATATATATATATATATATATATATATATATATATATAAAAACATGAACATAGAATTCAACACTTAGAGGCGACAGTCTGTTTCATGCTAGATGCATTCGTCAGGCCACTTTATATATATATATATATATATATATATATATATATATATATATAAAGGAAAGTTATGGATTTTTTTAATTTGTTATTCCGCCAGATTTTTATTACTCAAACCTTATTTTTAGTGGACACTCTAATTTTGAGTAGACGTCCCGTTTATTTATTAAACAGTTTATTTATTTATTTTCGTCTACCGGCCTGTATATTCGAGAAATCATATTAGAGAAAAAATATGCGCTCTTCGGCAGGATTCGAACCTAGGGAAAACCGTTATAGATGTGACATGCTTTGATCTTTTGGCTATAAATTGCGACGATGACCAAGCAAACCTGAGTAGCGCCTTTAAACCCAGATTTTTCGCTGACTCAAGAGATACTCATATCTGCTGTCTCGTATTCGAATGTACACAAAGCAATTTTTAAAGAAAAGCATGGATTTTTAATTTTTTTTTTTTATTACCTGAACATTATTTTTATGGATTATTTGAGTAGACGCTCCGTTTATATAGCCGCTTGGATGGTGAAATTCCAGTCGGATTCAATACATTCGCTTATGTGCTAATCCCCTTGGATGAATACTCCAGCTATGGGTAAATAAGAGAAAAGACTGGATTCTATAGCCTTGAATGTGCAACAGGTCTAGGAGAAAGTAAGTCTGAATTCAAAGTTGCATGTAGCCCTTGCGTACAATACAGCTAAAGAAAGGATCGCCCGCATTGGCTTGATAATCCGGACAACGGTTGAATAATGATGATGAATGGTCAGGTCTAATCCTGAGAATAAAGACAATGGACTATGTGAAAATAAATGCTTCTACTCCATGATTAAGTAACGTATAGTGGAATGGTTCGCTTACTCTTATGCACCAGAAAGCTATCTTGTCAGGAGTTTATCTCCTAGCTGGCCCAATCTAGCTATATAGGTCAATGGTTAGGAGCGAAGACTTTAAGCTCGGTCTCAAGTGCCTATGTACACTGAGCAGACTCAGCCAGAAAGTAAGTCTGAATTCAAAGCTGCATGTCGCCCTCCTGTAGCGCATACAATACAGCTAAAAGAAAGGATCGCCCGCATTAGCTTGATAATCCCGACTACAGTTTAATAATGATGATGAATGATCAGGTCTAGCCCAGAGAATAAAGACCATGGACTATGTGAAAGTGGATGCTTCTACTCCATGATTAAGTAACGTATAGTGGAATGGGTCGCTTAATCCTATTCACATGGAAGCTATGTGGTCGGGAGTTTATCTGCATGTCGCCCTCCTGTAGCGCATACAATACAGCTAAAAGAAAGGATCGTCCGCATTGGCTTCATAATCCTGATTATGATTTAATAATGATGATGAATGATCAGGTCTAGCCCAGAGAATAAAGACCATGGACTATGTGAAATTGGATGCTTCTACTCCATGACTAAGTAATGTATAGTGGAATGCTTCTCTTACTCCTATGCACCGGGAAGCTATCTTGTCAGGAGTTTATCTCTTAGCTGGTACAATCTAGCTATATAGGTCAGTAGTTAGGAGCCAAGACTTTTGAGCAGACTCACCCTCATTCCTTACAGATTCAAATGTTAAAGAGCCGCACCAGAAATGTTACATTTTGGAACAGACAACAAAAACGATGCTTCACGGATCTTAACCTCTTCAACTGTGGGGTCAACCGTTATCTATCCTACATATCCTCTTATTAAGAACCGTTTACTTTCTCCTTGTACCGGCTTACCTCAACCTCATTTAGTAACTCTCTGCCTTGAATGGCACTCGTGCCTTGAATTATGTGAAAAAATACTTTAAAATAAGACAAAATCGTAATCAATTACAGGAGCATTCTGAGGAGCAAAAATGGAGCGAGAAGCAACGAAACACTTTATATGCGATGTTCGAGTGAGGACTTCTAGTTGGATCCATAATATTCGCTTTCGTGCTAATAACCTTGGCAAACGTATGAATCCTCCAGCTGTGGGTAGACTGTGTTCTATAGCCTTGAATGTGCAACAGGTCTAGAAGAAGCCCTGAATTCAGAACTATATGTAGCCCTGACGTAGCATATACAATACAGCTAAAGAAAGGATCGTCCGTATTGACTCGATGATCCAAACTACGGTCGAATGATGACGATACATATTTATTTTCTACTCAGCAGTCCCTTTAGCCGCATTTGTCCGATGATTTTTGCCACATTGCGTTTCAATGCACGTCAGTCCCTTTCAGTAAGTCCAGCCCGAAATGCTACGGTTGCTAGAGGCCTTGCCCTGTTTCTCGAATTGCGTCATAGTTCTTGATATGGTAACTCTTGAAAAACCAAACAGTTCAGCAATCTCAGTGATCGAGGCTCCAATTTGCTCTTTTTCGAACTCGGAGAGGTCACGCATTTAGCTTAAATTTTACTAAATTCTAATAATAAATAAGACAAAGACAGTAAATTAGATAAATAAATGTATTTACAATAGATATAACCTGCAATTACGAAGTTTTAGTTAAAATTCTTAATATAATGGGTCTTTGAAATATAGGAGTGGATTTTGCAACTGTTCCAATTATTTTGTCCAACCACTGTATGTTGTTAGCGTAACAATTATCGGAGCAGGACAGACTGGGTTCTATAGCTTTGGATGGCAATGGGTCTAGGAGAATGTAAAGTTGAATTCAGAAATGTATGTCGCCCTGGAGTAGCATATACTATACAACTAAAGAAAGGATCGTCCATATTGGTTCGATTATCCCGACTACGGTCGAATGATGACGATATTTATTTTCTACTCAAATACTAGTCTCTTCATCCTCTTCTGATTCCATTAGTCAGGAGAACGTTACAGTAAGAAGGTTTCATCTCATCAAATGTTACATTGTGAACGGAACTCTCGAGAGGAATGCTTCTCCAATCACAATAACCTTAAACCCTTCAAGTGTAGAGTCAATCTCTATCTATCTATCCAGCATGTCTTCATTATATGCCCTCATTCTCTGTCATCCATTGAACGATTTCACAACAAGTAAACACCTACATAGATGCGGGGAATGGTTAGAATGGTCGCTTACTGACCATGAGGATCCGTGTTCGAATTTCGTCATAGATTTATCTTTCTTCGTGAAAGTTATCAGCCTGGAGAGCGTGTGGTACATTTGAAAAGTGCATGAAAATCATACCACAGGTTGACCCAGGTTGTCACTGACAACTGGGAGCACCAAGTCACAAGTCATCGTTACTGAGGGTTTGAGTGTGGTGGATTTGTTCAGACTGTTGATCATGCTAGATAACTCTCTCTCTTTCTCTCTCTCTATCTCTCTCTCTCACACACACACACAAAACACACACACACAACACACACAGAGACTCTATCTATGGTCCGCTCAGCATAGCTGTAGTCTAAACCACAGACGGCCTGGTGTTGAAGAAAAACAGATGTGCCTGAGCGAGCTTTTGCAACAGGAATTGGTTAGCCGCTCTTGTAGACTAGGTTCCTCCGATACAGCTAGCACCAAGTGGCCTTTGAGACTTGTGCTGAATGAAGGATATTTTTGTTTTAATAAGATACTTACCTGGCACATGTCAGAGGGTATCCCCTAGACGAGGCTCTACCGAGTGGCAGAGTCTCGGCTTGGGAAACTGACTCCGTTTTTACGTGGTCTTTAGGGAATTTTGGCCCGAGGTTACGGGCTCGGATACCCCACTTTAAACTAGCCCTTGTGCCACATCTTGCTGCGTGGGGCAGCGGGTAAATAACTTTTTTCCTGAGATATGCGCGATTTTGTTCTTATATTATGTGTATTCAATGTTTGCGCGTTTATTGTATTAGTTTGAATCATGTCCTATTTATTTCTATGAGAACGTCATGTTGACAAGATGTTAGTGTTAAAGACAAAAAAAAAAAAAACGATATTCCTGGCTTCACACCAAATTAAAAAAAAAAAAAATTCAGTAGTTCGTTCTAAAATGTTCTTTTGCATGGAAACATTGTGTTTCACAAGATGAAAATATTTACTATATGAAAAACGAGACAATTTTCTTTCTCTCTTTTTGTAGGCGCGCATTTGCTTTGGCCCCTTCGCAAAATACATCGGAAAGAAAACAACTGTTCACATAGAAGGGTCGTTTATCTTTCAAGGTGCGCCACACACAGATACGTTTGGGAAAGTTGCAACATAACACGAAAGCATGGATACTGAAACAACAGCAGTTTTATTTTCTTTCACTTCTGCTCGCCTTGCTGAAACTGACATCGACGAATTTGTAATAAATATTACGATGTCGAAAACTGCAAAAATGAAAAAAAACAAACAAAAAAAAAACATAAAATTAAAGTCTGTATATCGCGTACTCTGAAAATAAACGAAATCTTTTCTTTTTATTTTCAAATTCTTCTTTTAGAGGCTCTCTCGTAGTGTGAAAATTGGACGTGAAAATAATGGGAAGTTTATGAATCTGGAAAGTTAAATCGGCAAACAGATTTCAAATCGCCGCATCGTCTGTTACATTCATTTTCGCAGTATTGCCCTTAAGTGCTGCGGCTGCTATATATATATATATATATATATATATATATATATATATATATATATATATATACATATATGTATATATATATATATATGTATATATATAGTCTTAAGCTGTGCTATATTTATGCTCAATATTAGAGATAGAGCGAGTGTAAATATAGAAGTCAACACTTAGAGGTGACAGTCTGTTTCATGCTAGATGCAATCGTCAGTCCACAAGGCTACTGTGGCGTGATGATTGCATCTAGCATGAAACAGACTGTCACCGCTAAGTGTTGACTTCTATGTTCACTTTTACATATATATATATATATATATATATATATATATATATATATATATATATATATATATAACCAGATCTCTTCCTTATATATATATATATATATATATATATATATATATATATATATATATATATATATATTAAAGGAAGAGATCTGGTTTCCAGGTTTGGATCGGAGTCCAGCTGGAATCTTTTCCAGCTGTGCTGGTCAAACTGTCTACCTTCGGGTAGAGGGGATCCCCAGATGAGGCTATATCGAAGGGCAGAGTCTCGTCTTTATACGGGAATTTTTGACCGAAACTACGGGTTCAGATTTCCCCACTTTAAAACTTGGCCTTGTACCACATCTTACCTTGTAGGGAGGTTGGTAAATATATCCACCGAGAAAAATGTGTGTATATTAAAAAGAAGAGAGAAAGCGCAAACGTTTTTGGTCGTAATGTGGATTTAAAAAAAAAAACAAAAAAACAATATATAATAATAACAGGCTTGTTTAGCGTCTGTGTGTGTGTGTGTGTAACAAGCGTGTGTGATAGGGTACCCAAGTGTGAGAACGAAGAAAGAGAACAGGCCTTGTCGGCATTGTTCCTATCTACGTGCGACTACATTAGAAAGCCAGGGCGAAAAAGATCCAAAAGGGCTTGAGTGATAATATCATTGCCTATTTCTAGACTCAAGGAACGTTCACTAGTGAGCGCTTTTGGCAGAGCCAACTGGGGTAACCCATATGAGAGATGAACCTATTTCTCCCGTCCCCAGAGTATTGTTTATATCTGAATTTTTGGGTTGAGGAGTTATTTTTATTTACACTATTTACGTTTGGATTATTATCCTCATCTTTGTTATTGCTATCACAGTGTTTCGACCCTTGTGCCATCCGGACTTCATCAGGCGTAGATCAATCCGGGTAACCTACAGGGAATGCTGAACTGAACCCTTTAATCTAAAATTCAATATCTGCAAAATCAAACAAGTAACGTTCCATTATTACCGAGGGGACGTTGATTTTTTTTTATTGCAGCATAAAAACGGAGTTTTAAAAATGCAATACTGTAAATGAGATGTAGCTCGCTTTATTTGTTCACACAGAGGTAGGATAAAGAAAGAGAGATAGAAAGATAGAGAAAGATGGAGAAGAAACGATGTGTTTTTTTGTTATTTTAAATCCCTGAACATCTTCAACAACTCTCTCAACATGACTTCCGATACAAATGCTCAGTGAGCCAAAATTTTTAAATCACTCTATTTAGCTAATCTGGCAGCTGTGGTTAATTACAAACCTGTCGTGTACTTAAGTCATGTGACTTGATTACGTGCACTGCCTTTGTTCGGCCACGTGTATTAGTGTCGTGTGCATGAAATGCATAATACACTGTTCATATTTGTGCCAAGTCAAGTTGAAGAATCTGTTGAATGAGTGTCATATATTGGTTAAAAAAAAAATCAAGTATTTCTTCCATGTACATTTAGTATTGCGTGATATTTCTCTAGAAGTTGAATAAGTGTTGAGATTTTAACTTCTGTTTTATTATATGGATATTTAAGGATTTAAAAAAAGATATTCCATCGAAGTTTGATTATTATTGGAATTCCTATTAAATCCCCTAAAGGATAAAAAAAAAAAGTTTCGATTGTTTACAGGAAACAGGATCTCTGAAGTGAATCAAATTTTGCACTGTTTACACATGCACACGCACCCACACACGCCCGTACACACACACACATACACACAAAATACACACATACACACACAATATATATATATATATATATATATATATATATATATATATATATATATGGAATGAATATTCATGCTACGTCTTTTTTTTCGAAAGTGCAACATTTAATCAGAAAATATTTTTTTATATTTTCTTTAATATTTTCTTTAATATCCTATAACACCAGTATTATCAGATGGTCCCCGTATTTTTTAAATACTGCAATTCAATATAAAGAATTCAATCCTCATTGGGTACCCAACTATAGCTGTTCCAAACTAATAAAAGCTTCATAAATGATTTTTACTGGTCAATCCTTTTCCCGTCCTTGTTCTAAAGGATCATATTTTCTTTTCATGTACCCCGTAACACCTTAGGGTTTTTGTTGTGGATTCCGCGTGAAAAATCGGTCTCCAATAAATGACAAACGCAAGTATTTAAGCTAAGAAATTAAATGTATTTACACAAAATACAAAAGGTAATGCTGTTAGTAAAATCCAGGAACGCCGGTTAGTATTAATCAAAGATCGCTATACAGTCTCGAAGTAGACTTCCTTAGAGTCGGGCGTACTTGTAACTGACTTCCAACGTCAACTCAACCACAGTGTCTATGTACTTTCCACACTGTTTCTCCACGCTGTTCCTCCACCTGTTCCTCTCACTATCAGACTCATGACTGACTGACCGTGGCGATTTTATGGCAGCAGGACGGGTCCATTTATATCAGAAAAGGGTGGACCCCATAATAGTTTTAAAAGCACCACGTTTACTGAAGCCGTAACAGTCGTGGTGTATGTTACGCATGATAGCCTGATTGAACGCACTTTAGCAACTTCCATAGGACAATACTGAATTCAAAATCGGTAACCGGAGTTAGGGAAAGATAGAATCTGTTCGACCTTGGTTAGCAATCTATTTAGCCATGCTTATTAAAGGGTGTCTCAATAACTGGCACCGATTTTAAATGAGAATTAAATTTAAGTGTCCAATAATTTCTTTCTTTTTCTTTCAGATTTGGCGGACATTTGGCCAATATTATTTTTCAATCATAATTAACATGACTTAAATAATATGATCCAATAGAGAAATAAATACATTTTCAATAATAACACTGATTTATTTACTGCTGACTTTGATCCGTCTTAATGAAACACCCTTATATATAATCCATCTTAATGAAACACTGTTTAGAAAAAAAAACAAAAAAAAAACTCCCATCTCCCAGAAGCTTGGTTGACATTTGAAGACGCTTCTGCCCCTAAAAACGTACGATGTTTGAAATTCTTAAGTCTCATGAGTCAATCAATGTATTGTAGCGTTTTATTTCTGGGACTGCCATAATACTAGACTCAATTATCAGTTTCCATTTTTTTAAATTCCCACTTTTTATGTAAAATAAGATAAAAATAATTCATGTGTCAGACTAAGACAAAATCAAATAAATATATCTTCCATTTGCCTTCTCTTTCTCACCGGGGTACCCCAAATTTTAGCCTTTTGTCAGACTACGATATACTTACTAGCTACCCACCAGCTTCCTTTTTTAACGCTTTAGTGATCTAGTTTTTAGTCTTATGTCAGACTATGTTAAGCTTAGCAAATAGATACTGAGAAATTACTAAAAATCTTCACTAACAAAATATTGTTTTAAAATGTCTGTAAGGAAATTCTGGGACTGTTTATTAAATTAAAATCAGATTTTGTGAGTTAAACACAAACATTGTGATTTTATTTGATTATTCGTAAAGAATTGCTGTGGGTTGGTTCTGAACTGATTGAGGTCAAATTTGGAAAGGGGTTATGACTTCAACATGAGATTCTTACTTGAAAGCGAAGAGCAAAAGTTTTTTGAAGAATAAATGAATTTAATCTAAAGATTTCGCCGAGTTCTACGAAAATAAACAGTATTATTTATTTTTTAGGAGATGGAAGATTTCATTTTCCGGTGAATTTCTTTTTTCTTTTTTTAAATGAAGAAACTATTTGCCTCATTGTTTGTATGAGGTTTGGTCTGGTCCCAGTGTCTACAGATATTTAATGGAAGCAATAGTCAATCATTACGTTAGATCAATTAGTTCGTAGTACGCTCTATTTAGATATTTGGTCAACTTATTCTAAAACAGAGTCGTAATAATGGTGCTGGCAGTTCTATTTGATAATATATAATATAAAATATTTTATATAATATATATTTTCTGTCCCAAATAGTGAATGCTCAACGACATTACACTATCGAATTTTCAGAGATACATTCTTCTTCTTCGTGTCATGTCTCTTCAGAATATGGCTGATCAAAGCTCTCCACAACTTCCTCTCTTTTGTCTTATCACTATCTCTCACACGCTATGTTATGTCATTCATTTACTTAACACAAAGGTAGCTTACCCAATATGCCCTGTCCGCGTCAAATTCTCCAATCTCTCATTCCTCCTTATGTGTTCTCGAAATTTAAATTAGCTCTTTCCGATTCGAAGTATAAGCGTCTTTTTTGTTTCCATTATCCTTAAAACTTTCTCGTTACCCATATTATCCGTCCATGTCATCCTCAGCATCTTTCTGTTGGATCACATTTATGTTGCCTGTAGTGGCCTTTTCTTCTGTGATGAAATCGTCCTAGTTTTCATTGTTATATCGGGCGATTAATATTACATAGCAGCTCAGCGCACTTTTCTATGTTTCTAAAGAAATTTTAAATATACTTAATAATTAGCATAATTTTTGAAACACATATGCTTACCTAGTGTAGGGCTCCGTCCCTGTGCTGGTATTATCACGGCTACGACTAGCTTAGACCGGCTCTGACCAGCCTGGACCAGCTATGACGTCGAGACTGACCTTGTGTTACAACCTGACTCAGTGGGGATGGGGTCAAGTATATTTTGATATTCCAGTACACGTTTGAATATTTCCTAGATTTTCCTAATTGTTTATCTTACATGTTTATAAGTCTACCCTTCGTCCCTGCTTTGAATATTGCCGCCACATATGGTGTGGTACTCCTGCTATATATTTAGAGGTCCCTGATAAAATCCAAAGAAGAATTTGCAGTTTTATTGACCCTGACCTGGTATCTCGGATTCAGTCTCTTTTTCACCGCCTTAACTCGTGTCTTTTTTTTTTTAATAAATACTTTCGGAGTAATAGTTCTAATTAAATTTCCTTTATGGTAACTAGACTTTGTGAATTTAACCGCAGTACTAGATTAGCGGCAAGGTCTTAGCAATTTACAGCTGAAATGGCTAGATTTAACTAAGTTCTATGCTAGCAGTTTCTACTTATCACACTTTTCGCTTCCGACTTCTTGCTTTCCAGTCAACATTGGTCTTCAAAAATGTAAATGCAATATCACTCGTCATCTTCTGTCTTCTTAATTCTTGTTCTTTTACTGTCTTCTGTCTTTAATTCTCATATTCTCTAACACTCAGTAACATTTTGCGTCCAAGTGGCTTTATTGCGTTGCTTGGGTTGCAAAGATATTGCTTTATTATGATGTCTCCAGTTCGAAGACCGCATCTTAGGCCTTTCTGCATTCTGACAACCGTACATTCTGCCTCCTTTCTAATAATATTTAGTCCTTTATATAGCGATATAATTTTCATTGCACTCTACTTACGAGCAGATAACTTTGAATACACCAGAGTTAAGCTATGTCGAACTTTGGGAATACTAAATTTAAAATCGGGTAGACGGATCACATCTGTCGAACAATCACGTGGTCAAGATAAACAATCAGTTGTGGAGCAATCTGAGTGGAGAATAATCCAACCTTGAGAAAGAGAGCTATTTATGGTGCATCTCATTGTGCTAAAGTGTGATAGTCCATTGCTTGGGCTGTGATTGGCTGCTGGTACCTGAGTGGAGGTATTTCTATATAAATACCAGCTTGATTCATCAGTTAGTTTGCAGGGTTTGTATTAAGTTACAACCTGCTTTATTTTTGTCTGCCAGCTGGACGCTAGCTGTGACTCTTACGCCGGTAAGTGTTGTTTATTGTATTGTTATTCTACAACATCAATCTGGGAAGTTAGTCCATCTATAAAAAAAAAAAAGAAAAAAAAAAAGAAAATGAAAAAAAAATGATTTCAGACCTTCGCTGCTTTGGAGTGTTATCTGATCATAGGAGATGATTTGGTAGTAAAATCTGATGAGAAATGGTTAATCGGAGTCCCAAAGGCATCCAGCCACGTTCTAGAAACTCTTGCAACGACATCAGATCACAGTAATATCAGCCTCTGCCTTCCCCTTGTGTTATGGGACCTTACCGATAATAACATAATGAACTATTCTATACGTAATAAATACTGCGCCTCAAGAGGAAGCAGGGAGTTCCGTCTGACGTCTAGAGTTCAGTCCGAAGTCGGGCGACCGGCTGATCGGCTGAATTCTCTGCCTACGGGCGGGGAGGAACACGAAGGAGGCTACGCCGAAGGGCGGAGTCTCTCTCGGGGAGGTAGACCGACCGTAAACCTGTTTATACGGGTTCAAAGGGCATATTTTTGCCGGAGCCCACGGGCTCGGAAACCCCACGTTAAACCGGACTTGTGCCACATGATGCCCTCGTGGGGGGGGACTAAATACCGTTCCGTCTGACGTCTAGAGTTCAGTCTGAAGTCTGGAGTGAAGTCCGTCAGGAGTCTGTCAGTCAGTCAGAGCGAGCGAGTCAGTCAGCGAGTCAGAGGCAGTCTGAAACAAAATGGCGCGTTCAGACAAGTACTATTAAACCTGATTTTTCGTACTAACACTTTCTGCTTCTCTGTATATATTCCTGTTTCTAATATATCTGTGTTATTCCATATCCGTATTCGAGTTCTTCTTTAGTGGTTCTACCTTGGACTATCACCGTCGTACAAGGAACCGGACCATAACAATATATAACACAGATCAATCCCGATCAAAAATAATTTAAATATTAATTTACAGTTTACTTGACATTTCTGTTCACCTACTGTAGTTAACAATTTCGAAAACCTAATATCATTGTTTTCATGTTTAAGTATAGTTGTTTTCAAAGGAGGATTTTCCATACTTAAATACTTCTCGTTTTCACTCTCGCGTGGTCATGTGTGACGTCACGAGCTGCGATGCGATTTTCGATTCCGCATTTCGTATACCCGAGTCTGTCGTTGCTTTGAAATTTTTCATGCAACAAAAACAGGCTATCATTATTGTTTCGTCCGGATATTGCTTGATATATTGAAAAGTAATTCCCATCTTTGATAAAGGCTTATATAAGCCAAAAGCTTAGATTGGATTTAAACATGTATCAATATGGTGATTTCCTTTCGACTTTCATTGATAATATTATTAAGCTTATCAGACAATATGAAAGGAACTTACTTAAAATAAACAGACAAAACGAAACACGCATCAATGAATATATATATATATATATATATATATATATATATATAAGTATAGGATTGGGGTATACGGAGTAAGTTCCAATAACCAAAAAATAATATTCTTAAAAGAGTGCACAATACAGAGTAGAGCAAATATAATTTATTCGAAAATTATAACATGTTATAAAATCACTACAAAAATAGCCATTTTGTTTCAATACTTCTGTTGTCTTATCAAGTGATGGTGGTGAATGTAGAATAAAGGGTTTTGAAAGTTCAAATCGGCCAAACACCCCTCGCTATTGTAAAAGCTGTCACATAAGCAGCAATTACCAATCAAAATACAAGTATATATGAATTCCAAAAGCTTGACAACGAACCTTGGTTATAATAATTAATGCTTTAATTTTAGTGTTAGACCAAAATAGAAATCAATCTAATCAATATTAAATTTATATATATATATATATATATATATATATATATATATATATATATATATATATATATATATATATATATTCATTAAATAATACAGACAAATGTTAGGCAAGTCTATTTATTTTATGTAAATTCTTTTCATATATATATATATATATATATATATATATATATTATAAGGAGGTAATTATACAGAGAATTAACAAATAATGTTAATATTATATAACTGCTAATGAATAAGATATTTAAAAAAAAGGTCTTCCTGTATACATTGTAAATACTCGGCCTACCAATATGAAATCTATCAGAAAACTATTTAAACGTGATGATCGCGTTATTCAATGAATTATTAGTAAGTTCATGACTTATTGAGACTTGTTAGCGAAGAGATTTCGCCATTAATTACATTAACATTGCTAATTAATTCTTCGTATAATTACCTCTTTATGATATAATAATTCACGAGAGCACCTCTCTTCGGCTGATTGGTCTTACATTGTCTGCTGACCTAAGATGGAACAAATACATTGAGTCAATTGCTTCGTCCACCGCAAGGAAAGTTGGCTCCCTGTGCTGCGCCAGGAAATTTTTCTCGTCGGAGTCGATCCTTCAAATCTACAAATCAAACATTCACCCTTGCATGGAATATTACAGCCATATATGGTCTTGTTCCTCTTCTGTTTGCCTCGGGGTTCTTGATAAAATCCAGAGACGGATATGCAATGTGATTGGCCCTGATCTGGCATCTCGTCTGTAGTCGCTCTCTCACAAACGTGCCGTTGCCTCCCTCTGTCTTTTTTACAAATACTTTCATGGTGATTGCCCCGATGAGCTGCTTTCGCTGGTTCCCATTCAAGCGTCCTACAAGGCTGGCATACTGCTCTCACCCTTTCACTGTTGAAACTGTTAAATGTAGCTGTCTCTTCTACTCCAATAGCTTCATATCTCGCATCTCTCGCCTGTGGATCTGCCTTCCCTTTTCCTGTTTCCCTGATAGCTATAATCTCCAACTGTTCAAATGTAATGTCTAGACATCTCCTGTTGTCTTGATCTATCCACTATCCTTCTCGCTCCAAATTCTATGTAACCCCTTGCATGCTAGTGGCTTCCAACCTTGCTTGGGGTGAAACGCTTACAAAAAATAAATTAAAAAAAAAAATTACAAATAAGAAAAATGTCTTTTGGTATACACTACATTTATTTCGTCTTGGAGTATACCTGGAATGGAAAAATCAAATCTACCTGACAGCAATTTAAACATAAGGATCGCGTTATTCGATGAATGTTTTATTTAGTCTTGGTAGCAAAGAAATTTCGCCATTAATTACATTAACATTGCTAATTATCATTTATATAATTACCTTTCTGATATAATATATATTATAAATTAATTGATTTAAAATATGGTTTTTTCGCTACACAGTTCTAACCATGTTTCAAAAATGGAAGGTCCGATTTTAATTCTGTAATTAAATTAAAGACATTACTTCCATTTCATCCTCAAGCGAATTTTGGAGTAACTTTTAAAATTACTGGGTTTTAAAGACAATGCCAAAATCAGAATTCACGTTTCCAAGGTTACAGATAAATTCACTTCAACTAGACAGGGGTGTTTGCGTGTTCTTTATGTCTGTATTTTGATGTATCCGTTATTAGTTACGTTTTGGTAGGGGGTAGGGATGTATTGTTCAATGAAATCTGACATCCGTTAAATGCATGTCGTCTGGATTTTTTCAAATTTTATTGTTAACTGCAAAATAAAAATAAAAATATCTATAAGAACACCGGATTATATATCTTACTGTTCTTTCTTTATATATATATATATATATATATATATATATATATATATATATATATATATACCACATACTGTTTAATATCTAAAAAAAGAAAACGATAAGCTAATCGTGTTTCTTTTCCCCAAGTTTTCAGATAAGACCTTTCGCCTTCTTGACACAGTTTGTTGTAAGAATCACTGAAAAACCCAATTTAAAATCATTTTGTGTCAGCTCCACTATGTCTTCCCAACTGAGCAATGGTTAAAGGAAAAAGATCATTCATTCTTTCATTAATGGTACCAACATTCATACTCTGGGTTCCATCTTCAAAGTACTTTCAAGAACCATCAAGAGAAAGGTGAATAAGTTTTAAAAGAAAAAGAACCTTACAGAAGAAAACTGGATCAGGACCAACAACAATGTGTTCACGACAAACCAACCACAAATCTAGAGAACTTGTAGCTCTCACTATTTATATGAAATGGGGAACTACATTGGGAATTTACAATTTAAAAGTTTAAAATCACAGCGTCACCTGACCTTGGTGCACATGCGCAGTTACATCAATGTAAACATCCCTTTACCTTCATGAAGTCCTAAATGACAAAACGCGTTACACGAAAACATATTAAAGGGAAAATTATGTTTCCTTTTTTATTCACACACACACATATATATATATATATATATATATATATATATGTGTGTGTGTATATATATATATATATATGTAAAGGAATGGATTTTTGACTTATCAATCCGACAGATTTTCTTACGCAAACGTTATTTTTACTGGGTACTCGTGACATTTATGTGATGCACGATTAGGCGATCATGTATCTTTCGATACATGACTGACAAGGCAAATTTTTTTTCCCCCGCAGTAGATTGCCATTTCTTCCTATAGAACCGAACCCAGTTTGTCCTGCTACTTGTTCATAGCTGGCGGGTGGAGAAGAAGAGGATTCATGCCTTTCCCAAGAGTATTAGCACGTAAGTGAATGCAATGGATTCGACTGGAATTCGAACTCGACCCTCCGATTCCGCAATCCAAGACGCTATCCATTACTCCACCATTACTTCTTTCTTCATATAGTATCGTCTACAGGCCTGAATACTCAATAAAAGACGAATATCTGCTCTCAGGCAGGATTCGAACCCGTAACAAAAGTTGGAAGAGTGAAAAAGGATCGAGATGAATTTTGAAATATTGTAGGCCAAAAAAATGGGTGCTAATTTGTTTTAATAATTGCAACCCCTTTTCAGATGTTTTACCTTGATTTTGATGATCAAACAGCGCGAATTTTGCGAAATTTTAACCCCTTAACCGTTTCACACCTAATCCAATTGTATTACTAATAATTACACATGATTACCTTATATTTCTATTTCGCGCGCGATCAAAGAGTTCCAATAATATTGGACTAATTAACAGGAATTCAATCACTACAATCAGATACCCTGGATTGGAGTATAAATAGGAGTACTTTTCTCTGGTTGATCATGTTCAATTTGACTGTACAAAAGTAGACATCAAGAATCTCATCAATAAACAAAGATAGATAACCCGTAATAATTAGGCGTCTCAATTAGGAATTAGAGGGCAGTACCTATGAGGACGGTTAAAATTTATTGTATAAAATATCTGCTCTAAAACACTGAAATAAGTTGAATTTTTTGGGTAATTTGCTTTTTAAGCCCCGCGCTAAGTATCTTAGTATTCGTATATTTTTTGAGTTTCGAGGCATTATCTACGGTATATAGCGGGAAATAGGGCCCATATATCAGATAGGTGTTCAACATCCTATTATCGACCCCAACCGCCACAGCTACCGAGATTCACTTGCAGTGCGAGTCGGTCATCTTGGATATATATATATATATATATATATATATATATATATATATATATATATATATATATATATATATATATATATATATATATATATATATATATATATATATACGGATTTTTTTTTGTGTTTTGAATAAATTTACCACCCCGTCGTTGTGTTACTGCTTTTTCTTTCTTTTTTTTTTGTCACATGGTAATGTTTTATATATATATTTATTTTATATGTTTCTTATAGCACCTCTTTAGCCTGTACGCCCTGACGATCCACGTAGGTGAAAACCTAGGTAGGTTAATCTGGCTCTTTAGGTTTATTTACTTATATTGCTCTACTTAGCGTATTGAGCACTTTGTTTAGTTATTTTTACTTTACTCGCGTCGGAGGTTTTTTTTTCTTTGGACTCTGGACTTTCATTCTAGACGATTATTTTCGCCGGAAGTACATGTTCTTAGTTCTTTCATTTTTTACCCTTTTTTTCCTTGGGTATTGGTTTGTTCATTAACAAGCTAAAACACGTAAGGTTTTGCAGGACGAATATAGCTGCTTACATTTATTCGTTATTAGTGTTATATATATATATATATATATATATATATATATTTTTTTTTTTTTTATACATGTATGTTAGGATACGTACATTTTTGTGTTTGCATGTATATCGAAGTATGTCTATGCATATGTATGTGTATGTATGTCTGTATATTTATATATGTTTTTGGTCAAATGTCGTTGCATTTATGTGTATGTATGTATATATGTGTATTTATTACTATAGATAAGTATTTTTATGCAGATATTCATGTGTATGTATATTTCTGTATGTGTGTATGCATGTATGTATGTGTATTTATATGTATATATATATATATATATATATATATATATATATGTATATATATGTGTGTGTGTTTATGTTTGTATGTATGTATATGTATATATATGTATATATATGTGTGTGTGTTTTCTTATGTATGTGTATGTATGTCTGTATATTTATATATGTTTTTGGTCAAATGTCGTTGCATTTATGTGTATGTACGTATATATGTGTATTTATTACTATAGATAAGTATTTTTATGTAGATATTCATGTGTATGTATATTTCTGTATGTGTGTATGCATGTATGTATGTGTATATATATGTATATATATATATATATATATATATGTATATATATGTGTGTGTGTATATGTTTGTATGTATGTATATGTGTATATATATGTATATATGTGTGTGTGTGTTTTCTTATGTATGTGTATGTATGTCTGTATATTTATATATGTTTTTGGTCAAATGTCGTTGCATTTATGTGTATGTACGTATATATGTGTATTTATTACTATAGATAAGTATTTTTATGTAGATATTCATGTGTATGTATATTTATGTATGTGTGTATGGATGTATGTATGTGTATGTATATGTATATATATATATGTATATATATGTGTGTGTGTATATGTTTGTATGTATGTATATGTATATATATGTATATATGTGTGTGTGTGTTTACTTATGTAGGTTTGCAGTTGTATATATGTATGTTGACACCTACTATATATGAAATTGATTATGTGTACGTGTAGGTAGGGAAACTTGGGTATGTCATTACGGCCACATGAGTTAGGATATATGTGTGTATATATGTTTATTTTTGTGTATTGCTGTGTGTATATATATATTTATTTGTAAATATGTGTACACATATTTGTGTGTATATTTGTGGGTACATATAGGTATATGTGTATGTATGTGTATGTGTACTTGATACCATGGAAATGTATACGTATGTATATATTTATGTATGTATGTGTAGATGTTTCGGTGTGTATGTATGTATGTATATTTATGTATATGTGTGAGTATGTGTGTATGTGTATGTATATATGTATATGTATGTGTATATGTATGTGTATATGTATATATATGTATATATGTGTGTATATGTATATATATATATGTTTGTATGCGTATATATGTGTGTGTATGTGTGTGTGTGTGTGTGTATATACTTATATGTATATGAGGTGGAAATCGTAGCTACCGATGGGTGTTAAATTTAATGTCCGGTTTTTTTGTTTTTTTTTTACATACACTATATTTTAATATATTAAATAATATTAATTTTGTTTTGATCATTTTTATCTTTGTATATTTACTCGCTTAAATTAGATTTCAATAGGTTGTTAACATTCATGCAATGACATTTTCTGTCTTAAATATTTATCGGTTAGGGTATGCAACTGTCTGGGTCAATGTCTGTGGATGTGTGTGCATGTATTTATATGTATCTATGTGTATGGAAAGTGCATCCACTTTTAATTATGTATGTATGTACGTGTGTGTTGGTTTCCCTTTTCCCATTCCCCCCCCCCTTTTTTTTTTCATGACAGACGGTGGAGATGTTCTCTGTCTTGTCCTTTTTTTTGTGTGTGTATATGTCTTGGTGCTTATGTATTAGAATCTGACTGCGTTTGTTTTACGCGTGAGTTTGGGACCCCATTTACACATCATGAGGATTAAAATGTATACATTGTAAAACGACCGGATATTAAATATAGCTAAAGTAACTTCAATGAAAAAATAAATTGAATAACATATATATTTCTTCTTTTCTCCTCAGTAATTTTATAGTTATAAACTTGATAGCGAATAAATGTTAAATTTTGATTTTGTAATTAGCAGTTTTAAATTTTAATATTAAATTTTATCATATAATTTAGTAATTATTCGTTAGAATAAATTATTTTTTAATACTAAACATCTGAATAGATATTATAACATGACTTCGTTATCGAGCTTTTTGAATTTTCCTGTACTGGTGTTCTGATTGGTCCATCTAGCCTTTGTAACAACGTTTTCCCCTTGCGTAGAATATTAATTAATTTGAAACTTTTAAAACCATTTATTTTACATTCAACGTCATCACTTGATAAGACACCGAAGGTGTTGAAACAAAATGGCTATTTTTGTAGTGATTTTATAACATATTTATGTTATAAATTTTTTTTTTTTTCTTTAAAAATAAATAATTATATCTGCTCTTCTTTGTATTGAGCACTCTTTTAAGAATAGTAATTGTTGGTTATTGGAATTCATTCCATATACACCAATCATATACTTGTATATATATATATATATATATATATATATATATATATATATATGTCAGTGTGTTCCAAAAGTCACGGAATAATTTTAAAATACTATACTTTCCACGTTTTATAGCATCCGAGAATATTTTTATGCAGAGTGATAATTCAGATATTCCTATTTAATTATGAAAAATTATACGGCGCAAATGTCTTCCATTTTCAATAGGATTCTCCATGATAGCGGTCAATAACTTTGACGGTACAGATGTTATCCTTGAGTTGTTGAATTGTTTGGGGTTTACTGACGTTTACACGCGGTCTTCCCCCATCGTGGCCAATCACTTACTGAATCATATTGCCTAAAACGTTGAATTAACGGACGAATCATGAAATCCGATAGTGCTCTTCTGATATTGAAGTGTCGACAGTATTCTCTTTAGGCGCGAATGATGGATGGGTTAAATCTAAAATACAATTCCAAGATTTTGGTTATTTGTTCAGTTGTGATTTTTTCCAGGGTTAATTTTCTCATGTTAAGCGAAGGTCTGGGGGAAAAAAAAAGAGAAGAGATAAAACGTTTGAAAAATCTAACATGTTATGACGTTTTTAAACCCGTAGTTGACCTCAGAACAACATGTGTATATAAAGGGATTTACTAAGCAAACCTTAGATGTGGCCCAATTTTCCAACCGTGGACCAACCAGTTAGTCTCTAAGTTGTAATTGATCTAGTAAGACAAGCTTACTATTATGCCCTTATATCTATCTATCTATCTATATATATATATATATATATATATATATATATATATATATATATATATATATATATATATATGAATCATTCATATAAAAAGTAAATTAGTAAAGTTAATGATATAAAATGGCGAAATCCCTTCGCTAACTAAATTTTAATTTTCATTAATCCACTAATCATTCGAGGAATGTTACGATCGTTGGTTTTTAAAATTATAAACTGTATTAGGTCTTCCTTAAATATGCAAGTACTTTCGACGTTTCATGCGGTCATTATCAGGCATGGAAACTATTTTGTTTTTGGTAAAATTCAGGTAGCATCTGAGACGAAAAATATCATACAAATAAAAATATGTTTTTTTTTAATGTGTTGTGGATAACAGATACAATCTTGTGGAGCGTGCAATCGCAATGCTAATGTTGAATTTTTGAAAATTTAAGTGAGAGCGTTTTTTTACTAATTTGGCAATTTAAGGATTTTTTTGTTGTAGGATTTTATCAATCAACGTGACATGAACTAAGTAGAGTAATGTCGCAGTTTGCACGTCTGATCAGTTCTTTTAAATCAAATATGTGGTGCAGTTCAATTTATATTGCAATGAATCATTCATGCAAAAAATAAATTAGTAAAGGTTAATTATATATATATATATATATATATATATATATATATATATATATATATATGATAAAAAATAATTTATATATAGAGATTAAATAGCAATGTTAATGTGATTAATGGTGAAATCACTTTGCTAACAAGATTTAATGAAACATTAACTTACTATCAATTCCTTGAATAATAAGGTCTTATATTCGAGCTGTTGTCAAATGGAAAAAAAAACAATCCGAGTACTTTCAACTATTTCAAATTGCCATCTTCAGGACGCAATTTTTCCATACATAGGCAAACACTCAGTCGAAATATGTGTAGACCGAACTATTTCTTTTTTAAATTATGTTATTTATTGACGGTTGAATATATGTTTTGGAGCGTGCGATATATGGAGATATCTTTAAATGCGGTGATTTGCTTTTTGTCAACACTCATCTCATAGAAATTGCCAAAGTGTAGGAGGAAAAAGTTTCAAGCTTTGATCGACTCCATAGAGATTAAACCATGGAAGTTTGTTTTAACGCCGAGACTTTCGGAAAACAGCGAGAAATTTTTAAGTCTATATTTAAACATCGAAACCTCTGGAAAGTTTTGAAGAAATCCTTTCTTTTTTTTTTTTTTTTTTTTTCTTTTTTTTTGTTCATTTTACGCTTCCATAGTGTACAGCCCATTTGCATATTCATGAAAGACCCGAGGCCAGTGCTGCTTAAAACTTGAGGCGTTGAGGTCAGGACAACTGGAAGGGAAAAGTCTTTATTTAATATGCTATTTTTAAGACAACAGACCAAAAATATTGTTTTCTACTATCGCTACCTTTTACAGAAAATTGATTTGCCTCAATATGGCCGCTCTAGTTCAGTAGTCGATTTTACTGTCGGCTGCAAGAAAAAAGAAATGTAAAAGCGTGGAATACAAGAAAAAGAAAGAAAGAAGTGATCTTGTTTCTCAAGTCTTACTGACCCTTTATGTAAACGGTTCATGATTAGTTTTGTTATCCAGACTAGGTGAGTTTTTTCTTTTTTTTTTTTCTTTTCATGTTTATTTAAAATCTGAAATTTCTTTGTCGGATTTGATGACGTTTTTGTCCTCTATGTCAAGAAGAAATGAACGAGAAAAGAAGTCGTGTATCATTCGAGTAGATACTAATATTATTTTTTTTTTTTTAATAAAACAAAAAATAAAAAAAATTCCAGCTAATGATAATGCAATAAAATATATCAGTCAGGAGAAACTAAACTGAAAATGATAAATTGGGCTGTAGGTGAATGGAGAACCTATGAATAAGAATGTAATGGCGTCTTAACATTGGGAGGCTGAAACGCTAAACACCACTCAAGTGTTGGAGAAATTGGCTGGGTCTTAATGAACTTCAATTTAGTTTTTAACCATTTCACGCCCAAGCAATCATTAATACCACTAAAACACAAAGGGTTACTGACAGCGAACTCGGTAGAGAAAACCTTATTGAGGAGGGAGGACTTTAAAAGAACACAATTCAAGAGAAAAGATGATGACAGCTGCCGTAGAATTTACATTTTTTTTTTTAAATCGTAATAGCCAGAAGCTCAGATTGAGGAATCGGAGAGCCGAGTTCGAATTCCAGTCGGATCCATTACATTCACTTACGTGCGTATTAGGAAAGGTATGAATCCTCTTCTTCTCCCCCACCCCCAGCTATGGGTAAATAGCAGGACAGACCGGGTTCTATAGCCTTGGATAGCAACTAGTCTACCTCAGAAAGAAATGGCAACCTACTGCTGGAAAAATCTGTCTCGTCCGTCATGTATCGAAAAGATACAGGATCGCCTAAGCGTGTATCACCCATGGCACATAACTAACTGAGTAGCCAGAAGATAGTTCCACAAACTTGGACAGAAGAAACTATAAGAATAGAACTTGCATTTACATCTAGCAAATTTCAACAGTAAACTGATGAGACCTAACTGCCAATCCAGTATTACGTTTAAACTAGTGAAATTGATGTACCAGTGACAAAAGCTCATCATAGCAAATTTCATGGAAATTATTTATAGAAGAGGCAAATGGGAAACTACGTTACGACGGTGAGAAAGTAATTGAAGCCGAGATGCCAGATCAAGATCGATAACATTGCAGATTCGTATTTGGATTTTGTTGAATATATTTATAAACATAGGATTTCAACTTGCTGCTTTTTATGGCATGTAACTCCAAAACGTCGGTGAACATGACTCTTCACAGCCTCCTTTTTTTGTATATGTAAACTAACATGCTTTCTTCTTTTTGTATATGTAAACTAACATGCATTCTTCACTATCTAGTGAAGCGGGTTTCAGGTTACCTTCTCTACCGTTTTTAATTAAAATTGATCCATCTCCTAGACTGTCTGAGAGGCAAGGATAGAGAACCCGGTCGAATCTATCTAGCTATTTAACCCATAGCAGTGAGAGAAGGTGACAATGAGATGGACTCGTGCCTTTGATAAGGGCGTTCGAGCGAAACTGAATGCAGCGGATTAGATCGGAATTTGAACTCGTCTCGACGATTTTACTTTTCGCTACGATAACCGTAAATTATTTCAACATGGCGTGAAAATTCCATGCAAGTATTTAGTGTTGAGTAGTATCATCGGGAAAACTATGCCACCATTTTTTTCTAAAACTTTTAAATATCAATTCTTTTTTTTTGCGTAAACTTAACTAATAATGATTACATACTTTATGTATAATCTATAGCCGGCTTAATGGATCTGAGAGATTAACATTTCCCAACATCGCAAGTGGTCGATGGTTAAGACAAAAAAAAATAAAGCCTAGATTTCGAAAACTGATTTTATTAACAGGTCGGAAAAAAGGTCCTCACTCCTTGATAGCTTCATATGAATCTATATTTCCAGCTGTTTATAAATTTTTTCGGTAACGTGGAAACATAAAGTACTTTATACTAACAATCAGAACGAGACTTATAATGATCAATTGCTTTTTTTATGGCCTATTTTTACGTTTGTAGGTTATTTAAAGCTACAAAATAATTTTAGATTGTAAGAACTTTATTTTATTTAGATGATAATGATTTAGTAATCCAAATCTTATTAATTATTTCATAGTTAGTTATATGAAAAGGTGAATTCATAACTTTGCACTTAAGTGAATATAGCTAACTCAAATGAAATTGGAACTCGGCTCTCCAATTAATAATTCGGAGCCATTGTCGATTACACCACCCACACATCCAATCTTACAGCAACTGGTATTGCCAAGCGGTCATCCATCAGGGCTCGATGTTGCTTAACATAGGTGACCGTACGGGGACCAATGTTTCAACGCTATATGGCCGTAAGCCGGCAGATAATAATAATAATAATGAATAACAGAAAAGGGCTAGAAGATTTGCAGAGACAAACGTTGCTAAGAATTATAAGGAATTGGAGTTTGTGAAGGGCCATGTTCGCACACGTCTTGAAAGGACTCAGCACATAGAAGAAGAAGAAGAAGAAGAAGAAGAAGAATATTCGGAAATGCTCTAGACATTTAATACACCCCTGGTCTATATCATAAAACCAGATACAAAATGATTAAAAAATATAAAATAGACAAAAATTTTTAGCCAGTAATGTGTTTTTGTTTTTTTTTTTTTTCACACATGGTCTTATCTTTATGACCAACAACAAACTTTTTTCAATGTTTGTTTAAATTAATCAATTAACAGCTTAAGATTTTCATTTGTTCGTTGATAAACTCCATTTTTTAATTAAATGTAAATGTTTCGCAAATACATTTTCATTAAAGTAGCATTATTTTTTATTTTTCAACCTTTTTGTATCTGGTCTTAAGATTTTGACGAGTGGTTTATTAACGGTGAAAATAGCCCAATTAAAGTAATGACACCTTAGCACACTTTAAAATATTAAAAATTAAAATATTCCATTTGGAACCTTACACATCTAAGCATTGCATTCACTTTATAAATCAGTCTGCCAAATCAACATGCGATCATTATCAACTGCCTCACAACATTCTCCTTAATCTCATCCCAAGTCTGGTATCTGACTTCCCACTAAGATATTAGCTTTGGAAAAAATATCAGCATAGCAAAGAGACAGCTAAGTGCAACAGAGCAGTAGCAAAATGTTATATGGACATTCCGTTCATATTCCATTTGACAAGAGGAAGTTCCAGTTAGACAGCTTCTACTCGTAGGATGCTTCTCTGATCTCTACAATCTTAACCTATTCAAGTCTAAAGTCAACTGTTATGTATCCTACATATCATAATAATATGTACTCCTTAGTCCGCCTCATTTTGTAACGTCCTCTGTTTAACGGCTCTTGGGCTTTTTGTTAGATGAACAATAGTTAAAGAAAATACCAATGAAAGTTTTAGAGATATATTGAGGATGTTTTCCCCCACTTGACTTTCAGTGAAGCCACCAATTAAGACTGATGAAAAATCGCTTTATGTATTATTATTATTATTATTATTATTATTATTATTATTATTATTATTATTAATATCAGTGATATCCAGAAACAACTGACCATCTTGTATCAGGTTGCACGGTATTGACACCCACTGAATAAAAAATACGACATGACAGAGTGGGCCATGGTCTGCACTGGAAATTATGCAACTTTTACGGAAAGAAAATGCAACAAATTGGTATGAACACCATCCAGACCCGGTTACGGAGATAGGACCTGTTACTATTGTATGGGACAACACAATGCACACAGACAGAACAATTAAAGCTAATCGCCAAGACATTGTTATTAAAGGCCACAAACAAAAAAAGTGACTCCTTATTGATATGGCAGTCCCTGTAGACTGCAATGTATCTTTGAAGATCTGCAAAAAGCTATCAAAATACAAAGACCTTGAAATCGAAATCTCAAAAATGTGGGACATGAGAACATCAACAATCCCTGTTGGAGTGTGATCCCTTGGATTAGTTGGAAAAGATTCCAATTGATATATTGAAGAGATTCCTGGTAGCCTATGCCTTAAAGAAATACAAAAAAATTGCACTCACAAGTACAGCCCACACACCTTACGAGGTGCTTTATCTATGAAAAGTATGTGCGATTTTTTTTTTCAAAATTACTTAGTGGAAAATGTCATGATGCCATTTCTGACCTTAGGTCTCTGGTTGGGGCCCAGAAAGAAATGACCATACATCAGAAAAAAGAATTAATAATAATAATAATAATAATAATAATAATACACCAGTCACGGCTCCATGGCTTAAATTCAACATCAATCGCCATCTTCTGTCTTCTCAGACCTTGTTCTTTTGTTGTCCTTTCTCCTAACTAAATTCTTACCGTTCTCTTTCACTCCCAGTAATCCCTTGTGCTATAGTGGCATTTTCACCTTGCTTGAGGTGAAATAATTTTAAATATACATGCATACATACATACATACATACATATATATATATATATATATATATATAAATATATATATATATATATATATATATATATATATATATATATATATATATATACATATATATATATATATATATATAAATTCTTACAAACGATATAGATAACGTAAACAAATGTTTCAGGAAGGATTACATTGATTTTAGCAAGAGCACAGACATATTCTGGTCTTTAATTCATGCATATGTGAAGACGTCATTTTTTACGGATAACATGCTAATACAAATAATAATAATAATAATAATGATAATATTAATAATAATAAGAAGAAGAATCTTCTCTTTGGAACTTGATTTTATCATGGCTTTTTACTGTTCTCTTGATAGTGACCTAGTTTTTTTTCTCTCCCCATTTCTTGTATCGTCTTCACGTCTTTCCGCGTCTGCAACGCTCATTCACGACCCTTGATTCGACAACTCTTCAAATCGCCAACTATTTCATGTCTGTTGTCTTTTTTTCTTCTATTACCTAGACACTTTCAGGAAGCTGTGATCAGTCGGTGCCGGTGCACTTGAGACATTTGACACCAACAAAGAACGTTTCTCAAGCGTTGGCATTGAGTGAAGACTATAGTTTTTTGTTTTTTTTTTTTGTTTTTTTTTGCTGATTTTTTTTTTTCAACTCATAGTGGCAAAGGAAGAAGAAGAAACATAAATATCTCAAGAAGTGATTTTAGAACATAAATTTTGTTCTACAGAAGGATGCTGAGGATAGCATTCACCTAACATATGAGCAACGACGAAGCTTTAAAGAAAATGGAAACAAAATGGAAGCTTATAGTTTAACATCAGGAGGAGACAGCTGAAATTTCTAGAGCACATAACGAGGAAGGTGGGTTTGGAAATTCTGATACTCACAGAATAGATTGAAGACAAGAAGAAAACGACGTATAACATAGTGAGATTGAGTTAATGAATGCTGGAAAAAGGTTTAGGAGAAATTTAAAAACAGACAAAATTAATTATGCGCTACAAAGTAGAGGAAATAGTGGGGAACCATGATCGCCTATGTTCTGAAGGGACACGGCACATAAAGAAGAAGTAAATATTTGATATATCTTGTCCTGAAATTTTCTTTCTTTTTTTTTTTTTTTTTTTTTTTCGGGAGTTTTTCTAAAGATGTCCTGGTAAATTCCATCATACAGATAAAAATAAATGTTCGTGCTTTTCTGCTTTTTTTTTTTTTAAGCATTTCACCCCAAGCAAGGCGGGAAGCCACTAGGACGCAAGGGGTTACAGGAAATTTAGAGCAAATTCAGATAGGAGTGATAGAAGAAAGGATGAGGGTAGTGGATAGATCAAGGCAACTGAAGATGTCGATTGGCATTACACTTGAATAGCTGGAGATTATAGCTCACAGGGAAACAGAAAAAGGGAAGAGAATTCCACAGGCGAGAGGTGTGAGACATGAAGCTATTAGAGTAGAAGAGACGGCTACATTTAGGAGTTTCGACAGTGAATTGTTGAGAGCGAAATGCCAGCCTCGTATGGCGCTTGAACTCATGAGGTCTGGGAACGAGCGAATACAGCTCCTCGGAGCAATTTCCATGGAAGTATTTATAGAACAGACAGAGGGAGGCGACGGCGCGTCTGTGAGAAAGTGACTGTAGACGAGACGCCAGGGCAGGGCCAATTATAGCACGATGGCAGATGAGACAGAAAGATTGTGTAGTAATATTTATTCTGATCGTAAGGAGCCTGCCTAAAAAAAATCATAGGGCATTGGCCTGAACACTAAGAACAAGAAACAAAGGGAAATATACGATAGTGTAAAACACCAATCAGATCATACTATTTGCAACCTTGCTCTCTTTCTTCTTCTTCTTCTTCTCCTTCTTCTTCTTCTTCTTTCTTCTTCTTCTACTTTTTCTTTCTTTCCTTCATCTTCTTTCTTTCCTTCTTCTTCTTCTTAATCGTCTTCTTTCTTCTTCTTCTTCTTCTTCTTTCTTTTCTTCTTCTTCTTCCTTCTTTCTTTCCTTCTTCTTCTTCTGTCTTCTTTCTTTCCGTCTTCTTCTTCATCGTCTTCTTTCTTCTTCTTCTTCTTCTTCTTCTTCTTCTTCTTTCTTTCCTTCTTTCTTCTTCTTTCTTCTTCTTTCCTTCTTCTTCTTCTTTCTTTCTTTCCGTCTTCTTCTTCTTCATCGTCTTCTTTCTTCTTCTTCTTTTTCTTTTTCTTCTTCTTCTTCATCTTCTTCTTCTTCTATTATCTTAATCCTTACCAATCAACCATATTTTGTTCTCTCTCTCTTTTTTATAAGCATTTAATCTACTTACAACTTTGCATCAGGTAATATAAAATAAAAACCCTTTGTAATTTCACACGCATTTTTCGCTGCCGTATAGGAGGACATATGTCATGTAGCAGTACAGTATTCTTTTGTTTGTCACCAAAGAAATCCTCCTGTCTTGAAGTATTCTGTCCGGCTTTTGGAATGCAATCTTGGCCATCCCAAATATGTCTATGGATCTCAGCATCGTACATACCGTCCTTCATCAAAACACTTCCCAGATATTTAAACTACTGCACCTGCTTGATTTTGTGTCCCCGACATGCAATTCACATTTCGGGCTCATCTTTTTACTGATGACCATGCATTCTGTCTTTTTGTAGTTTATGGTTAGTCCCTTCTTCTCGCTCTCCCTCTCTGCCTTCTTTAGGGGTTTTTGTAGTTTATTCTTCCGTGTTACCAAGGGAAAGTTCGTTGATTAAACGACTGCAGTCGAGATCACAGAATCTCTATAAACTTCACGATCATTTCATTAGCTGCATAATATGTGCTTCACTAGGTTTGCATACAGTATAGCATCTAGAGATATCCTTTTCTTAGACTGGATGCCAACTATGGCTAGAAAGCCTAGTTTGTACATCTATTTAAACTAAAGCAGGAGCAAGAAGAGATGGATGCATACCTTTAAAAAAAGAGAGTTTTCCTAAACTCGGCTGGAAATCGAACTCGGCTCTTTGATTTTTCATTCCGAGCCGCTATCCAGACAGCACGGCATACATATCCTATACTTAAATAATCAATTTTTATTTCGCAACTTTCGCAATATTAAACCCCCCCCAAAAAAAGGAAATATCTAACAAACGTCTTAATAAGAAAGCTTTTTGAAATGATATTGAATTATCTTTTCTTGCATAGTTTTGTTTAGGAGTCAGAATTAATCATATACAACACATTAAAATTCACATGATTGCTTATCAATGATATAGACAGAACTTTGGATATAGGAAAAACCAGATATTTTTCGACTTTGAACTACAAACCGAGATGAAGAGATTAGACATATTTGCTAGAAACGGATTTAAGCCATAAACCCAAGAGCTACAACTCCTAACTCTATAATCCAGAGTTTTGAAATGCCAAAATAACAGTCACTAGTTTGAATTTCTGACAACAATAATCCCGAAAGATAAAAATCCTGAAAATATAATTCAGGAAAAAATAATTAATTTTTTTTTTAAAGAGCTACGTATTCTAGAAACTTCTAAATGTACAGTGACTTCAAAAATAAAATCAAAAGAAAACCCACCATCGGTCGAAGTGGGATAAAGCTTGCATTATGGCTGATTCATTATTAAATGTAACCTTTACACTTAATCCTTAATATATAAGCAGGTAGATCACCTAGACATTTTTTATCGTATTCACTCCATGTACGGCGGTAAAGCCACTAAGACACTAGGTGTTACCGGGTGTGAGAGAATTAGAAAACTGAAGCAACTTTATTGCCATATCCATGGCGTTTCAGGAATAGATTGTTCTAATTCCTATAGTCACGTCTTTGGATATCTAAGTTTTAATTAATTTCCCTTGGTAACACGGAAGAATAAACTACAAAACCTCCTACAGAAGTTAGCGAGGGAGAGCGAGAAGGGACTAACCATAAACTACAAAAGCCGGAGTGTACAAGGACTGAAACATCTTTTTTTTTTTTTTTTTTTTTTTTTTACAGCGGACAGATGGAGCGTACAACGGCCGAAACGTTGTAATAAATATGGCGACAAAGGTGAGGACAATAAAATAGTAGCAAATAAATAAATTCCGAAACCTTACTCGAGAGCTTCAGATATTGTTAAATACAAAGGTAGTGACCGTATGCATTTAGATAGAAGTGCGAAGAAGGGTTATATGTCAAAGAGACTGAAGCGGTTAAGGTTCGTATAAAAGCATCAACATGCGGATAATATTAGTAATTTCGAAGAGAGAGATTGGGTTTTGAATTCTTGGCTAAGAATCTTTTGACAGTTGGGCTAAAGATTAAATTATTATTGTCTAGCTGAAAGTTGGCGTAAAAAAGAGGAAAGCAAAAGCTTCTTTCTACACATGTTCTTTCTTTCATTCTTTTTTCCTTCATCATCTTTCTTGTTTCTTTCTTTTTCTCTTTTCTTATTTTTCATTGCAAACGTCTCCCATGCTAATATTTTAACTGCTTTTTTTATTTTCTTTCTTCTGTCTGTTCACAAAAAAACAAAACAAACGTTTCTCTCAGAATTCTTTTTTCGATCATGAAAACCAAATATTCTTTTTCTTTCTTTCTTTCTGATTCTTTTTTGTTTGTTTGTTTGTTTGTTTGTTTGTTTGTTTCTTTCTTTCTTTCTTTCTTTCTTTCTTTCTTTCTGTCTGTCTTTCTTATTCTTTTTATTTTTGATTCTTTTTCTTTCTTTCATTCTTTCTTTCTTATTCTTTTTCTTTCTTTCTTTCTTTTTTCTTTTTTTTCTTGTTATTTTTTCATTATATCTTATTCTTTCTCTTTCTTTCTTCGTCATTCTTTCTTAATCTCTCTTTTTTCTTTCTTTCTCTCTCTCTTTCTTTCTTTCTTTCTTTCTTTCTTGTTATTTTTTTCATTATTTCTTATTCTTTCTCTTTCTTTCTTCGTCATTCTTTCTTAATCTCTCTTTTTTTTCTTTCTTTTACCTCTCGTTCAAAAAGTAAACAACTTCGTCTTCTTTCTTTGTCTTTATTTCTACCTCTTGATTGGATTTCTTCTTTTTTCTTTTTTTTTTTTTTTTGACACCTCTCTCCTTCCTTTCACGCCTTCTCTATTTATTAATTTCCTTCTTCCCTCATCTTTTATTCAACGTCTGCCAGTATGCACACGAGCGCGCACACACGCACACACACACACACTCACACACACACAGAGACACTCGCACACACACATATATATTTATATTAGTTGTGAAGGTTTGTTTGTCACCCACCTTAATTCTGACCCTAACGTCTACAC
>OZ010582.1:115270716-115283216 GCA_963932145.1 Acanthosepion lycidas | reverse complement strand
TCATTTCTTTAGTTTACTGCTACCAGCAAGCAGAAATAGTTCTTCTCCTGATGATGACCATTTTAGTCGAAACTAGTCGAGGAATCTAAATGAAATAATAATGAAAAAAAAAACGGAAGAATATTAATCTACAACCCAGTGTGTCTGAAGATTTTAATTTTTTAATAATTTTTATTCAATATATATATATATATATATATATATATATATATATATATATATATATATATATATATATATATGTTATTTTTAAAATAGATTTCAACATTTTTTGTTATAATCTCTTATAATATAATTACTAATAATATATTGCTTTACTTTGTATTGAACACTTTTTTTAAAATTCAATGCTACGAACTGCCGAATCTTATTTCATCTGTTCTTTCTCTCTTTTATATATATATATATATATATATATATATATATATATATATATATGTATGTAAAAAAATCACTGAGTAAGTAATCCCAGTAGATCCTATTAATATAAAATATTAAAACTGATCCACAAAAAACAACTCAATATAATTTTTTTTATAGAGCATACACCAAACTACACTCTCCCCAAAATTTTGTGAATTGAGGGAGTAAGAACTAAAGCCTTAAATTGACTGGGAATTTATAGATTTTGCTTGGACTCCAAATAGCTTTAAGGGAAGATGTAATTTATGTTTGGAGGAGAAAATAAAAATCATTAAATTTAAGAATCAAGATATTCTACTAAACAAAAGGCATGAATTTCTATCCAAGTGTCGCCATAAGAAAAAAATTCCAACTGACGTAACACTATTTCAATCCCACACTCCAAATGTCGCCACAGGAACAAATTTCAACTTATATAATATCAGCTGAACCTCGCATTCCTCTCTTCCATTTTTAGATATGAATTTTTCTATTGTGACATCTTCCCTATATGCAATTTTTTTCTATATACGAAATTGTTTTCGAAATGTGGAATTTCCTTGTATATCGAAATATTTCTCTCCCTGTTAAATCTTTTCTATATGTGGATTTTTCTTCAATATTTAATTGTTTTGATAATACTAATTGTTTTTATATATTGAATTTAAATTTAATCCTGTTCAGAATGTTTAGATAATTAGTATAAGTATGATATAATTAAATATATATGATTTAAATTAAAAACTTAGTATTTAAAAAATGTATTAATATTATAATTTAAATGAAATTAATATATTAATAATTTCCTTAATTTTTTTAACTATAACTTTTACTATATAATTACAGCTACAGTATGGAATGGATTAATATTAACATCTTTTTATTAAAGTATTAGTATTAAATTCTTACTCCCATTCTGTAATAATTTTAAGCTCCTCTTTAAAAAAGTTTCATAGCCCCTTTTATTTTGTTCATTCTTCTTCCTTGCACAAGTGTTGATAGGTTACATTTATGTTAGTGTCCATTTTCAACCGTCGCGTTAAACTCTACCCGACGCCATCACAACCACTTACCCTCTACAGCAATAAAACTCCCTTCTCTATTATAGGCCTATTCTTACTCCCTCTCTTTTTATTCTTTCATTTTCTTTTTTTCCTTCGTTCCTTCCTTTGTTTTTCAAATTTCCTGTTTAGAAACGCGGGATTTTATTCACTTTAGTAAATGTATTTGCATTGATAAATCCAGGGAAAAACCACTTTATCATGGACAAAATGATCATCTGTATGAGGTAAATTGTTTGGATCTCATTAATTGTAATTCACACACACACACACATATATATATTAATGCATGTTTCATTAAATAATATAGACAAGTTTTGTCTATTTATTTTAAGCAAATTCCTTTCATGTCTGATAAGCTTAATAACATTATCATTGAAAGACGAAAGAAAATCACCATATTGTTTTTTAATCCTATCTATGCTTTCGGCTTACATAAGCCATCATAAGAAATGACAAGTACATTACAATAAATTAAAAAATACACGGACATATAAGTAATGATAGCCTGACTTGTTTGCATAGAAGATTTCCAAGCAACGACAAACTCGTGCATACGAGCCACTGGAAGGGAAAGATTAGATAGGGTTAAAAAAAAATGTATCAATATGGTGATTTTCTTTCGTCTTTCAATGATAATGTTATTAAGCTTATCAGACGATATGAAAGGAATTTGCTTAAAATAAATAGACAAATCTTGTCTATATTATTTCATGACATGCATTAATGAAAAAATGCTCTCTAAATACACACACAATATATATATATATATGTGTGTGTGTGTGTGTGTGTGTGTGTGTGTGTGTGTGTGTGTGTGTGAAAATATTGTAGAAAATAGGAAAGAAACTGGTTTGGTAAATGATCCGAAGTTCCTTAGTATTTTTGTTATTATTTTTAAAAAATAGTGCTCGATACGAAAGTAGAGCATAAATATAATTATTTATTTAAAACTATATTATTTATTGTAATCATATTTTTAAATAAATAATTATATATATATATATATATATATATATATATATATATATATATATATATATATATATATATATAAACCAAAGTAAAGGAAAAACAATACAAAGCCTGCCAATTAAACAAAGAATATGAGTAAATGACAAACCAAAAATCAGTAAATCATGAAACCAAGAGAAAAGCCAACAAAAATACAAGGGAACAAAAACTGAGAAGAAACGAAGAAAATAAAAGCAATGAGCGATTTAATAAAAGAAAATACTTCTATATTATACGCTCATTTCTTCTATATATGGTTGGGGGCTTGGGTTCGATCCCTGCCTAGAGGCAGATTTTCTTCATTAAAAAATCTCTAAAATCCCGACAGGCAGACGTAAACTTCTAAAAAATAAATATTATTTATTTATTTTTTAATCCGACCTTTATTATTACATAAATCGTTATTATAGCAGATAGGGACGTCTTTTTCAAATACGCGAATACACTATAAAACATTTTAAATATATATATATATATATATATATATATATATATATATATATATATATATATATATATATATATATATATATATATTACCAGATGGTTATTTGTAGGGATAATTCCAATGAAGATATTAATCCAAAGTGAGTTCACTGTAAGTAACAGAACAATATTAGAATAATAATTCAAGAAAATCCTTAAAAACCACCTCGGTCTAAAGAGATGAATATTTAAATATATTCATGAAATAAACTATAACCAATATATTTTCTTTAAGTATTTTCTTGAATTATATATATATATATATATATTATAAATTAACTGATTTAAAATATGGTTTTTCGCTACACAGTAATAACCATGATTCAAAAATGGAAGCTAAAAAATTTAAATTTAATGATATAATTAAATTAAAAGCATTAGTTCCGTTTCATCTTCAAGCGGATATTGGAATAACTTCTTTTTAAATTTACTGATTTGTAAACACACATGAATTCATAAGTTACTGTTTCCAAGGATACAGACGAATCCAATCATTCAGTCATGGCCTGTAGCGTGTTCAGTTTTATTAACTATTGTATCAATTATGAGTTACTTTCGAAAAAGAGATTAAGTTTAGGGATGGTAGGGGTTTATTTTTCAATGAATTCTGACAGCCGTTAAATGCATGTCGTCTGTTTTTTTTTTATTAACGGCAAAAAGTTATATATATATATATATATATATATATATATATATATATATATATATATATATATATATATATTCATAAACGTTTCATTAAAAAATATAGACAAGTGTTGTCTATTTTATGTAAATTCTTTTCATAACGTCTGATAAGTTTAATAACATTATCATTGAACGAAGAAAGAAATTCACAATATTGATCCATATTTTTTGATACAATCTAAGCTATATCATAATGAAATGCATACTAATTATAAACAAGATGAAAATATACTAAAAAATTTAGTATATACTAATATATCAACAACAGATCCTAGCAACAAAAAAAATTAATTAATAATATCCTACATTAAATCTAGTATATCCAACTTAATTCTTCGCAATGATTCTTCTCCCCCGGTTAGCGATTTGCAAAAAACCAGCATAGTTTATAAATTCAAGTGCCCTTTGGGAGATTGTATCTCCAACAAATTAAATGATATTTATGTTGGTCATACCACAAACTCGCTTTCATGACGCTTGACAATACATTTGAATGAAAATTCTAACATTTTTAGTCATTTAAAACAACATGCCTGCCCGCACACACAATTCCGTAAAATACTTGTCGAAAACACAACTATACTTCGACATGAAAACAATACAAAAAAATAAAAATCCTTGAAGCATAATACATCAAACAGTTGAAACTCAACCTAAACAAAATCAATTATGGCATCTCTACAAATATCCTTAAATGTCTATAATTGGTAACAGAAGCCATTGGTTTATACCAACGGGATCCCATACTTCATACTTCTCCAATTCTCTCTCGTGTGGTCTTGTGTGACGTCATGAGATGCGGTGCAATTTTCGCTTCTAGCGTCTTATATGAACGTGTTTATCATTGCTTAGAAATCATCTATGTAAACAATGATACACTATCATCACTGTCTTGTCCGTATATTGCTTAATATTTTGTAATTGACATCTTTGAGAATGGCTCGTGTAAGCCGAAAGTTTAGAGTGTACTAAAAAATATGGATCAGTATTGTGAATTTCTTTCTTCGTTCAATAATAATGTTATTAAACTTATCAGATGTCATAAAAAGAATTCACATAAAATAGACAACACTTGTCTATGTTATTTAATGAAACATGTATGAATGAAAAGACTCTGCCTAAATACACACAATATATATATATATATATATATATATATATATATATATATATATATATATCAGTCGACATCATCTGATACCTTGACCCTTATCCCCGTCCTTCCCTATCCTTTCCTCAAGCATCCCTCTTTTTTCCTATTTTAACTCTCTGTGACCTCTGGGCGTGCTAGTGGCACTTCTGTTTTGCTTGGGCTGAAACGCTTAACCCTTTCAGCCCTGCTTTACCAGCGGTTGAGAAAAATGACTTATGCACAGCCACTGGTTGAACTGTGGATAAACACTTGCGTCGTTCCTCTTAATTACTTCCCTGATAGATATAATCTTCAGATCTTCAAATGTAATGTCAACCGACATCTTCTGATTCCCTGATTCTGATCCCTGTCCTTCTCTATATCCTTTCCTCAAACACCCTTCTTTACTCTTGCTCTCAATCTCTGTAACCCCTTGCGAAATTGTGGCACTCCCGCCTTGCTTGGGGTGAATGCATTTAAAAAATGTTCCCAGTGAAAAAACGATTTTCAACATTGTAGTCAATGTCTCGCTTTCAAAAAGGAAGGCTGAGAAAATTGGAACATTTTTTTTTTAATAAATTCATCGCCCAAAAGCAATCAAGTCACTAAGACACAAGCGGTGACTGAGAGTGATATATTAGGTTGGTGCAAAAATAATGTCGGTTTTTGACGTTAAAAAATATGTCAAAAACCGACATTATTTTTGCACCAACCTAATAGTTGTTATGTACTCTAAAGAAATCATCTTGGGTTTATTGTCTTTCACAGTATCGATAGTAGAGACAGAACGGAATTGAGAAAATTTTCTGCAGTGATGGCAAGTAGGAAAAAAACATCAATTGTAAGAAGACATAATGTATGGTTGTCTTCAAGACAAACATCCCAAGTGATGAACTACGTAATTGGAGTTGCCAAAAAGAAGGAAAATCTAAATCCCCGAGAAGTTTTTTAATGTGACACCGAAATCTGAAGGTACATTGAACTAGCAAAATATGCATTCGAAAACCTATACAAAGTACAGTAGAATCCGTCATAACCGGAATCCCTCATATCCAGACAGGATTTTGATTTCAACTATTTGTAACTGATTTGAAATTTTTGTTTATCAGGAAATTTACTTTGAATAATTGCTTATGCTTATTTTATCCTAATGGCTTGTATTTGAGCAAAAGATAATGGGAAGAAGAGGAAAGGATAACAGCGAGACACATAGCGTCGAAATGCATGAGTGTGGTGAAACTTGGACTGAAATTGAAAAAGCTATTGAAAAGGTTGTCAGTTTTATGAAAAGAAAGCCAGCATTCAGCTATGTTGATTGCAATAACACTTGCAGAGTTAAAAGCTCTCTATCGTTTAAAAATTTCAACAAAAGCAAAACGAAATTCGGAAAAAGTTAAGAATGGCATTAGAAGAGAAAGAATCATCATGCAACAGCGATTAAAAAATCCTCGTTACATTATTTGTTTTGCATACGTGGCAGACTTAATTTAATGAATTTTCATTAACATTACATAATTTATTTCTTTTTCCTTAAAATTAATTCCGTTATATTTCATTCACCATTATCTTATATTTTTTTTTTACTATAAAACATTGAAAATAAATGTTAAATCTGATTTCAGTTCTTTTATTTTAATCTTAAATATAACCACCTCATACACGGAATTTGTAACCAATTCCTAAAATCCGGAAAGCCTTCTTAGATCGGGATTCTACTATATTAAGAAACTGTAAAACTTCATGAGAAACAAAGAAAAGAGCGATAAAATATTACGTAATATCGGTCGTCCTATATGAACGGGAATGTTAGGCAATCACTTCAGAGATTGAGAAGAGATTTGCCTTACAAATGGATGCTATGAATAACATGGAGTGAAAATATGAATAAAGAGGAAGTTTTTTATGGAGAACGGACACCCCCCCCCAAAAAAAAAAGGATGCTTCGACCTAGAATCAGAAAGAGACAACTTATATTTCTAGGACACGTGAAAAGGAAAGCGATAGCGGAGAATGCGATACCCTTATGTGATACTGAAGGACAAGACGAAAATCAGCGACTAACCTACGTAACGGGCTTGGGTAGAATTGATGGCAGAACAAGGATTGGCGGACATTGTGAAAAAGAAACCTCGTGAGAGCTATAGGAAGATAGGAAGTTGTGGAGAACAATGATCATATGGCAAGCTAAAGAAAGAAGAATGTAAATGAAGAAAAAATAAAGAAATTCAATATCGTCAAGAAATGAAAATATCTCCGTTGCACACTCAAACACACACACACACACGCGTATCTTATATATATATATATATATATATATATATATATATATATATATTATATTTTTATTTAAAAACATTTTAAATTGCGACACGGAAATTTCTGTTATATATATATATATATATATATATATATATATATATATAGATAGATAGATAGATAGGAGATACGGATTATATATATATATATATATATATATATATATATATATATAGAAAGATAGATAGATAGATTGTATATATATGTATATATATATGTATATATAAACACACACACACACACACACATATATATATATATATATATATATATATATAGATAGATAGATAGATAGATAGATATACACACACATATATAATGATATTTTTATTTATAAAATATTTGACATTGCGACACGGGAATCTATCTATCTATCTATATATCTATATATATAGATAGATAGATAGATTGTATTTATATGTACACTCACACACACACACAAACACACACACACACACACACATATATATATATATATATATATATATATATATATATATAGGAGATGCGGATTTTTTTTTATCGAAATGGAATTGGGAGTTTTTCGAGGGGAAAAGTCCAAGATTATCAGCTTCAGTTATTTTCCTATTACTGGGACATTTCCATCTCTGTTCGTCTCTTTCTCGGTTTTTATAGCCTACTGATAGCTTAATGGCTCTAGAGAGACTGCTTGATGTGCCTTCTGCTGTGAGTTAAACCCCTCACGGCTTCTCTCTCTGTTAATCTAAATTGAAATGTTTACATTAGAACAGTGAACTTAGAATTGGAACAAGTGAAGCATTTTGAAGAACTTGTACCCTGGAATTGACGTACTGACCCCTACCCCCGTGCGTAGATATGAATGGAGTGTCGACGGAATGGGTGACGAGGTCTGCCTTGCGTAAGTGGCGTCCAATGAAGCAAATAGAAATTACACCAGAAGAAAAGAAAAAAAAAAGGTATAAAAATAATCAACACTTCAATTCTTTTCCAGTTACGCAAAACAAATCCTTAAGAAGTGTTTCGCAAAAGCCTTTTTTTTTTTCGCTTTCTATCAAGATTTCTAATTAAAATCGCCTCAGAGTAGAATAAAGAATGTGGCAAATGCTTCTTTAGGCAATGGCTCATTAATTGCAAATAAATCCAAACATTATTTAACTAGGGATTTAAAAAAATCAACACTTGTTTTTTGTTTCGGCAAAATGAAATAGTTTATTCTTTTTTGTGCTTATTTGCATAAAATCCCATTTGAAATATTCTTGGTTAAAGATCCGATTAATTTTAGACCGAAGCAGGAAAATCTCCCCAATTATTCCGGATCTAGTGCACATACACACACTTTCACCTACGTAGCATTGCAGGGTGTATTTGGTTTGGTTTGGCTTGGTTTACGGCATATCAACATTAATGGGATATTTAATCCTGACAAAATTTTTATTGCTGGTAATTTTTATTTTCAAATATATATTGTTGGTAATCTTTTTTCAAAAATGTATGGCTGGTAATATTTTTTTTCAAAAATGTATGGCTAGTAATATTTTTTTTCAAAAATGTATGGCTGGTAATATTTTTTTTCAAAAATGTATGACTGGTAATATTTTTTTTCAAAAATGTATGGCTGGTAATATTTCTTCCAAAAATGTATTGTTGGTAATATTTTTTTTCAGAAATGTATGTCTGGTAATGTTTTTTCAAGATATATGTCTGGTAATATTTTTTCCAAAAATGTATTGTTGGTAATATTTTTTTCGAAAAATGTATTGCTAGTAAACATTTTTCAAAAAAGTATTGCTGGTATTAAAACTTAATTTTATAGTTTCATTGTGTTTTGACCCCTTTTGTGGGTTTAACTATTTCCCCATATGTGGGTCCCTGACAGGTGCTACCACCCCGGGTCAAGGTGGACCTGGGAACATCAGCAATTAAGAGATGGTGCCATGCTCCTCAAAACTTTCTGATCAAAGTCCTTGCTGTCTGATCTATTACCCAGGATGGTGTATTTTGCTTAGCCGCATAGTGAGCTCCGTGGGGGTATATTTAATGCCGAAATCTAAATATTTTGTAAGCAATTTTACTTTATTTTATTTTTGGAAATAATATTGGTTATCAGGATACAAGTCTTACTAATTAAACCATTGCTGACAGAAAAAGAGGTGGATTCATATCTTTCCTAAAGGTATTTGTGCGTAAGTGAATATAACGGATCCAGCTGGAATTGGAAACCCGCTCTCCGATTAACAATTCTCTGCCATTATCCATTATACCACCCGCACATACAAGCTTATAACCCCTTACCACACTGATGAGCTGTGAAACAGCGAAACAGTCAAAGCGTGGATGACAATACACACACACACACACTCACACACACACATATATATATATTAAATTGTGCAGTATATATATATATATATATATATATTATATCATTAAAAAGTAATACAAAGAATTAAATAGCAATGTGATTAATGAGGAAATCACGTCGCTAACAAGACTTAATGAGTCATTATATTACTATCAATTCCTTGAAGAACAAGATCCTTATATTTGAATTGTTGTCTGATGCAATTGGTGATCCTGTGCCGAGTACTTTCGACAATTTCAAATTGCCATCTTCAGGGCGTCATATTTCCATTTACAGGTAAACACCAAAACGAAATAAATATAGCGAAGACCGAAAGATGTTTTTAAAAATATGCTATTTATTGACATTTATATTATTTTGGAACGATGCCTGTCTTTGTTTAAATCATCCAAGTGACAATATTGTTTGAATTTAGTAATGTGAGAAATCCACGAATTTTTGTTGCTGTATGTGTTTTTCAGTTGTTTTAGATGTGACATTGCCACCCCCCAACTTACCCGTGTCAAGCGGCCAGTCTGAGCGTAGGAGCTGCGCCTCAGAGGTCAACGTGGTAACCTTAACAACCCCGGTGCAAAAGACATTGACAATGCACTATTTTGCTTAGAATGTCACCGTGAAACAGTATTACAACAGTGTATGGGAGGGGGGTTGACCAGAGAGTCGCAGAATACGACGATTATGATAATATTCTTCTATGAAAGCCATCGTCACATAGTTTTAAGGTTTGGTGCAGAATTACCGTTTTGTCTTAAATTATTTACGATATAAGCCGAACGGAACAACTCCCTTCGGCCTTCTTGAGGTACATGTTCATCCGGGTAACCGTAACCTATGATCTGGAATGAAAGCAGTCATGGCACTTATCCTAAATCCATCGTTAAAAAAAAAAAAAGATATAAAGTTGTATATAAAAAACTTATTACAGGAAAAAAAAAAGGTAATTGAACATAAATTAGACAGTGGGAGTTGAGTCAGTCTGTTTTGTGGCATGCGTGATACACGCTTAGGCGATCATATATTTTTCGACAAGACAGATATTTTTTCCCGCAGGAGGTTGCCATTTTTTTCTGCGATTCCAAGGCTATAGAACCTGGGCTGACCTGGTGGGGGAGATGATGATTCATACCTTTCTCAAGAGTATTAGCACCTAAGTGAATGTAATGGATTCGACTGAAATTCGAACTCAGTTCTCCGATTCTTCAATCCATACTTTGGTAGTGACAGTCAGTTATGTGACATGCGTGATATTTCCAGGCAGATTTTTTTCCTGTAGTAGGTAGCTATTTTTTTGTGCGGTAGACCAGTTGCCATCCAAGGCTATATAACCCGGTCGCTCCTGCTATTTACCCATAGCTAGTGGACGAAGAAGATGATTCATACCTTTCCAAAGGGTATTAGCACGTACGTGAATGTAATGGATTCGACTGGAATTCGAACTCGGCTCGCCGATGCCTCAATCCGAACCGCTATCCACCACAGTGATTCATGCGTCAACGAAAATTAACTCATCATCCTGAGGAACAAGAAGGTGACTTCTTAAAGTGTTATCTGTACTTTCGGTCTAGACCTGATAAATGTTGAACAATTTTCATACCTTGGTAGTGTCAGTCAGTTAGTTATATACCTTGCGTGATATTTTCAGGCTGATTTTTCCCCGTAGTAGGTTGCCATTTTATTTTTTGTGCGGTAGATCTGAGTATCCCGTCCCTGTTGCCTCTAGTCGTCTCTTCATCTGCTAGGAAATTGTCCAGCATTCACTGCCATCTGGGACGATTGATATTACATAGAAATGCAACACACTTTTCTTTGTTTCTGACGAAATGTTTTGGTGTCTTGATACTTTGCTTAGCTTTTGGGAGGCATCTTTCACTATTCCAATGCACCGTTGGATTACTATTTCACATTTTAGTCGTTTCCTAAAACACTTCCCAGATATTTCAATTCCTGTACCTGCTTGATTCTGATGTCCCCAGTTCGCAGCACACATCTTGGAATGTCCCTTTTGCTAATGACCTTAAATTAGCACCCCCCATCATATCTGGCACATTGTATCACACAGGGGTCATTTGATAGGTGATACGTTGTTTGTATTTATTAGTTTTTTTTTTTTTTTTAATCTACATACACCCATGTGAAAATTAATTCCTTCCTTTCACCATAGGCCAATTTTAATCCTACTGGAGTGACAAGGTGTAATCGTTTTTTTCCTTTTCCCTCAGATTAGGTCATTTACAGTGGTGTACAATAATTATGAATCTATTTAGGGGTGTATGATGAAATTTGTTTGGCCTTGAAAAATATTGCGTCATCTGTGTTTGTATAAGATTTTTATTACGTACAGGCACTACTGTCTCGACTGTCGATTAGTTGTCCTTTGGACATTGTCTGCGATGGACGTTACTTCAAGGAAGCGTACGGAAATTGTAACGCTGCGCGAACACACTGGGAATCCTTACAAGTGAGCAAATCAAAGTAATATATACTCGCTCGGAAACTCTCCTGAATTAAATCTAATCGAGAATCTGTGGTACTTCGTATGTCCATTCCACGAAGTCTTTCCTTGCAGATTAGCAAGGAAAGACTTCGTGGAATGGACATACGAAGTACTAACACGTGTACTGGGCCATGTTTCATTGGAAAAAATAGGAAAAAGTAAATAGTAACGGAATTATTCGTTTGTTTCAATTAATAAGCACAATGGTTTGCAACCGAGTTCGATTCCACTCATAATATGAGACATTTGCGCTGTCAGATTGAATAATTGCCTTTCAGGGCATTGTTCAGGGTAGTGGGAATAACATGGCAGCTCCCATCTTCTCTCCAACTAACACACAATGCACTATACTAAGACGCGCAGTAATTCTTGATCTAACCTTGATCTACACACACACACACACACACATATATATATATATAAATGACATGTAACGTCAAGACGCAAGCGATCATGACTTTCAACACATACGTTTTCCTTATTATCTCTTAAATTATATATTTTTTTAGAGAACAGAGATTCGAGATGTTTTCTGATGTCTTTTCTACGTTTTATAATTCCTAGTTT
>OZ010582.1:115248216-115265716 GCA_963932145.1 Acanthosepion lycidas | reverse complement strand
CTAACTTTGAGTTATAAAATTCTGGAAAACAAATTCCGTGTATAATACGCACTGGCATGTTTTATAATTTTTACAAGTTAAATTAAACCATAATTTAACTTGAATTTTAATTTTTTTTTTAATTTTTATCCTGTTCGTATTGATTAAAACAAGAGTGCATTACGAAGCACAAAACCTCACACGTTTAAAAAAAAACCTATGGATGTACTGCTTGTGCGATAACGATATGCAAGTAACCTAATGGTTTGGGGTTCAAATTCCGGTATAGTCTGTTATGTTCTCTTTCGCATTAATGCTCTTGGGAAAAGCAGGTAACTTATTCGTCCAGTTAAGAGCTAAACAGTAGAGGAAACCTTTTTTTTTTTTTAAGCGTTCCACCCCAGTCAAGGCGGGAAGCCACTGGCACGCAAGGGGTTACAGAGATTTGGGGCGAGAGCAAATAGGAGTGATAGAGGAAAGGATGAAGAGAAGGTTAGGGGATAGATCAGGGCATCTGGAGACGTCGATTGACATTACATTTGAATAGTTGGAGATTATATTAGGTTGGTGCAAAAATAATGTCGTTTTCTCACATATGTTACTATGTGAGAAAACGACATTATTTTTGCGCCAATCTAATAGCTATCAGGAAGACAGGAAAAGAGGAGGGAGTTCCACAGGCGACAAGTGCGAGACATGAATCTATTGGAGTAGAAGAGACGGCTACATTTAACAGTTTCGACAATGAAAGGGTGGGAGCGAGATGCCAGCCTAGTAGAACGCTTAAATTCATGAAGTCTGGGAACCAGCGAAAGCATTGATTATTTCATTGTTATAATAACTGCTTAAAACAATCTGTTTTTAAGACTTTTTATTGCTACGTTTGTGTTGAAATATGTGATAATTTAGACTGGAATATATAGCAAATCATTGCTATATGTTAAAGAATATTTTTATTGACAATCAAAATATAGTCATTTTGGTTATTAAAAGAATTTGCAATAAGATTACTTCAAGATATGTAAATGCTGCTAAAATATATCCCGAGGGTGATTCCGTCTGATGGGGTGATATTCCATAATTTAATTAGACTAGGTTCATAAAAGATTAAAATCCGGTGATGAGTAAGATGTGACAGCAAGTCTTGCAACACACTAGCACTTTCCTCAATATTCTTGCTATTGCTGTGGTCAGAATAGTTTCAATTATTCTAAGACATCTAATTCTTCCATCAAAATGGTTCTAAGGATTATTCTAAATAATATTCTTTATTAGCGAGATCATCTCATACAACAGTTGTTATATCTCTCAAGCAAGATCTTGATAGTTATTTTTGTTTATTCTCACTTTCTTTTAGTTCCACTCTGCAGCTTGCAGTAAATGATGCTAAGAAAATTTGATCTCAAAATAAAATATCTTTAAAAAAAAAAAGTATCAAAAGGATAGGAATTAATGCAAGTTCATTATATCATCAGCTTTTATTAAAAATAAATAATTTAACACTTTGAGCCCTGACCACCGCTTTAACGGTGTTAGCGAAAAATGACTCAATGTCCAGCCACCTGTTGAACGGTGGTAGAGAAAAATAACGTAAGGTTCAGCCATCGGTTGAACGGTGGTAGAGAAAAGTGACTGAATGCCAAGCCACCAGTTGAACGGTGTTAGAGAAAAATGACTCAATACTCAGGTACCGGTTTAACGGTGGTAGAGAAAATGACGTAAGGTTAAACGGTGCTAGAGAAAAGTGACTTAAAGCCAAGCCACCAGTTGAACGGTGGTAGAGAAAAATGACAATGCCCAGGTTCCGGTTAAACGGTGGTAGAAAAAATGACGTAAGGTTCAGCCACCGGTTAAACGGTGCTAGAGAAAAGTGACTTAATGCACAGCCACCAGTTGAACGGTGGCAGAGAAAAATGTCTCAATGCGCACGTACCGGTTGAACGGTGGTAGAGAAAATGACGTAAGATTCAGCCACCGGTTGAACGGTGTTAGAGAAAAGTGACTTAATTCCTAGCCACCAGTTGAACGGTGTTAGAGAAAAATGACTCAATGCCCACGTACCGGTTGAACGGTGGTACAGAAAATGACGTACGGTTCAGCCGCCGGTTGAACAGTGGTAGAGAAAAGAGACTTAAAGCCCAGCCACCAGTTGAACGGTGGTAGCGAAAAAGGACTCAATGCCCAGGTGCCAGTTGAACGGTGGTAGAAAAAATGTCGTATGGTTCAGCCACCGGTTGAACAGTGGTAGAGAAAAGTGACTTAAAGCCCAGCCACCAGTTGAACGGTGGTAGAGAAAAATGACTCAATGCCCACGTACCGGTTGAACGGTGGTAGAGAAAATGACGTAAAATTCAGCCACCGGTTGAACAGTGGTAGAGAAAAGTGACTTAAAGCCAAGCCACCAGTTGAACGGTGGTAGAGAAAAAGAACTCAATGCCCAGGTGCCGGTTGAACGGTGGTAAAGAAAATGACGTAAGGTTCAGTCACCGGTTGAACAGTGGTAGAGAAAAGTGACAATGCTCAGCCACCAGTTGAACGGTGGTAGAGAAAAATGTCTCAATGCCCACGTACCGGTTGAACGGTGGTAGAGAAAATGACATGAGGTTCAGCCACCGGTTGAACGGTGTTAGAGAAAAGTGACTTAATGCCCAGCCACCAGTTGAACGGTGGTAGCGAAAAAGGACTCAATGCCCAGGTGCCAGTTGAACGGTGGTAGAAAAAATGACGTATGGTTCAGCCACCGGTTGAACAGTGGTAGAGAAAAGTGACTTAATGCTCAGCCACCGGTTGAACGGTGGTAGAGAAAAATGACTCAATGCCCACGTACCGGTTGAACGGTGGTAGGAAAAATGACGTACGGTGCAGCCTCCGGTTGAACAGTAGTAGAGAAAAGTGACAATGCTCAGCCACCATTTGAACGGTGGTAGAGAAAAATGATTCAATGCCAACGTGAGGTTGAACGGTGGTAGAGAAAATGACGTAAGGTTCAGCCACCGGTTGAACGGTGGTAGAGAAAAATGACTCAATGCCCAGGTGCCGGTTGAACGGCGGTAGAGAAAATCATGTTATGCCCAGCTACTGGTTGAACAGTGGGAAAACTATTTTTATATCTACCGTGAAACATTATATACCAATTATTTGCGAATTTTGTGTCGGAAACTTAGGCCGAAGAAGAAGGTGGGGAAATTGTTCAGGAACGGAGGGGCTGCAAGGGTAAAAATAAGAAAAATTAGGCTGTAAAAATTTGGTCTTCAAAATTTAATTCTAAAGTTAAACTGATGATTTTAAACTCTGCATAATAGTTTTCAAGAATATACATTTATCATTTCTATCATATCACCATGCAAGGATTTTTTTTTAGGTGTGTGAATTGATTTGATTTTAAATTTGAATTAACTTAAGTGGTTATTTAAAATAAGGATATACTTGATAACCAAATCTTAACATTGAATTTTCCACTTATACTTTTCTGACTTCTACTGTAATTATGTAATTACATCTACTAATTGTGAGTTACCTTGCTTTATAAAAATTTAAGCCTAAGTTCCTTGGCATGGGTTATCAATAGTTATGAAGATTAAGATTATATATATATATATATATATATATATATATATATATATATATATATATATATATATATATGTAAGCAAATATATGGATATAGATCCGACAGTATGAAGAAAAATATACGGAAAAAACAAACAAAAATACATGCATATATATATATATATATATATAAATATATATATATATATATATATATATATATATATATATATATATATATATAAGGATTTTTGTTTGTTTTTTCCGTATATTTTTCTTCATATATATATATATATATATATATATATATATATATATATTATGTTGGTGCAAAAATAATGACGTAATAATGTCGTTTTTTGAGGTATTTTTAATGTAAAAAAACGACATTATTACGTCATTATTTTTGCACCAACCTAATATATATATATATATATATACCCCCACACACACACAGAGTTTCGGATATGACATATGTATGTCATTCACGAGAAATTTTCGCTAGACTTCCAATCTTTGAATTTCAACTTAGAAATGCGTATGTATAGACACAACACCACCCATATACATACATATGTCATATCTGAAACTGTCCACATATGTTTATATATGTATACGACCAAGTGTGTATGTGTGTCTGCGTACTTCATTCGGCGTATGAACATACATCGATGTTTGCGTTAGTACGATGGCACCACGATGACGTTCCCCACCACTTCCATAATAACACCAATACACGCAATCTACATAAACCCAAAATTTTTAAAAAGATTAGTCAGTTTGTCTGACGATCGCAAAAGCGTAAAACCCAGGGTCACAAACCCACCTCAATCCAACCAAATATATATATATATATATATATATATATATATATATATATATATATATATATATATATAGATTTTATATCTAAACTAGCCGTATATTTGTTTCGGATGTCTACGTTTTTTTTTAATTGTTTAAGAGTTCACCTGTATTTTTATGTGCGATATACCTTTATAGACCCGAAGAGTGGGGTTAAGATTTTACCTCGTGTGCGGTATAGATTATATGGGGTGGTGCTTAACCCTGCTATGCTTAGTCCTATTTCTACATAAAAAACAACAACAACAACAAAATAATAATAAAACGAACGACACCGCCCTTCCTCGAAGCTACATAAAAGCCCTTAAAGAATTAGCAAACGATAAAAACATTGACATATCTACTTCCGATAATGGCAGGAGAATTGTAGTTATGTACAAAAACATTTAACCAAAAGAAAATTAGAGATCGCATTAATGATGACATCTATGAAAGAGGAAACGAAAACAAAGCTACAAAAGAAACACAAGAATTTACAAGCGACATCTTAAAACTACTAAAAATGAAGACAACTCCAGGATAGAACTTATTGAACACCATCCAAAAACACCCACATTATATGGACTACCAAAAACACATAACCCTAACATACCAATGAGACAAATCAGATCACAAGTAGGCTGCGTCCCTATATATATATATATATATATATATATATATATATATATATATATATATATATATATATATATATCAATATAACAATGAATGTTTATTATGTTTCGTCATGAGCCGTTCTAAACTCCGTATATTTGATTTAATTACGTGTGATAATGACAAAAATCGTCGCCTATCAATGTTCTATGTCAACATTATAGTATATCATTTTTGATGGTGAATATGTTTGTTTAAATGTCCGCATAACCACTCTGAAGATGGCTCATGTGAGTCGAAAGCTTACGACCTACTTAATAAAAAATATCCAAATATTGGACAATTTTTCTCCTTATTTTCACCAGAAATTAAAGCAACATTAGAACGCCTCATGATCCAACATAATAGATATTCATTGTCTGTTATATTCAACAATATATGTTTGAATAAGGATCTAATGCTTCAATGCTATAGTAAAATCAAGGTAATGGGGTAATTTTGGATTTTATTGCGTATTATATATATATATATATATATATATATATATATATATATATATATATATATGTATGTATATATATATATATGTATGTATGTATGTATGTATGTACAAGACAATAGGAAGAATGTAATGGTAGCCGACGCGTTTTTATTGCTGTGTTGACGGATTCAACCATTTTCTTTTGATTTCTTGATACTGTTGTGTACGTTTACTTGGGAGAAAGAAAGGTGAAATAGGGAAAAAGCCTGGACGTAGATTAATATTTGGATAATATTCAATGGCGGAACTCTTGAGGATTTTCCTTCTGAATGATATATTTTCTTTTTTATGAGTGCAGTATTTTTAAAATCAAAATTGTGGTTGGATTTTTCCACAAGTATTTTGTTTAAAAACAGTAAAATCGACCTTGCTAACCGAAACGCTCCTCCGTGGCCGAACCAGTTAAGACACGTCAGGCTATATGAAGGTTCCGTATATGATGCAGGTTCGATCCCTGTCAGAGGACGCATATTTTCTATGAAAATTTCTCGGGCATTAATCACATTATCATTGCAAAACGGAAGGAATAAACCAAAGGCTTCTGTTATCAATTATAGGCATATAAAAATAATTGTGGAGATTTCGTAGTTTATTTTGTTCAGGTTAAGTTTCAACTATTTCATGTATGTAGCTTCAAGATTTTTTAGTTTTTGCTTATTGTTTTCATGTTTAAGTATAGTTGTGTTTTCAACGAGGATTTTCCATACTTAAATACTTGATATGCGTGATGTCACGAGCTGCCATGCGATTTTCGCTTTCGCGTCTCGTATACACGAGTTTGTCTTTGCTTTGAAATTTTTCATGCAACAAAAACAGACTATCATTATTCTTTCGTCGGTGTATTGTTTGATATGTTGCAATGTAATTGTCATCTTTGATAATGGCTTATGTTAGACGAAATCTTAGATAGGATTTAAACATGTATCAATATGGTGATTTTCTTTTCGACTTTCAATGATAATGTTATTAAGCTTATGGGACAATATGAAAGGAGCTTACTTAAAATAAATAGATACATCTTGCCTATATTATTTAATAAAACATGCATCAATATATATATATATATATATATATATATATATATATATATATATATATATATATATGTATATATATATATATATATGTATGTGTGTGTGTCTGTGTGTGTCTAGAAAACTAAAGTTCATCATGCCAACAGCTGAAATAAAAGAAGAAAAATTGATGAAAAGGACTAATAACCACATTTTACACGTATGCATCTACTCGATCAGTTTATATCCAACGGTGTCTTCACATCTATCTCAGTCTATCTATCTATCTATCTATCTATCTATCTATCTATCTATCTATCTATCTATGTCATTCTGTTCATTATCTATCTATCTATCTATCTATCTTATTTTGGTCACTATCTATCTATCTATCTATCTATCTATCTATCTATCTATCTATCTATCTATCTATCTATCTACACCTTTTTTCAGTCTGTATGTCTCTCTCTCTCTCTCTCTCTTTATTTTTCTCCTTTTAATATCTATCTCATTGTCTTCAGATCCGTTTATACCAATATGTACATATTTCTTCTTCCTCACATTTTCATTTCCCTTTCTCTCGCCACTTATCTATCTATCTATCTATCTATCTATCTATCTATCTATCTATCTATCTATCTATCTATCTACACCTTTTTTCAGTCTGTATGTCTCTCTCTCTCTTTATTTTTATCCTTTTAATATCTATCTCAGTGTCTTCAGATCCGTTTATACCAATATGTACATATTTCTTCTTCCTCACATTTTCATTTCCCTTTCTCTCGCCATTTGTCTATCTATCTATCTATCTATCTATGTCATATCGATCAATCTATGTCTTATCTATCTATTTCTCTATGTCCATCTATCTGTCATATCTATCAATCTATGTCAATCTACATATCTATCTATCTATCCATGTCTTATCTATCTATCTATCTATCTATCTATCTATGTTTTATCTATCTATCTATCTATCTATCTATGTCTTATCTATGTCTTAATTATCTATCTATCTATCTATCTATCTATCTATCACAGTCTGTTCATATATGTCTATCTAAGTCTGTTCATATCTAAGTCTGTTCATATGTATGAATGTATATCTATCTATCTATCTATCTATCTATTGTCTGTCGCTATATCCTCTCTATACCTATTTTTATTCCTTATCTATCTTACTCAAAATAAATAGACAAAACTTGTCTATATTATTTAATGAAACATACATCAATATATATATATATATATATATATATATATATATATATATATATATATATACATAATTTACAAATGGATATTCGGGCAGCAATCTCTCTTTTATACAAGTTGAAAACAACTGACAATGTGGCGGTGCGGTTGATTTTTTTATATAATTCCTCAATGGCTGGAATATTTGTTTTTTTCTGATCATAAATTCTATAAAATTTGTCTGAATATTTTACAAACTCTTTTGCTTATACTTTTAGCCAGCATCAAGGATGAATTTTATTTTACTTTTAACTGAATATATAGATTGTTTATGTATGTATATAGAGTTATAAGAATGATTTATTTTCCAAACACGGTCAGTAGTTCGTGGCTGTGTTCATAGTTGATATTATTGAGTCTTGGCTTTTTTGTTTCCACACATACGCACATACACACACACACACACACACACACACACACATATATATATATATATATATATATATATATATATAAGCAAAAGTGCTCTATATCAGAGTTAAAGCATTTATATATGTGTCTGTGTGCGTCTGTGTGTGTATACCTATCCGTGTGTCCTGTGAAGAATATCAAACAATCTTTCAACCATGATAGGTAACATACCTACAAAAGATAGATAAATAGATCGATAGATATGAGCAGACTGAGATAGATAGATAGATAGATAGATAGATAAAGAGAATTAGATAGATAGATAGATAGATAGATAATGAACAGAATTAGATAGATAGATAGATAGATAGATAATGAACAGAATTAGATAGATAGATAGATAGATAGATAGATAGATAATGAACAGAATTAGATAGATAGATAGATAGATAATGAACAGAATTAAATAGATAGATAGATAGATAGATAGATAATGAACAGAATTAGATAGATAGATAGATAGATAGATAGATAGATAGATAGATATCTTGATTTCGTCCGGCACACAATCAAATGAAAGTAAATATATTCGATTAAGTAAATGTGTTTCAACAATCCACCAATACAGATTAAAACCTGCCTTGAAAATCTGCTCTTGTGTTACTGACTGATACATAGTCTCGAGTATCGACATTTACCGCTGATAAGTCATGTTCATGCACTGTTAGTCTTTTAATTGCATAAATTAACCAAGTGAAATCTTCAGATATGACACGAACTCACGTGTGGTACAACGAGATCTTACTATGCTATATAGCATTGGCTACATCTCTCTGCGGCTAGCTGGAGACTCATTCTTCAACTGCTTTTGCTGCCAGCAGACTTATTCCACGTTGCTTTATTGGTTATATGTGATGCTCTCTGAGGTTTTTAGTTCAACTGTTTTCATTATTCTACCGATATTTATTTTTTACAAGTAAAATCATCTTTTTTTTCTGCATTTACTGAAAGTCGTCTGCCAAAAATTAAGTAGAAAAATTGTTAAAACGAAAAGTATAGGAATTTCGAGAAATAATGAAAACATTTAATCTGGGAACTTCAGACGACATCAATCACGACAGTTAAAAAAAAAAATCTCAAAATGACAAAAAAAAAAAAAATCTATATCAACAACATCTGAAAATGGCACAGAAGGTTGGATGTTTATTTTACAATTTTTTTTTTTTTACAAAAAATTATTTGATATTCGAAAGCAAAAATGGCTGCGCAATATTCTATTTGATAAATCTCAGTCAATTTTTGATAATTACGAAGAGTTCGGCGCAATGTCAAACAAGAGGAGAGTGTATGCGGTAGGAAGGTTTTATTCTTTGCATCTTCCAATATATGTCGATTGCTATGAAAGAAGATAAATGATCGCCATGTATGAACTGAACCAAGTGAGTAACGCTGAAGATACTCCATTTTTTTAAAGTTCTAGAATTTCGCCTTTTCTTGGAAGAAAAATAGAAAGAAAAAAGACATCAACTCAAAATCAGAAAAGAGACGATATTTCCAGAGCACATCATCAAGAAAAAAAAGGATAGGAGAATTTGACACTCAAAAGTCATCGATGATAAGAGACACATGGGGGGAAACAAAGATTAATTGACAGGTTGATTTTTTACGGTATATCAATACATTTATGGGTTATTTAAAGCCGAAATATGTTTGCTGAGTTGTAAAAATAAAATTGTTATTTTTGCAATATTACTTTCACATATTAGAATAACAATGATTTTTCCGATACAGTTCGTACTATTTAATCTATAGCTGGGGGCTGAGATGGATTCATATCTATTCCTGTAGTATTTTCGTGTAAGCAAATGTAACGAACCCGACTGGAATTAGAAAGCAGCGAATGACCTAAATTTTGGAAATGGATAGAAGAACAGGGATTAGGAGCGATAGCAAAAAGATAAAACTTACTAAGAGCTACAAAGGTTCGGAAGTTGTGGAGGGCCATGATTGCCCACGATCTGAAGGGGTAAGTCAACTAGAAGATGAAAATACCTCCCTGTCTACTTTGAAAATCACGTTCCAGTTAACACTAGCATGAAATAGCCAACTACCTCAGCCAGTCACCCGTTCTTTGATATTATGATTTCCTACATCGCATTCCATTTCTAGAATTTTGCCTTTTCTTGAAAGATCTCTTTGATTTCGAGTGTAACAAATATTTCTAATTGACTCCAAGACGTTTCCGAACTTTGAAGTTACCAATGCGCTTCGCTCCACAAGGTTTTCTTTAACCAGTTCTCACTTTGAAGTCGGCAACATAGATATTTTTACCAAACTATAATGGAAAATATTTTGTCCAACTACTTTAAATCATGATTTCATATTTCATCAGTAACAAGTTCAAAACAGAGTGAAATAACGGTTATTACCATTAACAATGAAATCAGCGATGTGACTTTTACCCCCAGCATGAATACATTGCGTCCCTACGCACTCTTGGAAAAGGCATGAATGAACTTCTGATTCTATTAGCATCGGGGTTAGGGTCATTGAAACTTTAAAGTAGATTAACTAGAAGGTTGAACACATGAAAGTGTTGTTCCACCTAGATCTAAATTGAAACATACCAGGTATAACAGCTAAATTGTCCAAATCATGTTCAGCATAATTGAACATCCCACAAAAGGATTAATTTAACACACACACACACACATACATACGTACACACACACACACACACACATATATATATATATATATATATATATATATATATTTTCCTCTCAATTCGTTGTTGGAAGTTTTACCTGATGATCCTGAATCCTTAAAAAAGGATTTAGGTGAAATAAATTATCGTAATGGTACCTTAAAGTGGTTTTTTTTTCATTACATATATATATATATATATATATATATATATATATATATATAAAACAATAAACTGAGTTTTTTTTCCAGGTTTTCAAATAGGAAGTTTAGCCTTCTTGATACCATTTTTCGTAATAATCACCGAAAACCCATTTGATTTATTCAGCTACAAAGAGAACAGGTTAAAAAGGTTTTGTGTCAAACCCACTGTCTTCCCAAATGAGCCATGGTGAGAAGAAATAAAATCATTCAGGTTTTCAATAATGGTACCAACATTCCTACTCTGGCTTCCATTTACAAAGTCCATTCAAGAATCATCAAGAGAACGGTGAATAAGTTTCAAAAGGAGGGAACGGTAAAGAGGAAAACTGGATCAGGTGTCACAACAGGAAGAGGGATAATCATTTCAACGTACAGCTAAAGATATCAATTAGCAAAGATCCAACTCAATCCATAAGACTTTTAGAACGTGAGAGAAGAGTTTCAGCTACGACAGTTCAAAGAGTAGTGAAAAAATGTCTTGAAAATGAAATCGTACGTGAAATGTGTGAGGACAGAAAGTTAGAAGGTTAGAGAGGGCGGAGATCATCTTCAATAAGTTGTAAAATAATCCTGGAATAATATATATATATATATATATATATATATATATATATATATAGATATATATATATATATATATTTGAACTTTATTTTAAACCTTCATGAGCTATAATTAATTTATGATGAACATGTCATTTTGTTTATTAGGGATTTCATCACGATTCTTCTGTTAAGCTTGGAGTGACATACATTCTTTTTGCTCAAAGTAAAGTCCAATTGTGTCATGAAAACCTCTGAGAATTCCAGTAAGATATTTTAAATCATTTATAAGATACAATGGTTCAGAGATTAATCTAACAATTGCACAATATTGCTTTTTCACGAGTGGGACAATTTTGCTGTTACACGGTTGGGACAATTTTGCTGTTACACGATTGGGAAGTTTTGCTGTTAGACGGTTGGGACGATTTCGCTGTTACACCCGATATATATATACGAACCCCCAGGGAAAAACGAACCGATTCTTATTACCACTCCAGTAAGGTCCTGAAATGTTCTTCATTTATAAGAGCTTAATCAGGCCCAAAATGGAATCCTGCTAGACTATCGAGGGTGGGGCTGCCCAGTCTTCACTTCCCAGCTTTCATAGGGTTCAGAAGCGTTGCCATGGCCTCGTGGGTGATGAATTATTTTTCCATTCTATTTCCCCCTTTTCCGCAGATGAAACGTCGTAAGCCTCTCGTATAGACTACCGCTATTTCCATGGCAAATGTTTTGAAGATCTCCATTTCTTCTTTCTACCTGCCCCAACCTTGACAGCTAACACCCACCATGTATACTGAAATGAATCATCCACATCCCTTTCTTATACCATTAGTAAGGGGGAAGTTCCATTTGTACTGCTTCATTCCAAGAACAACTATTTTGTTTACCAGTATCAGAAGGGGATGATTCCTCGATCACTTCAATCTTAGCTAACTTTTAACTCTAGATGGGATAGTGTGCTTTCTCTTTGCATTTTACACTTGAAAAAAAAAAAATCTTGACTCCACCCGTGATTCTGCCAGCTTTGAATAATTAGAAGGGCAACTGGGATCTATGACTATGTAAAGTAGCTTATATTGGTACCGGATTAGTGCCTCGGGCACACAATAGAGTTTACAATTATAATAAACAATGATTGGCTTCATGAGGAGACAAGAATTATTTCATTCGGTGCCATGCGACCTTGTAACTGTTCTGGTCAAGTAATTTAAAAAAAAAAGAGCTTCACTTCTATAAATCTAATGCAATGCAAATTAAACCCGTGTTTTAATCGGCACCTTGGCGTAGAATACTGTTAGCGAGACTAACATTATTCGTCAGATCGAACCCCTAATTACAAGATTGAACTTTAAATAATCTAAGAGTTGATATGTCGTAAAATCAACTAACCAACAACTATAATCTATCGGACGCTTTCTCGGACACCCTTCAACACTCACAAAGCCAGCCTGTGTTCTTTACAGCAACTATGATGAGCAGATTTGGTTACAGTTTTTGGGGAGATACCTCATAATCTTGCGCGATCAGTAGTTAAACAAGGCCAGTATGCTCAAGTTTTCGGTCACGTTTACTTCTGGCTCCCTGCTATCGTAGAAACATCGATAACTTCCAAACAATCCCATCTACACAGTTTTACTCACAAGGCTTGGGTCAACCCGTGATAGGTTTTCCAGACATTTCCCCAACAATGCCGAAAGCTGGAAACGCCTTTCCAAGCTGATATTATCACGAATTCCTCTCTGTGACATATCTGAACCCCAAACATTTATGGTCAGAGAACTAATGGTCTAACGATTTTCTTTGCTGTAGATACAGGTTATGTATCAAACAGGCCTCCTTAGATGGCAGCCAATCTAGAGAAGGGTTACCTTAAATTCAGAACAATGGCGAAGATAACGTGAAACCGTTCTGCTATCTATTCTTCGAAGTCATCGCGAATCACAGTTGATAAAGAAACGGAAGTTGTGACGAGTCATGACTGCCTCCACACTAAAGAGATGGCATTTAAAACATATAAAGATTATAAGACATGATGGCGGATTCTCTTGCATCTTTTTAATATTGTCATCACGTGAGTTATCGCTGCTTAATCATTGGCTGCTGAACTGACTGTCTTTATGTTTATAAACCCAGTTTGAAACTGAAGCATTCTTTTAACAATGATGTTCGACCTATAAAAGGCCATAAGACCACTCGAGGTAGGAATTACGGAGTAAGAGGCGCAGTTTATTGGGGTATGTGAGTAAGTATTTAAGCCTAGATTTGAATAGCTAAAGATCTGGGAATCATTCTATTGGGAATCGGTTTCACAAAGCTGCGGTTCGTGTGAAGAAGCTGCTCGAGTGAAAGTTACTTCTTACGAAGCTGCAAACAGAAAAAAAAACGTTAATCATAAGAAGAAAGCAATGGGCTTTAAATCTAAAGTCTGAACGGTGTTGCTTCTTTTCTTATTCACTGGAGAATATCGTGAAGCCACTCATTTTTTGGTAATCTATTAATATCCGCATCGATTCTGCCTAATAGCGTAAAGAGCAACATATTTTAGGTAGCCGAAAAACTCTAATTTTGCCATCGTTCGCATTTCCCAGTGTCTGTGACGTCTGAGCTCTTTTCATAGTTGTCCATTAATTAATCTCACTGCTCTTGATTCAGGTTCTAAGGGTTGTTGCATATTCTCCTACCTTGGCTCCCGTTCTTCTTTCATGGCGCATGTCCGACCGCCGGCAAATCTGTCCTCTCCTACGCAATAGCTGCTTCAACACAATCACCTTTCGACAAGCTGACTTCGATTGCTTTCGTAAGAAAACCAAATGCCGCTACATCAGCGGAGAAGATGCTTATTTATAACAGCATTTAACCAATGGCGTACAGTTAAAGCTGCAAAATACAATCTCTGTGTGCCGCGCCGTCAACAGCGAGAAAATAAATTGCTACTTAAAAATACTTAAGGAAATTCGTCTGCCTGGGCGTATATATATATATATATATATATATATATATATATATATATATACAGACAGCTACATATATTTAAGGAAAATACAATCGCAGAGAGTTATATATATATATATATATATATATATATATATGTGTGTGTGTGTGTGTGTGTGTGTGTGTGTGTGTGTGTGTGTGTGTGTGCATTGCAAATACATCCACTAACAATAGCGTGTGAAGCAATAAGGAAGCCGGATTAAAAATAATTGCATTATTTTTTTAGAAATATATATATATATATATATATATATATATATATATATATATATATATATATATATATGGGTGGGCAGGCGTAATATATAAAAAAATATATGTATGAATTTAGAAAAAAATTGAAATTACACTCACGAGAGTCTACATATATATATATTTATATATATTATGTATATGTGTATATATATATATATATATATATATATATATATATATATATATATATATAGTATTTACATTATGCGGACTATTGTCCTCATCTTTGTTGCCATATTTGTCACAAGGTTTGTGTTGTACGCTCCGGCTTTCTTCAGGTGGTTGGAATGTTGAACTGAACCCTTTATTTCGACGTGCCATGTCTGATGGATGTCGGTTATCAGTGATCTCCTGTTAATTTCCCTCTGAAAGTTCTGCACTACCTTAACCGGGTATTGAACTCACACTCTATGGCTTAGCATATGTGCTGATTCCTTAAGTTTACGAATTTTCCAATGGTGTTCCCTATCTATGATCACAACATGATCCCACAGGGGACGGTAATCTCCCTTCTCTCTCCATATGTGGTCAGCCACGCCTGATTTTTCTATTTCCCCTCGCGTTACAGCTTTCTGTATATATATATATATATATATATATATATATATATATATATATATATATATATATATATATATATGTATATATATATATATATATATATGTATATATATATATATATATATATATATATATATATATATACGTATATATATTTATATATATATATATATATATATATATATATATATATATGTATATATATATCTCCATATATACACACTGTCTCACTACGAGGAATCAGTGAACACATCTGTACATCCACACACACATACACAAACACATACACACAAACATACACACATACACTCCCATTTCAAGGAATCAGTACATACACACATACGTACATACACATACTTCCCAAATTACATGGAATCTACTTTGACCAACACAAGGACTGACCAAAATTAATAATGAAAAAACAAATGAAAACTACAGATAAAGTTCACTTTCTTCAGAAACACACAGTCATTCCTGTAGTTCACTGCCACTAACAAGCGGGAATCTTTTTCTCTTGAGGGGGCGGCCTGTCTCTTCTTTATATTCCATATCAGCACATATGCTAGGCCACAAAAATCTCCTGAGCCGACCAAGCATAGAAATAAATACAATATGGAAACCAGTAATGAGGAGTGCCAGAGAAAAGCAATTATAACAAAGTTGCAATATGAGCTCTGGTAAAAACATGTAATGATAACAGCAAAATTGCAATATGAGCACTGGTAAAAATCGTTGCTGAAAACATTAGGTTTATAATACCCAGAAATTCATACACAGATATCCTCAAGGACACATGGCACAAATGGATAAGGCGCTGACAGACCCAAAGTGTGTGAGTTCAATACCCGGTTAAGGCAGTGGAGAACTTTCAGAGGGAAAATTAGCAGGAGATAACTGATAACTGACATCCATTAAACATGGCACGTGGAACGAGAACAGTCTACGCCAGTGAGCGAAATAAAGGGTTCAGTTCGAAATTCCAACCACCTGAAGAAGGCCGGAGCATACAACGGCCGAAACGTTGTGACAAATATGGCGACAAAGGTGAGGACAATAGTCCGCATAATGTAAATACTGTACATAATACCTCATCTCAGAAATATATATATATATATATGAAGAAAAACATCCGAGAAAAAGAAAGAAATATCCTAATATGAAATTACGCTGTTTTAATGTTAATTGCATATTAGGATTTTTGTTTGTTTTTTCCGTATATTTTTCTTCATACTGTCGGATCTATCCATATATTTGCTTACATATATATATATATATATATATATATATATATATATATATATATATATATATATATAATAAAAAGGCTTAAACACTAATATTCCATGGTCATAATTTATTCCATTGGAATCGTAAATACGATCCAATTCATCAGACCTACAAATTCAAAAAGAAAACAGAAGCCGAACTTCATCAATAGCTTGCAGTCCCGTCTAATTAATCCCTCCAAATCTGAGTTGGGATTAATTTCTAAGAGTATTATTGAGAAAATAACTTCATGTGTCCTGGAGAAATACCCTGCTAACCTTTGGAAAGACTCGGCCGAGACGATTAAATGGTTCCGAAAGATCCCTAACAAAAGAAGAGCCACTTTCATCCAATTTGACATGTTGGATTTTTACCCTTCTATTTCGGAGGAACTATTAAGTAGCAGCCTTAATTTCGCCAAAGGATATACTGAAATAACGGATAATGATCTGAACATCATTTTAGCGTCAAGAAGATCAATTCTTGCATACAATGACGCTACTTGGGTGAAGAAGAATAATGGTAGTTTCGATGTACCTATGGGGGCCTTTGATTCCGCCCAAATTGCAGATCTGGTGGGCATATATATTCTCGACACCTTGAGTAGAGTAGTTAACCTTAGCCAAGTCGGAATTTATAGAGATGACGGCCTAATCATTGTCCCAAATAGCAATGGCCCCTTGACTTCTAGCTTACATAAGAAGATAATTAGGGCCTTCAAATACTTAGGCCTTAAAATTGAAATATCTTCCAACTTGAAAATAGTCAACTTTTTGGATATTACACTAAATCTATCTAATGATACCTTTAAACCCTTCCATAAAGT
>OZ010582.1:115190716-115240716 GCA_963932145.1 Acanthosepion lycidas | reverse complement strand
CCCTCTATCCCATCTCTCTCCCTCCCTCTCTCACTCTCCCCTTTTTCTCCCTCTATCCCATCTCTCTCTCTCCCTCTCTCACTCTCTCTCCCCATTCTTACTCTCTCTCCCCACTCTCTCTGTTAATCGTCTGAGAGAACAGATTTTCCATTTCATCAGGATAGCTGATGCTAACCTCTAGGAAAGTGACTTATTGCACCATCACGGGTAATGTTTCCCATTGATATGACTTTAAAAGATGACATTAAATCAGTTTTATGAAAATTGATTCACTGTGTTGTGTTAGACAATTTCCATGTTTAGAAGTTCTTTCTACCGGCTCGGTCATTACCAAGAACTGGGCGGTGTCATTGTGCTAGATAAGATTTAATTGGAATCCTTTTTGAGATTCGAATTAATCCTCATGTGTAATCGTAAAATAGAGCTAGCCAACACCGGAATAATCTATATATCAAATATTTACTGTAGATGCTCAATTTAGTAGCTTCTCTCAAATAAACACCCCTCTTTCCCCAAGGAATTTAAATTACACGTCCAACTCGAATAAGCGCCCCAGAGTGACTAAACCGAATGTATTTTTTAAAAACAGAAAGTGGTACATTTATTTGAATCTAGAAGAAAGATGTCAGTTTAATCAAAATATGATCTCTTTAAAGTTCTTTAAATAATCTCCTCGAGCGCTAAATCGAGCTTTTACCTCATGAGTATTATTAGCATTTCCTACATATATTAAATATTTTCTTATAAATTAAATATTTCCTCACAGTTATATAATTATTCTATATGAATTTAAGAATAAAGGTTTTTAGATTATAGTTATTTTTAAATTTCTATTTTCTCAAAAATATAATGAAATGTTTCTATGTATGTCTATGTATTATAATTTTATTGTAATTTGTTCTTTTTTGTAGTTTTTTTTTAATATCATGTTACCCGAAGCAAGGCAATATAGCCACTAAGACGCAAGAGATTACTGAGTGTTAGAGAATGATAAAAAGACACTAAGGAGAGAAAACAATAAGAGAACAAGAATTAAGAAGACAGAAGATAATGATTGACACTGTATTTGAATTTTTAAGATAATATAAACTGGGATTCCAAAGGTAAGATTAATCCATCAACATATTTTACAAAGACAAACAATGCGCCAAACACTACAAAAAGGATGAAATTGCAATGAAATTATACTAGACATACTAAATCTATTGATAAAAAATACACATTTAAAATTAAGTATAGCTTGAACTCCATATTTTAATGTCTTTAAAAAAGTTACACCACATTATAGACTTAAAAAAGTTACAAATTATTATAGAATTTAAAATAGTTACGGCTCATTATAGAACTTAAAAACGTTACGTGTCATTATGAAACGTTACACGTAGTTATAGAATTTTAAAAAGTTACAACTCATTATAGGACTTAAACAACTTACACCTCCTTATAGAACGTAAAAAAGTTACGCCTCTTTATAGAACGTAAAAAGTTACACCTCATTATAGAATTTTAAAACGTTACACCTCATTTGAGAACTTAAAAAGTTACACCTCATTATAACACGTTACATTATAGAAAATTACAGGTCATTATAGAACTTTAAAAAGTTACACTTCATTATAGAACATTAAAAAGTTACACCTCATTATAGAACTTAAACAACTTATACCTCATTACAGAACGTAAAAAGTTACACCACATTATAAAACTTAAGAAAATTGCGCCTCATTATAAAACTTAAAAAGTTACGCCTCATTATAAAAAGTTACGCCTCATTATATTACTTAAAAATGTTACGCCTCACTATAGAACTTAAACAACTTACACCTCATTACAGAACTTAAAACTTACACCACATTATAGAACTTTAAAAATTACGCCTCATTATAAAGCTATAAAAAGTTACACCTAATTATAGACATTTTTTAGAAAAAATTGTGTTAAAAATTACTTTTGAATTAAAGCATTTATATACATCTTCGTATCCGTTTTCTGGGATGAAGACTATTTTACTTCTTTGATTTTTAGTAATTTTTTTATCATTTTACCGCATGTAAGGCAATAAAGCTACCAAGACGTGAGAAGTGAGATAGAAGAAACGATTAGGATAGAATTTGCGGTTACATCTAGCTGTAAATTCAACTGTAAACAGATGAGACTTTGCAGCCAATCTAGTACTGCGCTTAAATTCATAAAGTCTAAGTACCATAGAGGCAAGCTCATCAGAACAATTGTCATGAAAATATTTATAGAAAAGGCACAGGGAAGCCACGTTACGGCTGTGGGAAAGTGACTGAAGCCGAGATGACATGTCAATAACATTGCAAATTCTTCTTTGAATTTTCTCAAGAACCTCTAAATATAATGATTTTTCTAAGCGTAGCATAGATGTGTCACAAGGCTGAAAGTAAGGGCACTCAGTGAGGATCGAACTCACTACTCAATCGTAATTGTTCTAGTGAGACAAGCTTGCTGACCATTACACCACCTCGAGGTGCCCAAAGTTATTTTCTAAGCGTAGCTTAGATGTGGCACAAAGCCGAAAGTATGGGGGCACCCAGTGAGGATCGAACTCACTATTCAGTAGTAATTATTCTAGCGAGATAACTTGGTAACCATTACACCACGTCGAGCTGCCTGTAAATATATAGCAGAAGAAACCGGGCCATAAGTAGCAACAATATTTAAAGCATGGATGAATGGTAGAATTATGAATATGTAAGATAGATTCTGGCGTGAAAAAATGTCTTGCACAATACGGCGAATTAACTTTCCTAGCAGCACACCTAGCAATTGATTCAATATAATCTTTCCACTGCATGTTAGCTGAAGAGGGAGGAACGAGACCCTCTCCTGGAGTTTACCGTCAAACCTTGATGATAAAAGGCAAAAATGGGTCTCTCAAAATGTGTAAGTATCAACTCATTACAACAATTGGTTTGTCATACAGAAATATCTGTATACTATTTTTTAGTCGTACATGTAAATTTCCTCCTTGCTAGGATGATTCACTTTCTACAGTAACTAAACATGGCACGAACGTTTAATTTGTTTGTGTTGATAGTTTAGTTGCGATTAATTGAAAATGAACTCTAAATGATGTAATTTAAGTCGTATGTCTCGTGGTGGCTTCTTGATAATCCATTGAACGTCAAAATTTCAAAACGACCGACATAATTATTGAATAGTTATTTGGTATGAATAACTGCCGTGTTGTAACATACCCGATAGGACGTTAGAGAAAGGTAGCATAGAAGATATAGGGCTTAATTATAGAGGTCATGCTATCATGTAAATGAATTGGATAGTGAAGCATCCATTCAACAGGAACAAACAATAGCTGATATCAGAGGGATAAAATATCGCAGTAATCAACAGATATCCTATGTCAACCAATCAATGGACACCTGATGATGATGTTATTGATGCCTTTTCGTCGAAACGTCGTCTATAGTAGCATCTATATTAACCAAGGTGAGAACAGTAGTACAAAATAATAAAATAATTGACAATTACTCAAACCTAAAATGAAATACTAAATTATAGATAAGATCCCAATAAAATAGACGAATGAGATCGGAATCGATCGATGAAATCGAATCTAGATAAGATCGGAATTATAGAGAATATTGATATGATCGGAATGATACAGACATATAAAATCGGAATTGGATAAGATCGGAATTATATAAAGGGAGAAGATCGGAATTTGATAAGATCGGAATTATATAAAGGGAGAAGATCGGAATTTGATAAGATCGGAATTATATAAAGGGAGAAGATCGGAATTTGATAAGATCGGAATTATATAAAGGGAGAAGATCGGAATTTGATAAGATCGGAATTATATAGATGGCTAAGATCGGAATTAGAGAAAGATATGATCGGAATGAGAGAGGTAAGATCGGAATGAGATAGATCAGAATTGGATAAGATCAAAATAAGTTAGATAAGATCGGAGTTATATAAAGGGATAAGATCGGAATTGGATAAGATCGAAATTGGATAAGGTCCGAATTATATAGATGGATAAGATCGAAATTATACAGGTGGATAAGATCGGGATTAAATAAAGGGATAACATCAGAATTTGATAAGAGTTGTGGTAAATTATAATGAACTATAATGAACTCTTCCTTCTTTCATAAATACAAACTGCGAGAGTCGGACGGGAGTGCAGAGTGAAGTGAGTAGTAGACGCAGTGCTAATCTACTTATTACTAACACTATTTTCTTTATATATCTTCAGTATACTTTTTCAACCTACCTCCTTCTTCCGTGTCTTTCTTTCTGGCCCCTAAACAGGCCACAACAATAAGATCGGAATTATATAAATGGGTAAGATCGGAATGAGAGAGAGATAAGATCGGAATTGGATAAGATCAAAAATAAGACAGATAAGATCGGAAATATATAAAGGTATATGATCGGACTTTGAGAGAGAGAAAAATATGATCGGAATGAGAAAGATATGATCAGAAGGAGATAGATTGATCGGAATAGGATAAGATCAAAAATAAGATAAATAAGATCGGAACTATATAAAGGGATAAGATCGGAATTGGTGAGAGAGAAATATATGATCGGAATGAGAGAGATATGATCAAAATGAGATATATAGATCGGAATTGGATAAGATCAAAAATAAGATAGATAAGATCGGAATTATAAAGCTGGATAAGATCGGAATTATATAGATAAGAATGAGAGATAAAATTGGAATGAGATAACTAGATTGATAGATAAATAAGTTTGGAATGAGATAGATATATAAACATCGGAATGGGCTAGATAGATAGATAAGATAGACGTGTCTGTATTTACCTTCTAATGAATTCGTTTCATGACATTCACTGTCAACGCATTAACGTATTATTCCAGTAATACCTACAATTTTCCACATAATCCTGTTAGTTTCTTTGTCTCTGTTGTGGTTATTTTCGCAGACATACTAAAGTTTGTTTTCATTATTATCCAATGATGACGGCCCGCGACACTGTTTTTTTCCCACCCCTTTCACTGATGAAGATCTATCCTTCATCATTTTGCCGATCGTTGCTTCTATGTACCACCTTCCCAGCATTCCCTATCGACGTCACTGCATTCATCACTGTCTCTGTCTTTCTTTCTTTTTTTGTTTCTGCTTCGTCTGACCTTTCGAATGGCAATTCACAACAGAAGAGTGAAAATGCTCTCATTAAAGTTTGACATTATCAAAGATGTCAGCACGGAGATTCTAGGAGGAACACTAAATAAATAAATGCTCCATACTCAAAGACGTGTGTCTATTTCATGGTTTGAATGCCACCTTTCAACCCCTTTCGTTATCAAAATCGTTTTTTTTTTGTATTTTTTTTTTTTTTGTTGTTTTTCATTTTGTTTATTTATTTATTTTATAATCAGCTTTCGTTTTGAGAATGAACACTGGCCAAACAGATTGGACTTAAAAGTTCAACCTTGGGAAAATCTATCCCGATTTCTTTAGTCTGAACAATATTGAGAATTCTTCAAAATTTTAAATATCGAAGCGATTGTCCTTTAACAGTTTTGGTAAAATATTTCTGACAATATTCTTTTTTTATATTTTGCGAATATGTCTTTTCCTGATAGTATTGTTTGATGACTGATCCGTTTTATACGGATTATCAACCCTTTGCAGGTTATTTAAAGACGGAAAATATTTTTAGAGTGTAATTTTTTTTACGGGCGAGGCGGGGGGCGATAATAATCGTTTAGTGATACAAGTCTTAATATTTAAAGCGGGACAAGTCCCTCTCCTGGAGGTTAGCGTCAACCTTGCTGATAAAAGACAGAAACGGTTCTATAAGAATGTGTAAGTATCATTACAAAATTTGGTGTGCCAAGAACAATTATCAAGAAAATATTTATAGAAAAGGCAAAGGGAAGCTACATTACGGCTGTGGGAATGTGACTGAAGCCGAAATGCCAGGTCAGGAGGAATAACATTGCAAATTCTTCTTTGGATTTTCTCAAGAACCTCTAAATGATTTTCTAAGCGTAGCTTAGATGTGTCACAAGGCCGAAAGTAAGGGCACTCAGTGAGGATCGAACTCACTACTCAATCGTAATTGTTCTAGCCAGACAGGCTTGCTAACCATTACACCACGTCGAGGTGGCCAAAAGCCAAAAGTATGGGGGCACCCAGTAAGGATCGAACTCACTATTCAGTCGTAATTATTCTAGCGAGATAAGTTGCTAACTATTACATCACGTCGAGGGGCTTGAGAACCTGTAAATGTATAGCAGAAGCACAGGGCCATAAGTAGCAACAATATTTAAAGCATGGATGAATGGTAGACTTATAAATATGTAAGATAAATTCTGGCGTGAAAGAATGTCTCGCACGGTACGGTGAACTAACTTTCCTTTCGTTTGTATGTCTAATAATGATTCACTCTTTTTTTCTTTATTTCTTTCACTTTCTTTCTTTCTCTTTCTCTTTCTTCCTCTCCTTTCCTTCTTTCTCTTCTTTCTTTCTGTTATGTAGTGGTTTCACAGTGGAGGCTTGTATTTGTACTAGGTCGGTCCTAAAATAGCTTCGATGTACAAAAATTTAGGAACTTGATATAATAGGTAATGACGCAGAGAAATCTAGTTGTGGTCGCTGATACTTTAATATCCGACTAACGGTCGTCCGGCATCGACTGACTGACCAAACCACTCAGCGACTGCTAATTATAGGTGGGAGAGTCTATTAACTATAGAATAGGTGTGTTCCATTATAACATACCCCACTAAAACTTTACTCCGTAGAAGTAAACAGTTTTCTTTATTTTTTACAGTAAATATGAAGAAAAAACAACAAAAAAAACATAATTTTATTTATTTTAGAAACATCGTAGCGTATCTCCTACTTTTTTGATCCACATTTAAATGATCAGTTGCCTTTCTTTTTTCTCCTGGATCGGCGTACCTCAGGTAAAATTGTTGCAGGCGTTGTTAGATCAAACGTATTGAAAATCACCTCCATCGGCGTTTCTTCCGCGTGACCGCTGTCACCCACGTCTGAAAAACGTCGTCTGATCTGGTTACTGCACGTGAATTTTTCGCCTTTCACCAAGTACATCATATAGCCAATCCGCTTTTCTATTTTTTGGTACCTCCATAGTGTTACCAGAAACAACCTTCCGCTTTTAGCTTCTTAAGTATGGAGTCAGTTTCTGTAGGTTCTTCTTGTGGTTCTATTTGTTCAGCCTCTAGCTTTCCTTTTGTTGATCTTGTGCTTCTTAACGTTTTCTGTAGTGACTTCAGTTGACTTAAATCATTTAATAATACTGCATGTCCTTGGCTGTGGGTAACTCGCTCCCCGGTTTTTCTCGGTGTCGGCTTCATCTTTACTTTCCGGAGCTTGTTTTTCACATATATCGTCGGTGTTACCCATTCAACTTTTTTAAATACACCGGTTTTCTCTAATCTGTCCAATTCTTTATCTATCTGTTCAATTGAAGCAAACAGCACATTCCTTTTCTTTTTGAATACCGCCTGAGCGTTTTCTTTTAGCTGGAATTTTGCCTCCATTTTGGTACACGATCCCAAACCTGGCGAAAAAACAGTATGAAATGTTTCCTTAAGTTTCCTTACTAATTATTGGGCTTCTGAGTTTAAACTTTCAACCTCGTAACAGAAAGAATTTATCGGTAGATCCCATAATTGAAATTCTGTTATCCAATTCGTACCAAGTAAGTTCGTGGTATTTTCTATGACAAATAGTTTAGCTTTTCGCGTTTTTTTATTTAACGTGACGTTTGTAACAAATTCTCCAATAAATTGTATTTTTTCTCCCGTCACTGACCTTGCGAATTTCTTTGTCTTCATTAAAGTTGGTTTCCCCAACTTCTTCTACGTATGCAAATTTATGATAGATAGGTCGGAACCAGTGTTGAGTTGCATTTTTATTTTTTTATTACTTTTTTCGAGGGTAACAAATTTTCTGGTTATTCCATCGTTCACCTCGTCGGACTTTAATTGTCTTTAAATTGTAATTGATTTTATTGTCTTTATTTTTTGACCTGCAGTGCGAACTTTTATGACCCACTCTTTTACAGTTGAAAAATTTTTATTCCTAAAATTGCAATATCTGTACGAGTGTAGTTCACCGCAAGCAAAACATGGCTTCAGGAGTTTTTGTTTATTTTTCACTGGTATTTCACTTTTTTCTTGATAATCCGCAATTTTAGAATTCTTTTTGGTAGACTGATTTTCTTTTTTGTAGCGTATTTTCCTTACATGCGAAACGCCTGACTGTTCTATCTTTTTCGAATCTTTCTTTACGCTAACATATCTTGTACAGTCTTCTGCCAACTTCTGTATCGAAATCCTTGGTTTGTTTTCTAATTTTGATAGCACTAATTTTCTCAACTCTGCGTCTCTTTCCGATACAAGCCCTTGAACAAACACTAAGCACTTAAAATTGTCAGCGCTTAACTCTGAGAGCTTGAATTCTTCACAATGCTTATTCACATTGGCTGCGTACGTTATATAGTCTTGTTCGTCATCTTTCATCAAATTCAAACATTTCTACCTCTTGTGAAACAAAGATGTCTTTTTACTAAATAATTCACTTAATATATTTACCGCCTCGGTAAATGTTAACTCGCTAGTGTTTTTCGGTAAAATGTAGTTTACCAATTTGTTATGCTCAGCAGTTCCTAACTTGCTTAAAAGAAGCGTAACCTTCTTTCCTTCAGACCACGAGTGGCAGTCCTCGTTATACACGTCCGTATATTTTTTATAATACCCCTCAAACGTTATCTCTTCATCTGGGCTGTACGTGAATATTTCAATTGAATTCCATATTGTATTCTCTGGGAAAGAATCATTTTGTAGATTTTTCTCCTTCCTCTTCTCAGTTATTTCCAGAATTTTGTTTTGAAACTCCTTATGCATCTGTTCCATTTCTCGTTGAAACTGCATTTGTCTATTAAAAGTTTCCTCCTGTAACTGCATCTGGAATGTTTTTTGTTGCTCTAATATTGTCATCTGTTGTTCCGCCTGGTACTTAAAAATTCCTGGAATATATTTTTGCATTCCTCCATCTTCGCAAAAAGTTTACACAATGCCTAAATACTGTGGGTGGGAGGTCCAACGAATTTGCAATTCGTGACCTATTTGAGCAAACTGTATTATCGGGAAAAAAATTTTCTCAGTTGAGAATACGACATATTTTTTCGTCATTAAATTGACTTATTGTCTTTCGAAAACTTTGCAAAGTTTTTTTTTTTTTTTTTTTTTTTTTTTTTTTTTAAGTGTGAATCCGAGATTTTGTAACTGAAATTATTGTGACGAGCAATTTTTTTCTTTTTCCTCCGTATGAGTACGAATTTCGTCACCAAATAATATTGTGGCGAGCGAACTATTTTTTTTCTTCCACCGTATGAATCCGAATCCCTTCGCCAAATTATACTGTGGCGAACGTAATTTTTTTTTCTCTTTCACCGTATGAATCCGAATACCTCGTCGCCAAGTTTGTTATGGCGGGTGAATTTTTTTTTCTCCATATGAGTACAAATTCCTAGTCGCCAAATTAGTTATGTGGCGAACGAATTTTTTTTTCCTCCGTATGAGTTCGAATCCTCGTCGCCAAGTTTGTTATGGAGTGGTTTTACAGTGGAGGCTTGTATTTGTACTAAGTCGGTCCTAAAATAGGTTCGACATACAAAACGTTAGGAACTTGATATAATAGGTAATGACGCAGAGAAATCTAGTTGTGGTCGCTGACCCTTTAGTATCCGACTAACGGTCGTCCGGCATCGACTGACGATATTTAGTCACCCCCAACCCCCGACGAGGGCATCATGTGGCACAAGGCCGGTTTAACGAGGGATCTCCGAGCCCGTGGGCTCGGCCAAAAATATGCCCATTGAACTCGTATAAACGGGTTAAGGGTCGGTTTACCTTCCCGAACGAGACTCCACCCTTCGGCGTAGCCTTGTTCGGGTTCCTCCCCGCCCAAAGGCAGAGAGGTCAACCGGTCGTCCGACATCGACTGACTGACCGACTCACTCAGCGACTCCTACTTATTATAGGTGGGAGAGTCTATTAACAATAGAATAGGTGTGTTCCACTATAACACTTTCTCTCTTTCTTTCTCTCCTTTCTTTCTCTCTCTTTCTTTCTTTCTCTCCTTTCTTTCTTTCTTTCTTTCTTTCTCTCTCTCTTTCTCTTCTTTCTTTCTTTCTTTCTTTTTTCTTTCTCTTCTTTCTTTTTCTTTCTCTTCTTTCTTTTTCTTTCTTTTTCTTTTTTCGATTTCTCTTTTCTTTCTTTCTCCTTTTCTTTCTTTCTGTTTCTTCATTTTCCTTTTTCTCTTTTTCTCTCTTTCCTCTTTTTCTTCTTTTTCTCTTTCCTGCTTAATCATTGAAACCAAGTACCATCTCCGATCTCATTTCCCTGTCTTGACGAGGTCAAAACGGAATAGTCCACTATTCATGAGACATTGGCAGGGCGTAATGGCCGTGCAACCTAACTAAAGGACTAACTAAAGAAGAGAGAGACAAGCAGATTTTTAATAGAGATGGACTGTAATTTTGTAATTTGAAATGTTGTTAACGGAATTTTTTTCTCCAATGATTAAAAAAATATATCTTACGTTTACCAGCAAAATTCGGCAGTGGATTTTTTTTCCTTTTGTTTTCTCTGCTGGATTTCATATTCGAGAATGAAAATGGTTATTTCAATCGATGTGCTCGAAGGCAGTTCCTTTCATTAACTTGTAAAATCCGCAATATATAAATGTTATTAACATGACCAAGCAAACAACATTTCTCGTGCCAATCGATTCTCTGCCATTTTGTTGACCTAATATTCATTCTAGACATATGGTGAGTTGCTAAAAATAGAAATTGAAAAAAAAAAAACAAAACAAAAAAAAAAACAAAAAAAAATACTGACTTGTTCGACAAACATATGCTCGTTCACCAAATTCTCAAATGTCATCGGTATGAGAAAAAAAAAAAAAAAAAAAAAAAAACACTTCACGACATCACAGATCAGAAAACTGGTCCTTTCTGGCTAGAAGGTCGCAAAGGTTGAATATTAAATATTTGTTTCCTGGTTTTCACTGCTAGAAAATTGTTTTTCATTCAATTCGAGCGATTTCTTTTATTTCGTGAAAATGTAACTGTAAGATCTGCTCTGTTTGGCACAAGGATAAATATGGCGAGGAAGATTGTATTTTTAATACCGTATCCCTTCAAGAATCGAGCATTCACAGTTCCCCATAGATTCTTTTAATATTTCTGAATTTATGTGGTTTCAGGGGATGTTTTCTTGTTGCTTACTTGTCGGTCTTGAATTCAGTTATGATTCTCCTAGGTTGGTCCCCATAGAAATGTTAAACATTTCTACTGTGTATTTGTGTCTATCCCTAAATTGCACTGCATCAAGAAAAAACAGCATTTGAAATATTAGCTCTTTGGCTCAATGGCAGATACTAGGTCAAAAAATGCAGTGGTTTTTTTTTTTAGTGGCATATCAACCTCTATGGATTAATTAATGCCAAGATCTAAATATTTTGTATACGATTTTTTTTTTGGGATAATAATGATTTTAGTGATACACATCTTACTAATTAATCCATACTTGAAGGGGAAGTGCCCTACACGCAAGCCACTAGTGGCCCGCCGATGGCAACGTTGGATGTCTAGCGATCTGTCAGTGGTAACATTGCCGAGGTAAACACGCTGGCAAATGCTAGTGGCATGCCATCCAGTGGCAGATTGGTGGCTTGATTGTCAAGAAGTGGTTTCATACATTTCCCATCAGTATTTGTGTATAAGTGAGTATAAAGACACAGCATTAATTAGAACTCGGCTCTCCGATTAACAGTTCCCAGCCATTATCCATTACACCACCCGCACATCCCAGTTTAGAGAACCCAAGCGGTCAACCATCTAGGTAGTGACCAGGGTCGACATAATAAGAGAGAAGTTTTTGTTCCTCCAATTTTCGAAACATGCTTGCTTGCTTTGAAAATCAGCGGTTGAGATAGAGATTTTCCAAGCGTAGCTTAGATGTGGCCGAAAGTAAGGGACACAGAGTGAGGATCAAACTCATTACTCAGTCGTAATTGTTCTAGCAAGACAATTACGATCTGCCCAAATCAGCGGTTAAGATATTGACTTTTCTTGTATTCGGAAACTGATCTCGGATACTACGAAGCACATCACTATTTGAATTTCCGTTTATAACAAAGAATTAAAAAGTAATTGTTTTCTAATATACAAGGTATCCTGGTGTAATTGTCGAAAACATGAAAAGATGGCCTTTTGTATTCTGTAATTTATTTAAATCGTAAAAATTAGAAATAGCGGAAAGTCATGATTGCCTAAATTCCAAGAGGACATAGCACATGGAAAAGAGAAAGAGGCAGAGTAGCAGATAACACAGTGTTGATAGCAGACACGAAAAAAAAAAAAAAACTACAAAAATTCCTACATATATAAAACTCAGTTATTGTACCGGCGCGGGAAAAAATTATATTAGTAGCAGAAAATTTAGCTGTTATTATATATAGAACAAAATTTTATTAAACTAGCAATCATCTTTGTTTGTATGTGTGTTTGCACTTGTCCGAGTGATAAGACCATGGGACCCTGGTTCGAATCTCACCATAATCGATTTGTCAAGAAGGAGACTTCCTGATGTTATCGAACTGAAGGGTCGATCCCATCGTGCGGCACCTTTGGAAAGTGCCTGAAAGCCATACCCAAACCTTGTGAGTGAAATTGGGTAGACAGATCCATTGGGGGCCGTTGATAGCTGTGCTAGCACGAAGTCATAAGTCATCGTGACCGAGGTCTTGAGCGTGCTGTCCTTGTTCAAATTGTTGATCACACTAGATAACCAGCTCTTTCCCAGAAACTGTAATTAAGGTCTGCTCAATATAGTTGCAGTATAAACCACAGGTCGGATCTGTGGGTATTAAATAAACACAAATGCGCCTGAGCAAGCGTCTACACTAGGGATTGGCAAGACGCTCTATTAGACGGGTATCTTCGAATACGGGTGGCCAGCTATACTACTATATATGGCTGCAAACTCACTAAAGTACCAACAACTAGAATATTTATTATTACAGTGTAATCCGGATATAAGAGAGTTGTGGGGACCTGAAAAGAAGTCTCTTATATCTGGGTTTAGTCCATTTTTTCTTTAGGTAAGTATGGCTCTAATTTGGGACCAGAGAAAATCTCTCTTATATCCGGGTCTCGTATATCCGGGTTACACTGAGATGAATCATTATTAATGTGGAATTCATAAGAGTTATCTTAAATCTAGTGGCTTTTATCCAGTAGTACCATTTGTAACAAAGATATCTTGAATATTTTTATTAGATAAGGCGTTGTCAACAATTAACTTTTGACTCGTATTTCTTTCATCTTAATTTTATTTTCTTCTCATTTAATAGTGTTAGTTGTAGTCTAACCGCATCGTCGTGTATGCGAGCGACGATAGAAATCAAAGAATAGTCGGAGTTTTGATAAAGAAAAGAGAAAATCTATTTTGAGATATGTGAATCTGTCAGAGATATTTCATTTGAACAGTAGAAATCATTTAATGCGGACATTATAGGAGCATGCGCGTTAGAAATCAGAAAATAATAAATAGATAACGCTAAATAGCAGGGTAATTTAAAAAAAACAAAACAAAAAAAAAACATATTTTCATGAGGGACCCAAAGTTAAAACGACCAACCCTTTGTTTGAAGAAAACCCAAGTAGACGGTGGACAGAGAAAATCCCGGGAGGAGTCATAAAAGAAAGTCAAGTTATTTAAACATCAACAACGATTTAGAAATGCAGTTCTACACTCTAAAACATACCCAAGTGACAAATGGGCGAACGATTCACTACACCCAGTCATGTGCAAAGTAAAGATAAAGTTACACAAATTTTTAAAAATGACCTCAAATTCCACCTAAGCTATAAGACGATAAACTCCACAATTTGGCAAAGTCGTAGTTAAGAACAAATAGATAATATTGAAAAGCAGAATACTTTACGGGAAACACTGGTTTCAATAGCAAAACTGTGTTATTCCACTGGGGGAGTAACAAGAAATAAAATGGATGATAGCCTAAATTCGTGATCTCATAAAAAGACAGACGGCAGAAAATACGAATAAATGGCGCTGAACATGATGCTAAAACAAATCTTTAAAAATAAATGCAAACAGACAGAAGACGAATAGCTCAAACAAAACCATAAGAGACATAAGAGGTATGCATAAAGTACAGCAGGTGAGAAAGCTTGGTTTCCTGCAGTCAGGATCCTAAACTCATTTTGAACTGCATGGACATTTCGTTATTTGCGTAATACTTGCTTTGCTACTGCCGCATACATGATTGAATTCAGAGTGTTTTCTTTTCCTAAGCCGTTTTGCAATCAGGACTGGAGAATTAACTTTGCCCTGTAACTCATGACGTAAAATTTTGGCGCAAGGTCCGCAGCATGTTTTGACTCCATGTCAAACCGTCTAGGATGTTGAGTCAGATTCAAAACTGCCCCATTTTTCCAGGACATGGAGACTCGTCTCTGTCCAAGAGAGTACGGACATTTCAGCAAGCAATCTTCAGTTTGAACTTCTTCGTTCTCTCGGAGGTGGGACAGATGGATTCGTACGGTTTCCAATTGTATTCAGGCAAAAGTGAATGTAACTACTCGAATTTGAACCCTGCATTTCCGAGCTGCTGACCATTACACCTGTTGCGCATCATATCCTCATGGCTAAAAGAGGTACGAATATTGATGTAATGAATATGCATACACCTGTGTTCCCCTTCACAGTAATATGATTGGCTGGTGTCAGCCATAAATACAGACTGATGTGCAGGTACAGACGATGCCTGTTGGCTACGCCTATTGCCTACGCCTATTGCCTACGCCTATTGCCTACGCCTACGATGAGGACCAGTCCATTATGGTTACCTGTTAGATTGTCCAACTCGGTTACAGTAGTCCAAAAGCAGTTTGCTACTTCGAACAAATACATGCCATTCCGGGACATATCAGATATAATGGTAGAAAATAAAAGAAAAGTCATCTTTAGAGGTGGAAGGAATGTATCGGACAGACAATATAATAGAGAAACCTATAATGTATTTTTTTTTTTAAATTGAAGCCCCCCTCTCACATTCGTCGTATTAGAATCTAAGGTTAAAACAACACTAGTGATAATGTTAAAAAAACAAAAAAAAAACAACAAAAAACAAAAAAAAAACAACAAAAAACAAAAAAACAAAAGGTTTGGTTTGGTTTTGTTTTACGTCATATCTATCTCAATATGTTATTTAATACAGACAAGATTTTTTATTGCTTGTAATATATATATATATATATATATATATATATATATATATTGAAAAATGTGTTACCGTTAATATTTTCTTTCTTCAAACATCTATATCTGGTAATACTTTTCTCCAAAAATATAACTCTGGTAAAATTTTTCAAAAATGTATAGCTGGTAATATTTTTCTTTTTCAAAAATGTATTGCTGGTAATAAATTTTACAAAGTATTTCTGATATTAAGACCCACATCTATACCTTCATAGCGTTTTAACCCCAGTTTGTGGGGGCCAACCACCTACCCATATTTGGGACCTTAACTGGTGCCACCACCCCGGGTCAGGGTGGACCTGGGAACCCCAGTAATTAAGACGTGGTTCCATGCTCTTCAAATCATCCCGATTGGAGGCCCCGGGGTTGGACGCAGTTTATCGTCCCACCCAGGACGCGGATGTAAGTTTATCGTAATACTCAGGACGGACAAACAAAAAGGCATGTTATAATTGTAATACATATGCTAACAGATGTATTTGTCGGGATTAGTAAGTTTATTGAAATAATAAATGAAATATGCAACAATCAGCTTCATGAGTCATATGATTAAACTACTAGAATTCTTATGAAAAGTATTTGAAACATAATTAGACCAGAAATAGAGAAAAAAAGACGTGGCATTGTCCAAGACACTGGAACAAGTAATGCAATTTTTATGGTCAGAATGTTCTCAGAGCGAACAATTTACACGCAGAAAGGGCTTAGCGTATATTTGATAGATTACACAAAATCATTTGATAAAGAAATATACGAAGAACTGCATGAAATAATTAGCAAGCTTTGTTTTTCACGGGAATTGTAAATAGACTGGCGGTAGTTGAAATGGCTAAATGTAGGAATAAGTTCTATGCTATGGCTTTCTTTTCCAGTAAACTTTGAGCTTCAAAAATTTAAATGCAATGTCAATCGTTAGCTTCTGTCTTCTTAATTGCTGCACTTTTACTGTTCTCTACTAAATGTTTTCTTTGTCCAATATTCTCTCACGCTCGGTCAGCCCTTGCGTCTTAGTGGCTTTACTGGTGTGAAATGATAGAAAAAAGAATTCGCGTAATCTGTAACTGCTGCTGGGAACAAATTGCAACATGCGTATAGAGAACGAGTTTAGTGGACACACAAATAATAATTACAATATGGATGCGTTATCTCCCCGAAATTATTTAACCTTTTCGGCGAAACTGATTTATTGCTGCTACTAATCTTAATAATTTACAATTCATAGAAAAGCTCTTTTGATAGTAGACTTAGAAAGGTTATTAAAAGAATTCTGAGATTAGATGGTCTGGAAAAGCAATAAAAAAAATGAAAGGATAAGTCATTAAATGCAAGAGATAGAATTCGTAGTGGTCAGCAAAAGAGACAGTGCTATGTGTGAGCTACAAAATGGGGGGTGTTAAAATCATGCAAGTGCAGAGATGTAACCATCTGGTAGTGTAGTAACAGACGACGAAAAATTTGGCAGAACTTCGAAGGCACGTGGGAATAGTGAATGACATGATTCAGAAACTAAGCAATGTATTAAGAGATGGGAAAATTTCGACAGAATTGGGGTTCTACGGACGAATACGAACAATACCATGGACTTGTGAATTTTACTGAGAATAGGGACTACATGAAAATATGCTAATGATCAGAAAGTGACAGATGACATGTTTGGGACACACAACAAAGAAAGTAGACTTGGAAAACTTGACACTCCAAAGAAATATTTTTCTTGAAATGCTAGAAGTATTTTAAACTACCACTAATTTATGATTACTTACATTATTTACATTATTCGGACTGTTATCCTCATCGTCACTTCCATATTCACAACGTTTCGGCCGCAGTACGCTCCAACCTTCTTCAGGTGATTGAAATTTCGAACCGATCCCTTTATTTCGTCCATCGGGGTAGATTGTTCGAGTCTCACCTGCCACACCTCTTCCAGATAGATGTCGCAGTTATTTTCTTTTCTTCTAAGACACATTGCCCAGTGGATAAATATTTTGGTTAGATCCAGTGACTAGACCCAAAGAGTTGTGAGTTCAATACAAGTTGCGCTTAGTATATTGAGAAAATACAGAATATATCTATATATGGTCCAAACTGATTCTCATGAACCGCCATAGCCTTTGTTGCTTCCCAAAGCCAAAGAAATTTTATTTCAGATACACGCCGTTTGTCGTAGAAAATTGTCCTGAATAGTCGTCAGAAAAAAAAGGAGTTGAAATTAAGAGAATGACATTCTTCCCCCCAACACAAGACCCCAGTAAGTATTTCCTGCAAATCTCTCAATATACAAGGTTTGAAAATGTCCCCTTGATAGGTTCCACGTCTTTAGCTTTTCATATTTTAATCAAGTGCTTAGGTGATCATGCCACTTTCGATTCAGGACTAACTAGGCAGGTTTCAAACAGTAGGTTGCTGTTTCTTTCTCTGGTACATTGGTTGCTATCCAAGGCTAAAGGATCCAGTCTTTCTGACTATTCAAACCATAGCAGAAAAGAAAAGATGAATTTATATCTTGCCAAAAGGTATTTTTACGTAAGTGAATATAATAAACCAAACTAGGATTCGAACTCGGTTCTCAGATTTCTAATTACGAGCCATTACCTGCTACACGACATTGAGTAGTGAGAATGCAAGATTTCGATATCAACGTTGAACTGCTTCTACTTGTATTGAATGATGTCTATATATTTCATACTTTTCGTAGGTCAAGTTAATTAAATTTCGCTCTTAAAAACAAACTGACATCTTCGTCATCTTGAGTCTCTGGTTCTGGCATTCATATGTAATAACATTGCCATGGTGAATATAGGCAGTTTGAGGATTCATTAATTCAGTCAAAAAAGAAAAAATATTTTCAACTCCAAATCTTTTTTTTTATTTCTGCATTAATTAAACAATGACGGACGGAAAATATGACACGTATATGTTCCTTGACAAATGTATTAGGTTTTTGCATTATTTACATTATTCGGATTGTTATCCTCATCTTCATTTTTCAGTATGCTTGGTAAATTCTAGTTAGCAAGGAATGGTCATGAGCGGCAAGAATAAAACCATCGTTTTCAGATTTTAACCTTGCACTACGCAACCCCTGATGGGTACAGGGCTTGTGTACATAATCGTATTTGCTACGGACAGGGTATTTGACTATGAAGAGCTTTATATTTCCAACATTTCTGCATTTGGTAAATTATATTTGCTTTCTTTTTTAGTTTCTTTGCAATAGATTTATTATGTTTTATAGGAATTTCTTCATCCTTTTGAAATTCCCTTTTGAAATTATTATTGTTATTATTATTATTATTATTTCAAGATAAAATTTCTATCTGTAAAAGGCAGGATGTGTGTGTGTGTGTGTGTGTGTGTGTGTGTGTGTGTGTAACGAATGCACGGCTGCAATTTTCGATGGATTTGCACCAAAATGCACATGCTTCAAGGTAGCGGGAAGGCCAAGACTGAGTTTGCATTTCCCAACTCCAATCGATAGTGGAAGTAATCGATTTTTTCATGTTTCTACGGCAGTTTTCATTTAGTCTGCAGCCATTTTATACTGGCCAGAGTGAGAGCCTAGAGCTGGCTGCCACGAATAGGCAGGAAGTTTCTATTGGCCAGTGTGAGAGCCAACAGCTGACTGACACGAATTTTAACTAGCATGCTAGCATACAAAATAATCGATAGCTGCATTCGTCACAAGTGTGAAAAATTTAAATCTGCATGGCACTTTACTCCAATTGGCTCATTCGCTTGCTTAAACTCAACGTTTATTCTGATTCCGCAGAACTGGGTTGGGTGTGAAAAAGTATTTGTTGTTAACATTCTTTTTTCATTCGGTTTTTCCAGTTACGAGTCCATTTTTAAAGCTGATCGTTTTGTGTTCATTTTGTTTAGTTCTTTTTTCGTAACAGATTTAATGCTTAGTATAGAGCTTAGAAAAAATTCGCTGTGTGAGATAGGCAAGAAGTAAGGCATGTAGCAACGTCAGCACGGCAAATGACACTCCTTTAAAGGCAAGGAAGGGCAAAAATAGTTTAAGTCAAGTGATAGCGATTGCTGTATGAATCGTACGATTTTTGAATCAAGCACGGGCAACGCCGGGTCATGCTGCTAGTCATATATATAATTTTGCTTGTTCCTTAGTTATTTAGCACGTGCGTATTATGCAATCCCAATACACCATAAATAAGACACTTTTTGTCTTGATCACAAAGAAAGACAGAAAAAAGATACAAAGGCGATGTTTAGTTACACTAAGAAAGATTGTTGGCTCCTTCCTTTAGCCATTTTTACCGTTGATTGTAATAGACTGGCAATTTGTTTTTAAAGATTCTTTAGCGAAATCGACTTCTATTTCACAGATATGTCTTATACGTCATCAAAAAAAAATGTCTTAACTTTCAGAAAGCTGTAACACGAGGGGAAGTGGAAAAATCAGGCGTGGCTCACCACATAGGGAGAGAGAAGGAAGAAAACCACCCTCTGTGGGATCATGTTGAGATCATAGACAAGGAAAACCGTTGGAAAATTCGTAAACTTAAGGAATCAGCACATATGCTAGGCCACAACAATCTCCTGAGCCGATCAAGCATAGAAATAAATGCAATATGGGAACCATTAATAAGGAGTGCCAGAGAAAAGCAATGATAACAACAAAGTTGCAATATGAGCTCTGGCAAAAACATGAAATGATAACAGCAAAATTGCAATATGAGCACTGGTAAAAATGGTTGCTGAAGACATTAGGTTTATAATACCCAGAAATTCATACCCAGAAATTCATACCCGGATGTCCTCAAGGACACATGGCACAGCGGATAAAGGCGTTGGTTAGATCCAGTGACAGGACCCAAAGAGTGTGAGTTCAATACTCGGTTAAGGCAGTGGAGAACTTTCAGAGGGAAATTAACGGGGGGTAACTGATAACTTGCATGTATTAAGCATGGCATGTGGAACTAGAACAGTCTACCCCAGTGTGCGAAATAAAGGGTTCAGTTCGACATTTCAACCACCTGAAGATAATAATAGTATAAATATGGCGACAAAGATGAGGACAAACTTTTAAAGTTTGTTAAGTAAAAACGACAAGAATACCTGTCTATATCTCCGAGATACTACATTATTTGTACTGTTATACTCATTGCCATATTCACAACGTTTCGACCGTTGTACGCTCCGGTTTTCTTCAGGTGATTGGAATTTCGAATCGAATCCTTCCACCTAGTTTTACGTGCTATTTATCTTAGTTTTTTCCCTTTAACTCAACTCTGCTGTGGCCTGGTATTGAACTCACAACTCTATGAATTTTGTCACTGTCTTTATCCTCTAGGCCATGTGCCCTTAAGGGCATCTGTGTAGGAATTTTGGGGACTTTATAAACCTACTCAGCAAGTTAAATTGCTTGGACACCTAATAAGGATGGAGAAATATGAAATAGTGATATATTGTATGTAAGAGGAAACCACTTCTAACCTACAAAACGAGCTTGTGTTAACGGCTGCCGGGATAGTAAGGGGACAAACATTGCTTTGTTCTACAACGATAGGAAGTTGTGGAGAACGCCAGAGCATTTAAATAGTAATATTTGATGGTTTATGATAAACAACTGTAAACATGCAACGTGACCGAGGGCTCTAAGCTTTTCAGCGACGGAACAAATCATCAACTGCGTTATGTTCCGTTTCCTGTCTACCGCCGTGCACAAAAGGCTTGCTGGCATGTTAACAAGGTGAACGAAAGGTGAAATGAATGAGCCGACAAAAACTAAAAACACGTCTCCTGTTTTCAATGGTTATTTCTACAACGGCCGCCGAGTTTCGAGACGTACCTTTTATCACATCTGAGGGTACGTCAGTTACACATAAAGCGTACTTTTTTCCATGGATAACGGCGTGATTGAATAGGCTAATGGTCTCTATCTTTCTCTCTCTTTGTATCTCTCTTTCTTTCTCTTTCTCTTTATCTATCTATCTATATTATATATTTCTCCATGCCGACGTGATTGGGTTGACTAATGGTCTCACTCTCTTTCTATTTGTCTCTATCTTTCTCTTTGTCTCTCTTTTTCTTTTTGTCTCTCTCTTTCTCTCTGTCTTTCTATCTCACTCTTTCGCTTTGTCTTTCTATCTCTTTCGCTTTGTTTTTCTCTCTCTTTGTATTTCTCTCTCTCTATTTGTCTTTCTCTCTCTTTCTTTGTCTTTCTCTCTCTCTTTGTCTTTTTCTCTTTTTGTCTATCTCTCTGTTTTTATATCCCTCTTTCTCTCTGTCTTTCTATCCCTCTTTCTCTCTCTCTTTCTCTTTGTCTTTCTATCTTTCTCTTTTTCTTTCTATCTATCACTCTTTCTCTTTGTCTTTCTATCTATCTCTCTTTCTCTTTGTCTTTCTATCTATCACTCTTTCGCTTTGTCTTTCTATCTCTTTCGCTTTGTTTTTCTCTCTCTTTGTATTTATCTCTCTCTCTCTTTGTATTTCTCTCTCTCTCTCTTTGTCTTTCTCTCTCTTTCTTTGTCTTTCTCTCTCTCTTTGTCTTTTTCTCTCTTTGTCTATCTCTCTGTTTTTATATCCCTCTTTCTCTCTGTCTTTCTATCCCTCTTTCTCTCTCTTTCTCTTTGTCTTTCTATCTATCACTCTTTCTCTTTGTCTTTCTATCTATCTCTCTTTCTCTTTGTCTTTCTATCTATCTCTTTCTCCTTGTCTTTGGTAGCATGGTATTGTCGGTATAAGCGATTGTAAATCTTCAAAGTTCGGCTTGTTGTTACTTATGTTCCTATATGTTTTCATTTATTTATCTATTGTCTTTTGGTCAAATGGGAGTAGGGGGACTTCGTTCAAAAACCCTGTTTCACAGATTTTATTGCCGGTCATAAAAACACGAAACACTTCAGACTGAGATGAAAATCACTAGCCATCCCCTTCTTTGTGTCGGTCGCAATCCTAGCGTCACACATTCTATAGGAATAATCATAATTTCTGTCGTTTAATTGATCGAACAGTTAGTATTATTGTCGACTGAAATTTATAAAAACTTTCTCTTAAAAGTTTTCTAGGAAAGCTGATTTCTCCCGTTCACTCTCATCGCTCTTTCCAGTATAGATGGAAGTTTCCTTCCTAATCTTCTGTTTAAGATTATTTGGAATGTCAACATCTTGATTATATCATTATTTCCATTTCTAGATATATATGCTACCCATTTTAGTCATTGCCGCTGTTAGCTACTGATTTTGGTGGAGTTCTTCATGATTGTATATGCCAGTCTATGAGATCTGATCAAGGATTTTTTTATTCAATATCTTATCCTTGACGATAAAGAATTAATTATTCTGTTTAGTATGTAAAAGAAGGAAATTTAAATACGGGGGAAGTATGAAACGCTGAGATTAGAATCCATATTTGGATGGCCAAAGACGTATTCCAAAAGCTAGACTAACAGGAGAATTTCTTTGGTAACAAATTAAAGAATACTGAGCTGCTACGTGACATCTGTCCTTCTTTACGGCAGCGAATGTTGGACAGTCTCCTCAAAGATGAAGAAGAGACTCGAGGCAACGGAGCTATGGTTTTACAGAATGATGCTAAGGATATCATGGAACAAGCGTCTGAGCAACGATGAGATTTTGGAGAGGAATGCAAACAAGAAGGAAGCTTATACTTACTATTAGGAAGAGGCAGCTGAAATTTATAGAATACGTAATGAGAAAGCAGGGTTTGGAGAATCTGATACTCACATGTAGAATAGAGGGAAAGTGAGACAAAAGAAAGCAATAAATGACAAACCAAGCGGGTTTAAGCAAGTGGATGACAGAACATGGCCTGGGGAAAGTAGCAACGGGACAAAACTTATTGAGAGCTACCAAAGAATAGGGGGAAGTGGTGGGATATGATCGTCTACGTCCTGAAGGGACACGGCATATAAAAAGAAGAAAAAGATGTAAAGGAAAACGCGTATCTGCAGCCAATGAATGTAAATGTTGTTTAAACATTAGTCAACAAGTGCCGTCAACCATTTAACTCAAATAATGACTTTTTTTTCGTACAGGAAACATTCCTCATTCACTGTCGGTTGAAATTAACAAAAATCTTTTTCATAAAAATTTTTTTCATGAAATTAAACTTAATCCACTGTTATCGCTCTTTCTTGTACTGATGGGAGTTTCCTTCCAAATTTTTAGTTTTGGGTCGTGTGGAAAGTTAACACCCTGATCATACCATTATTTTCTCTGTTCGCTATCCGAAAAAGAAGCACCAGGAATGCTTACATCAATGGGAACGACAGTGGATAAAGTGTGTCACTTTAGAAAAGAACTATTTTGACATGGGCTTGTGTAATAGTTTTTGGCTAAAGACAACATTCCCCAGATCCGACAACCACCCATCTCTCGTCCCTTGCAACTTTACTTCTTCAAAAATCAAACCCTACTTAAAAGAAACAAGATTTCAAGACGTCAAGGAAATCTACGAGAATGCGACGAGGTAGCCGCTCGCTATCCCAAAAGAAGTACCAGGAATGCTTCCATTAATGGAAACGAACCTGGATCAAGTGTGTCGCTTTAGAAATGGACTATTTCGAAGATTAAATGCTGGACTGATATGCTTTGTTCTTTTCTTTTTATATAACCAGTTACGATACCTTTTTTTATCAGATCTTTATCAGGAACTTAGACGTGGCAGAAAGTCGACGGTATGTGTCACTCAGTGAGGATCAAACCCTGTATGTGGTAAACGATTTTAACATTCTTCACGCAACAATCCATTAGCGAGTACAAAAACTGTCTGAAAGACCATTTCATATTAAAGATGAAAAAAACGCCTGCATAGATCAATGGCGTCTTTATTTAAGTACTCCGGCGTTTCCATTGTTTCTTGTACAGAAGGGAGTTTCCTTCCAAACCTTTAGTTTTTAGTCGTACGGAAAGTTAAACATCTTGATTATACCGTTATTTACTCTTTTAGTTACATGTGCTAACCATTTTTACCGTTGCTCGTCTTGTAACTATTCAACTGACGTGGCCTTTCTCATTTTGGTGTAGATTCTTGCTTGAGATGTTGCAACGCCAGTTTATAGTATTGAAGACGTAAACGATCCGTTCGCTTGAAGATATATTTAAGCATTGATTTCAGGAAACTTTGGGAATAAAATTAGTCACAATATCGTATATGAGAAGAAGGTCGATTTTTGAAAGACGGTTCTTCCTTTAGTTATATTGTATTAAATAAGGTAGTTATAGAAACCTTTAGTACAATATGCCGTCAAGCATGCTAATATTTGAAAAGAACGAAGATATAAAAATAATTTAATAGTATACTATCGACACAGCCCGACACATGTAAACTGATTAATCGCCAGTATCTGAATTCGAAACAAGAATATCTTCATTGGGAATTCACGGCTAGTTTCTCTAGAATCGATATCTATATCAATTAATGAAGTTTCAGTTTTAAACGACCTCTGCTTTTAAGTACTCGAGCCAAACGAGGAATTAAATTTTTGAATCAATTATATCATAATTAAAACAAGGCCGTTTTAATGAGATCCATCGCATATATGTCACATCGTTACTGAGAGAACTCCTCAAACCCACATTGTAAACATTACAAGATATTAACGAGCTCCAGATAGATTTTAATTAAATATCGTAGCCACTTAATGAAGGCAAACGTATATTCTTTTTTTAATGCCTCGTGCAAGAAAGGAAAGAGTGGGCAAATACCGGTATAAAATTTAAAGTAAAAATAATTAAATTCGGAAAAAATCTATTCTCTGTATAAAACATATTTTTCTGAGTTATTAAATAATGTATCCTTAATATTCGAAATGAACAAGCTTTCAATTAGAAGCTCATTAACCGTGAAACAAAGCTAATGAAACGATTCTTCGTCTCTTGTATTGGTCGCCTATAAATTGATCTATACGTAGTTTGACAAAAAGGATCAGGACTTTTGTTCGGGTAACAGAGCTAAATTATGCCGAGTGAAGTCGCTTGGCCACAGATTAAACTCGAACTCTGTCACCTATACGCGCAACGTTCTCGCTCAGTTTCGTTGTTTATAGCAGTGCTTGGAAGAAAAGAGTGTAATGTGTGTTTTACCACACCGCAGAGTTTCCTTCAGTGACGGAGGCTTCTATAACAATTTTGGGTCAAAAACAACATTCCCCAGGTCCAACAACCACCATATTCTTCAGATCTCTCGTCCCTTGCGACTTTACTTCTTCAAAAACTTCTTTAACTCCACTTAAAAGAAGCAAGATTTGAAAACCTCGAGGAAATCTACGAGAATGTGACGAGGCAGCCACTCGCTATCCCAAAAAGAAGTACCAGGAATGCTTCCATTAATGGGATCGACACTGGATAAAGTCTGTGGCTTTAGAAAGAAACTACTTCGAAGTTAAAATGCCGAACTGTGTTGTTTCTTTATTTTTATAGTTCCAGTTTCGATACCTTTTTTTATCAGACCTTTATCAGTAACTTAGATGTGGCAGAAGGCCGAAAGTATGGGTGACCCAGTGAGGATCATACCTCATATGTGGTAGACGATTTCAACATTCTACAAGTAAGAATCCATTAGAGAATACAAAAACTGTCTGCAAGACCATTGCATATTAAAGGCAAAAATAGCCTGCATAGGAAAATGGCGTCTTAATACTTTTTCTTTTTTAGCAATTCACCCCAAGCAAGACAGGAGTGCCACCAGTACTCACGGGGTTCCAGTGGATTAAGAACAAGAGTAAAGAGGCGTGTTTCAGGAAGGGATACAGAGAAGGGCGGAGAGCAAGATCAAGGTATCAGTTGTCGATTGACATTGCACTTGAATATTTGAATATTATAGTTACGGGGAAGCAGGCAAGAGGTTCCACAGACAGGAGGTGCGAGAGAAGAAGCTGTTTGAGTAGAAGAGACGGTTATATTTAACCGATTCGATAGTGAACGGGTGGGTCGGAGATGCCAGCCCGGTAGCTCGCTTAAATTCATGCAGTCTGGAACCAGCGAACGTAGCTCGTTGGAACAGTTGCCGTGAAAATACTTGTAGAAGAGACAGCGGGAAGCCATGGCACATCTGTGAGAAAGTGACTGTAGACAAAATCTTCAAAGAACTCCAGTGTGGACCTCTGTTATGGTCCAGGTTAGGACCAAGGAAGAACAACACGAACACAAGAGTAGAAATAACGAAGGTATATTACACGAAATAATAATACAAGATGTGGAAGGTGTTAGTATGACTGTCAGTCTGGTTTGGTATAAACTACTATCGGCTCGACTCTATTCAGTATCTAGCCAACCCCCCACGAGGGTTGCATGTGGGACAAGGCCGAGTTTAACGTGGGTTTTCCGAGCCCGTAGGCTCGGCCCAAAAGTGCCCGTAGAACCCATGGATCAGGTTGGTCAACCTCCCCGAACACGACTCTGCCCTTCGGCGGAACCTCGAGGTTACCTCTCTGCTCAGAGGCAGAGAGTTCGACCGTCAGGCCGAGAAGCTCGGCTTGATTCGGCATCTAGCCACCCCACCACGAGGGTTGCATGTGGCACAAGGCCGCGTTTAACGTGGGTTTCCTGAGCCCGTAGGCTCGACCAAAAAATGCCCATAGAACCCGTATAAACGGGATCGGGTTGGTCAACCTCCCCGAACAAGACTCTGCCCTTCGGCGGAACCTCGTTCGGGTTCCTCTCTGCTCAGAGGCAGAGAGTTCGACCGTCAAGCCGAAAATCTCGGCTTGATTCGAATCTCTCTCTCTCTTGAGAGTCGTAGTATACATAGTGTTAGGAAGAGGTCATTCTGTAGTTATAGGTAAGGACCCATGACAATCTCAGATATATTTATTGCAGAATCCTCTATATATTTTTTAAATAGTCTGAATCTAAAATAATCTAAAAAAAAACACTGATTTGAGATCGCCATAAATTCGTCCGTGTTATGGAATCTTAACTCGATAAAATCAGCAAAAAAGATCATTTTGAAGCCAATTCCGAACCCTACGATAACATTAACAACCAAAACTGAGGTATCCTGCCAGTGGTGGACTAACATTTTTTCTTTTTTTTTTTTTTAAGATAAAACCAAAAACGCGCATAAAGTGGAAGTACGACGGCGACAGGAGAGAAGACCAGAGCTCTCATGCTTTCCTTTCCCAGATTCCTTTACCTGAAGTTTTGGTTTGGTTTGGTTAACTTCAAACACAATGGGTTATTTAATGCCGACAATTTTTATTGCTGGTAATTTTTTTTCCTACAAAAATAATGTATAGCTGGTAATATTTTTTACAAAGTATTTCTGGCATTAAACCTATTTTTTCATGGTGTATTGACCCCCAGTTTGGGGGTTAACTCTTTGCCCATAGTTGGGACCTTAACAGGTGCTACCACCCCGAGTCAGGGTGGAGCTGGGAACACCAACAATTAAGAGGTCGTTCGACGCTCCTCAAAACCTCCTGATCAGAGGTCTGGCTGTTGGACGTAGTTTATCGTCTTACCCAGGGCGCGGATGTAAATTTATAGTCATACTCAGCACGGTTTCCCTGAAGGTGTTTCAACAGAGAGATAACCACACACGTGGAGACGATTAGCTGACTGACTCTGTCTTGCTCTACCACTCGGCTTCATCCAAGGATGTTTGCTTACTCTTCCCTAAAACAAAGCGAGAAAAAGAACCTTAGGAAAACTGTCTACTGATTGGGGGTCCCTTTTGAGGTATTGTCCCTAGAGCGCTAGAACCCTGAGATGATGCGCTAAACAACACCCGTCGTTTGTTACATGATATCGTTGATCTGGTAAAACCAGAAGTTGCAAAGTGATTAATCATGACTGGAGATGGAATGACAAACCAAGGCGATGTGATTATTTTCTAAAAGCCCTTACAGATACATACAATATATTAGTCATTCAGTTATTCGGAAAGCTATGGCCACACAATAGAAAAGCTCATTTATAATGATTATATTTTTAATCCTACATTTCTCATCACTATAAACGTTATTTAATTAGGTTGCCACACATGAAGTGCCGCACTTTATAGGAAATGAAGAAAACGCGTCTGAAATGTTAAATAACTAATTTCGTTGAAATAGTCACCATATTGAAGATTGACTGTTCTCCAACGTACCTCTAAATTCTTGATCCCATCTTTAAAAAAAATTCTCATCCAGTAATGATAAACAATTCGAATACTTCGATTACATCTTCCTTATTTAAAAATGTTTTATTGTGTATCAAAAGTTCAAGATGCTTAAATAATTGATAATAAGAAGGATAGATATCAGATAAATATGCAGGATTAGGTAAAATTTCATAATCCAAGCAATGCAGCTTTGGGGCAATTGATTAAGAAGCGTGCGGTTGTGCGTTGTCGTGCAGTAAAATTCGGCCATCTCTATTCGCAAATCTAGGATTTATTTTCTCAATTTTTCAAGCATACACTTTATTTCTCCACAATACGAGGTACTGTTATTATTTTCCCTTGAGACAAGATTGAAAGACCACTATACATTAACCACTAACTTTTTCGGGTGCAGTGGAAGTTTTAGGTAATGTTTCGGTGATTCACTTGCATCCTACTCTCTTACTGTTTTCAAAAAAGTATTCATTTCTAATTGCATGCAATGATTTGATGTAAAAATAGTTCTTTTTCCAGTGGGGAAAGCAACAGATAGCTCACCTCAAAGCAACGTTTTTTGGGGGGTTTTTTTTGAGTTTCATTCACTTCATGCAGAACAAACATATCCATTTTCTATCCTGTTCCAATTGCTTTCAAGTTCCGACAAACAGTTGTGTGAGGTGTTTCGAGTTCTGATGCAAGTTTTTGAAATAAAGTTCTTGGATTTTGATCAACTGATATGTCCCGTAAAGGGATATATTTGTTCAAAGTAGCAAAGTGGATTTGGACTAATGTAACTGAGTATGACAATCTAGCAGGTAACCGTAATGGACTGGTCCTCGTCGTAGTAGTAGGCAATAGGCGTTCTTCTGTACCTCCACATCAGTCTGTATTTATGGCTGACACCAGCCAATCATATTACTGTAAGGGGGAACTCAGGTGTATGCAGATTCATTACTTCATCAACCAATTGTTGTATTCCCCTTTATTTATTTTCAAGACTATAATTTCCTAAATAAAATTTCAGAAACCATGTCTGTACAGTTCTTATTTCCAAAATACCATTACCAAAGACCGCCTTGATATTCCAAAATGTTTCAGATGTAGAAAAAAAACAATTTGTACTTCTACAGTAAGAACACTCGACATTGTTTCATTGGAATCATTTTCATTGGGTTTATGAGTAACAATATATTGAAAGAAAAATTATCTGGAAAGAAAAACAGTCAAGAATATGTTAATTTTTTTTTTATTTTTATTTTTTTTTATGGAGGTTATTTCTTTGGACGACTGGATCAAAAAACAACCCCAAAATGCGTTATTTCATGTCTGGCAACAATATTTGGTGTATATGTTTGAATAGATATTCTTTATCGATTTACAGACAGTGATATTAACATCTGCCGGCTTAGATCATCAAAGTCTTATTAAAGTGAATGTGCCTCTCGGCATGGCTGCAACAAGCATCCCCTTTATCTGGGAATCACGTTTTAGACAGCTGTGCCGTATCGTTCGTTGAAGGCTCATTTAAGCTTTTAAAGAAATGTACGTTTATAGTTTGGAACCTTGTTTCAACACTTCCGCTGATGGTTACATATTCATTATGAAGTCTTTCAATGGATCTAAGCCCCAGTAGACGTGACTTTGAATCGTTGTAAGTAAACAGTGCCGTCTCTTCGAACAGATGTACCCACTAAAACATCGTTTATGGTAATCATGAATAATGATTTATGAAAGGAGGAAGGTTCTCAGAATTCCTTGGAAATTCATGTTCAAATTTTCCCCGGAAATCAAACATATGGTCTAAACGGTAGATGAATTAAGGGGAATAAATCTTAAAAAAAAATTTGGTTGGTCTTCAACTAAACCAGCATAAATGAAAAACTGTTGCTGAAATACAACAGATAGATACATAGATAGATACTAAGGTACTTGGATAGATAGATACATACATACATGCATACATACATACATACATACATACTAAGGTACTTGGATAGATAGATATATAGATAGATAGATACATACATACATACTAAGATAAATAGATAGATACATACTAAGGTACTTATATATATAGATAGATACATACTAAGGTACTTGGATGGATAGATAGATAGATAGATACTAAGGTACTTGGATGGATAGATAGAGAGATAGATATTAAGGTACTTGGATAGATAGATAGATAGATAGATAGATACTAAGGTACTTGGATGGATAGATTGATAGATAGATACTAAGGTACTTAGATAGATAGATATTAAACTACTTGATTAGATAGATAAAGTTAAAGCGATAATCACTTACTAACAATATTTCCTTCATCTACCTTATTTATCGAGAATCCAACGAGGATTTATGTCTGCTAAACCATCTTCCAGTGCGGCAGACGCCTCCGCGCGTGTATGTAATTTCTAAAATTGATTTTCGCTTACATCAACATGAGTTATGTTACATTTACTCCATTAGGGATACTAAAACTGCTATTAATACTAATCAAGTGATAGTTTCCTTCTTGCATAATACAAAGTCTAACGAAACACGTACAACGGGATTTTCTTCCACTGGAGCCTCTGACGTCAAATCCGTCACGTTGTTTTTTTTTTTTTTCCTTTTTCTTTTTGCTTATTTTTTCTTTCGTCTGTTTCGGCGAGATAAAGTCGCTTTAAAAACAGTTTATCTTCTTCACAGTCGGGAATAATGGAGAAAAAAAACGCAGAAGAGAGAGAATAAACGGATAATGAAAGAGAAAGATACAGTGGACGATGAAAAGGAATTACAAAAAGAAACCCTTTTAACAAACTCCTAATCCATACCCGATTTAATATCCACAGTGTGCGTCTATTGACCGACTCTGCGGATCGAATGATTATACGTTTCCTGCAATTTTTTTTGTATTCTCGATGACCTCAAGATTTGCCTGGTTTAATCTCTCTACTTCATCTCTGTTTAAATCGTTTTGCAAATATTTTGGGATTGTTTTCTTCTATTCAAGTAATTATGGACAGGACAAAAAATCAATGAAAGTATCGACACTTATCAAGATTTCCTCGTTGTACTCACCTGGACGAATTTACTTGTCGTTTCCTACACAGCTTTTTTTTCTTCTTTTTTTTTCTCGACTTCTTTCTCATGGACATAACAGGAAGACCATTTTAAAATCAGTGATCCATACACCCTCGTCACATTCATCGATCTGAGATGCCAGAGTATCGCCATTGCTTTTTGGTGCCTAGACTTCATGAACTTAAGCGTCGTACTAGACTGGAAGCTAAATATTATCAGTTTAGTGCTGAAACTGCTAGATACAACCGTAGGTTCTATTCTATTAATAGTTACTTCTCTTGCACTTCTCGCGTGTGGAACTCTGTTCCGGCTTCGTTTTGGATGTCAAATACAATTATAATTTTAAAGGCAAAGCCAATGTTCATCTTCTGGCTGTTTGAAATCTGTTCTTTTATTGTCCTTTCTACTTAATAACGTTTTCTCAGTTTTTCAGTAACCGTTACAGTCTTAGTGATTTATCACCTTGCTTGGGGTGAAATGATAAAAAAAATTCCCCGTCCCCTTATTCTGAATTGCCATCTATTAATTTCATTTTATCACTACAAATTTTACAATGGCTGTTATGTTAATAATAATGATGAAAAAATAGTCATTAGACATTGATTGGGTGAACAGGTAGTGTTCTGTCGTTTGAAATTCGCATTAACCTTTCTCTTAAGTCCACTAGCTGTTATCCTTCTTTCTAGTATTGAAGAGTTTCCTTCCCAACCTTTTGTTCCAAGTTGTTTGTTTTGTTGTATTTTACGGATTATCAACCTCAATGTGTTAATTAATGCCGACAATTTTTTTTTCTGGTAATACTTTGTTTTGTCAAAAATCTATTTCTGTTAATATTTTTTTCCTCAAAAATGTATAGCTGGTAATATTATTTTAAATCATGTATTGCTGGTAATATTTTTTTTTTCAAAAACGTATTGCTGGTAATATTTTTTTCAAAAATATATTGCTGGTAATGTTTTTTTTTGTTTTTCTTTTTTTAATATATTGCTGGTAATAGTTTTTTTTTTTTTTTTTTTTTTTTTCAAAAATACATTGTTGGTAACAATTCTTTACAAAGCACTTCTGGTAATAAAACCTATTTTTACACTTTCTTAATGCTTTTTACCTCAGTTTCGGGGTTAACTATTTGCCCATAGCTGGGATCCTAACAGGTGTTACCACTCCGTGTTAGGGTGGACCTGGGAACACCAGCAATTAAGAGGTGGTTCCACGCTCCTGTGACGTCACCCCGGCCACCTCTCTCTGCCCCCGTGCTATCCTGTGACGACCAATGTGACTTGGTATTGGTCGAGGCACCAAATGTGACGTGATCCTGCTGTCACCGCACCAAATGTGAAGTTCTAACCCTTGGATGATTCGGATGGGAATCTGGTTAGATTCGGTATCAGCTTTGTCGTTCCCAGCTCGCCTCCAACGTCTGGTTACCGAAGTAAAACTGCTTTGATTTCTGGTCTAACCTACCCACTTTGTGATTTGATCTTAGGTAGACGAAATCAATCAGTCGCCGGGCTGTAATGCAAGCCGAGTCCGAGCAAAGGTATCACCGCACAAGTATATGTAAAAGAAAATAAAGTAACAACTCGAAAAGTTCAAATGTGTTAAAAAAAGAATAACAAATATTTTTATATCTGGTTGTTGAATACAGGACTGCGTCTTTCTCCCAAACCGATAATATGGATTCGTGACACTTTGTATTTGTTAGGCGAGTCTTAATATCTTAAGTTGTTTTTTGATATTCGTAAAACTTGTTTTGGTGGTGTGAGTCTAAGTCGTTCTTCAAAAATAAATTGTTCTTGGTTAGAAGTCGAAGTCGGGATGCGTGGATCTTCATTCAGCTTCCTGCGAGGCTGGTCTCAGAGCTCACAGTTCAACTCTGTCTGCGTCTTCCCAACTGTAACTGACTAACTCTCTAAGTAACCCGCTGCGACTCTGCTTATATGGACGCCGACCAAAACCAGGTGTGGGCTTGTCGTGGTTTGGGGTTCCTCGATAATTCTAAGTCCACAATAAGGATTTTCTTTGTTTTCGGACAGGAAAATTTATCACTTTCCATTTTTGGAAGTCCATTACTTTTTGCTTTAGAGGGGTTCTTAAGGGTATCGTCCTCCCAAATTCTTCCTTTCTCATATTGGTATCTCACAACAATCACCTCAGAGAGCGTCAACAGGATTCCCTTCTTTCTCATAGTGGTATCTCCCACCTATCCCCTCAGAGGCGTCAACAGACCTCCTTTCTCTCTCACAGTGGTTACCATTATTGCCCAAAAGCAAAAAAAACAAAAATATATCTTTTTTTTTTTCTTTCTCTTCCCGACACCAGACCTCTACGACTCGTAGTGTGGTCCTTAATCTCTATCTTAACCGAATGTCACCTGGACTTTATCAACGAGATTTTCGCCAGCGTCAAATGGGTGGTTATCTGGACACGTTCGCACTCTGTATCCAATTATCCATTCCGGTAACAAACTTTTATCATGTCCAGGTCTGAACAATAAAACAGGTGGTCTCTTTCCAAAAACAATGACATCTCCGAAAGATAGTTAATGGTTTATTCTTTCCCTCTCTCTCTTGGGTGGCCTCAGCTGGTGCCTTTCTCGGTCAGTCTGTCTTCTGCGATAAAAATACTTTTCTTCGCAAATGAAAATAAAATCTTTACCATTTTTCTTTGTAAAAAAAATAGTATCAGTATGTCTTTTCGTGATAGCTTCTTATCGCCTTAATTATTTCAGCTTCTCGCCTCAATTATATCTCGCTTTTAATTTTCACGCGACCGCTAAATCGTGTCACACTCCTCAAAACCTCCTGATCAAAGGCCTTGCTGTTGGACGTAGTTTATCGTCATACCGAGGACGCAGATGTAGTTTATCGTCATACCCAGGACAGTTCCAAGTTGTGTAGAAAGTCAACATTTTGATAATATTCATATTTTTCTCTTCTAGTTACATGTGCTATTCATTTAAGTTATTGATGCTGTTGAAAATCTTCAAGTAATGTGCCGCCCCGTGTAAAGTTCTAATATGTGAGCAAATGACCAAACATTAGAATTTATTTTGTAATTTCTTTCACTGCTGGTTCAAAAAGTTTTAAGCACTTCGCAGTGTATGCATATATATATAATATATATATATATATATATAGGCCCATGACCAAGTGGTTAGAACGTTCACATTTTGACTTTGAGGCCCTTTATCACAAGTCATCGTGACCGAGGGCTTGAGTGTGGTGGCCTTGTTTACATTGTTGATCACCCTAGATAATACGCTCATTCACAGAAACTGTTACATATGTTTGCTCAGCATAGTAAAACTACAGAGCAAGCGACTGCAATAGAGATTGGCTAGGCGCCCTAGTAGACGGGTGTCCTCGAAAACAAGTGGCTAGCTATTATATATATATATATATATATATATATATATATATATATATATATATATATATACCGGGTGTAACAGCAAAAGAAGTCCAAATTTTAGATTAAATTTTGAACCGTTTTATCTTAGAAATGATTAAAGATATCTTATTGGAATTACCCGAGATTTTATAACAATACTGGACTCTACTTTGAGCAATAAAAATGTATTTAGCTTAATTTAATGAAATGATGATCACTATTCCTGTTTTGACCAGGTTTCTTCTCTACTGTTATCTCATATTATCACTTGATGGTTCTTGAATGGATTTCGAAGATAAAATCCAGAGTATGAATGCTGGTAACATTACTGAAGGCCTGAATGATCTTTTTCCTCACACCATTGCCCAGTTGGTAAGACATAGTGGGGCTGACAAAAAACCTTTTTAACCTGTTCTCTTTCTAGCTGAATAAGTCAAAGATTTTTTTTCTATGATTCTCATGAAAAATGGGGATGGCTAAACATCTCATCTACAAACCTGGTAAAAATAAACTTAATTAGTTTAGTCTTTTTTTTTTAGATATTAAACATTTTGTGGGATGGACAACTATCTCATGCTGTTACACAATTTGGATAATTTTGCTGTTACACCTAATATATCTATCTTAAACTTCCAATTTTTTTTTAGTGGATACTCGTATTTAAGTAGACGCTCCGTTTATTTTAATCAGTATTTATTTTGTCTGCCAACCTGCGAAATCGAGATATTTTAATAAAGTTTTCTCGAGTACACAGGGAACTCTATTCAAAAACGAGTATCCACTAAAAATAACATTTACATTTATATAAGACATTAATGGTAATGTTGTCTTCATCAAGTTAATATATTATCATTATGTGTGAAGTATTTTTGCTCCAGCTCTCCCATTATATATATATATATATATATATATATATATATATATATATATATGATTTTAGGATATTAAAACAAAAACATGTTATAAATCGCTACACAATTACAATCATGTTTCAACACCACAAATGTGTCTCCTCGGACGATGTCAAACAACTTGTGAGCGAAAGTTTTACTTAATTTCAAAAGCAGAATACTTTACAAAAAATACGCCTATGAGCTTTGCCGTGATTAACCAATCGAATGTGACCTACACTAAATTTAAAGCTGTATCGAATACCTACAATTTACAGTCTATTCACTTGTTTGGTTTTATTAGTTTTTGATGCGATTAAACAGATACTATATATATATATATATATATATATATATATATATATATATATATATATATGAAGAAACATAGTTTTAAGGTGTGTTATATTTATGGACTAAAGTGCACAATATCAGGGATAGAGCGTATGTAAATATACAAGTGAACATTGAAGTCAACACTCAGTGGTGCATTGTGTATAGTCCATTGTAACGGTTATTTTGGCGTGAGTGGTTTGTTTATTTATTTATTTGGCTTGTTTTGATTAATTTATTTTTATTTTATGCATTTATTTATTCTTTTCGGTGTTCGATGTTTTAGTAATGTCGTAAATATTTTTGGAGAATGTTTTGATCTTTCATTTATTAGTTTGTTTGAGAAGGTAATTAAAGCTAATTTTTCGTCCAATTTTTGGATTGATTGTATTGTATTTTTGGATTGATTATTATTAATAATAATAATAATATATAATGTAATATATATAGTGTAATATATATATATATATATATATATATATATATATATATGTATATATAATGTAATATATATATATATAATGTAATATATATACATATATATAATGTAATATATATATATATATATATAATGTAATATATATACATATATATAATGTAATATATATATATATATATATATATAATGTAATATATATACATATATATAATGTAATATATATATATATATATATATATAATGTAATATATATACATATATATAATGTAATATATATATATATATATATATATAATGTAATATATATACATATATATAATGTAATATATATATATATATATATATATGATGTAATATATATATATATATAATGTAATATATATATATATATAATGTAATATATATATATATATAATGTAATATATATATATATGATGTAATATATATATATATATAATGTAATATATATATATATATATAATGTAATATATATATATATATATATATATATATAATGTAATATATATATATATATAATGTAATATATATATATATATATAATGTAATATATATATATATATAATGTAATATATATATATATATAATGTAATATATATATATATATATATATATATATATATATAATGTAATATATATATATATATATATATATAATGTAATATATATATATAATGTAATATATATATATATATATATATAATGTAATATATATATATATATATATAATGTAATATATATATATATATATATATATATATATATATATATAATGTAATATATATATATATATAATGTAATATATATATATATATATATATATATATATATATAATGTAATATATATATATATATATATATATATATATATATATATATATATATATATATATATATATATAATGTAATATATATATGCGTCGCACCAAAAATCTCGGTGTAGAAATAACAATAATATGTAGGAATAATAATAATGATATATATCAATATTGCTGTGCGCCATCTGCTGAAAAATGACGTGAAGCTGTCATAGAAACCCATGAAGTTACAATTATTTAAGACTTTGCCATTCGCACTGTCAGACATTTAAAAACGAATAGACTACAAATAAAAGTAATAATAATAATTGCCCGTATATATTACCAAGAAAAACGCCTTTTCATAGATATGACAATGTCATCAGATAAAATAACGTTTAGAGAATATTTACTAAATATATAAACATAAGAAGCCCGAAATTGAAAAGAATGTCTCCTCTTAAATCTGTTATTTATAATAATTTGAGAAAATCAGGAAAACTACAAGCGACAACATCATGAAATGATTCGGTAATTCTTGGTTACAAGGGATTATCATAAAAAAAAGAACTGTTTAGAACTGCTCATCTACTCAGGTAAGTGTCATCAATGTAAAGAAAACATATACACTCTGTTAAGTACCACTTAAGATCAGCATTTGTGCACAGAGAATGCATATATTTACTACCTCACCTTAGCCTATATATCTAGTAATGGCCCGTCAAGCGAATATACTGAGCAGAAAGAAAATAAATAATTGTGCAAAGAGCGAGTGAACTGTGATGAAAAGCAACAGCATTAAAATTGAATAAAACTAGTTAAAAAAAAAAATCATAGATGTTTCATTTAAAACGTCTGAAGAAAATACACGCACACACACATATGGATGAGTCTGTATATATATATATATATATATATATATATATATATATATATATATATATATATATATATATATATATATGATTTTAAAGATCTAAAGATAAAATGCAGGTCAAATATAGATTGGTATCCGACACGATAATAAGATAATGATTAAATAGAAAATGTATATCAATATAAAATGTTTCACTTAAAGCTTCCCCAGAGATTGAGCTCAATCTCTGACGGAGCCATAATAAATGTTAAATATGTTATATTGATATACATTGCATATTTTTCTTTATACATACATACATACATACATACATATATATATATATATATATATATATATATATATATATAAGACAATACGAAAACTGTAATATTAGCCACCGCATTTCGTCTAATGTGGACTTTTTCAATTCAAAACCGGAATGAATTTATTAAAACAAATTAACTAACAAAACAAAATGTCTTTAGCATCTGGAAGAATTTAGAAAACGCTATTATATTCATATTGTCAAGTGAAAATTACGTCAAGTACTGACACATGTGGAAATATTGTTTTTATTGTTGTGTTGACGGATTCAACCATTTACTTTTCATTTCTTGATAAAATTGTGTACTTTTGTTTGAGAGAGTAGTAATTCTGTTAAGAAAGGTAATATTGGGAAAAAGCCTTGGCGTAGATTAATATTTGTGTAATTTCGTTTTTGCTTTCAAGAAGTCCACATTGGAGGAAACGCGTTGGTTAATATTACAGTTTTCCTATTGTCTTTTACATTTATAAATATTGTCTTTTTCTGCAGGTTAACTCTGACAAATTTTTCATATATTTATTTATTATGAAATGGACAAAGTCCGACAGTTATTTTTTAAAGCATTTTTTATGTTTATACGTTCTTTTTATTGATACAAATATTTAAGTAAATGCTCTGTTTATAACAAACAGTATTAACGACATTTACTAGCCTGAATGTCCGAGAAATTTCATAGAAAAATGCGTCCTCCGACAGGAATTGAAATTTCTCGGACATTCAGGCCGGTAAATGTTGTTAATACTGTTTATTATAAACACAGCATTTACTTAAATATTTGTATCTATAAAAAGAATGTATCAACATAAAAAAAATGTGTTAAATAACAATTGTCGGACTTTGTCCATTTCATAATGTGTGACATCATTTGTTTACATTTGGATACGCATTGAGCAGATATGAATGTATGAGAGAAAATCTTGGAGAATTGTGTTTAAAACCAGTAACATCGATCTTGCTAACAGAATGATTCTCTGTGGCCTAATCGTTTAAGGCACGTCAGGCTATATGACGGTTCCGTATAGGATACAGGTTCGATTCATGTAGGAGTACGCATATTTTCTATGAAATTTCTCGGACATTCAAGCCGGTAAATGTTGTTAATACTGTTTACTATAAACAGAGCATTTACTAAAATAATTTTATCTATAAAAAGAACGTATAAACATAAAAATATCTTTTTTATATTTATATATATATATATATATATATATATATATATATATATATATATATATATATATATATATATATATATATATATATATATATATATAAGCATTTCACCCCAAGCAAGGCGGGAAGCCACTAGGACGCAAGGGTTTACAGAAAATTTAGAGCAAGATCAGATAGGAGTGATAGAAGAAAGGATGAGGGTAGTGGATAGATTAAGGCAACTGGAGATGTCGATTGACATTACACTTGAATAGCTGGAGATTATAGCTCACAGGAAAAGATATATAAATGGATATAGCTGCTTTCTAGACACTGTTTTTGTAATTGTTTTATCAGGCGGTATCACCTAAAATGAAAAGTAAAACTCAAGAAAAACAAAACAAACAAAAACAAAAAAAAGGGGATTTTTAAGCAATTCAAAAAATGTCGTCTGTATGTAATGATCTATATTGTTGAGAACGTTCTTCTCATTTGAAGCCTGAAGCAAACTTACTCAACAAGAAGCAACATTTTTTTTTTCTCTTGTTAATAAAATAATTTACAAAAAAAAATTCTAACAAAAGTATCCTTCACTGATGTTCCTACTTTCGGTAAAGTCCTCGCGCTAATTGGACATGAGTAACGTAGGTTTCTTTCAAAAACCAAAGTCTAAAACATACTGAATGCCATTTTCGGCTGACATGGTTCTTGATCGATTTTCAGAAAATGTCTTAACTATTCATTTAGTTGGCAAAGAAAATCAGAGGAATATTTATATCAATAGATGGGCTTGGTTGGAGAGTTGATTCCCAACTTAATCTAACCGATTAACGATAAGCGATTCGCAGTCATGATCAGTTGGCGTCCGGATTTCTTTGGCATGTTCAGATTTGAGCAATCTTATTAGGAATCGGCGTATTTCTGCAGCCTTCTTCAAGTCACGTAGAATGTTGACTCGGTTTGATCTGAAGGAATTTCTACCGAAGAGGAGAGCAAGCAAGAAGAATAAATACAAACCAGAATTGGCTAATATCTTCCCTGGTATTTATTTTTAGATTTTTTTTTGTTTTGTTTTGTTGTTTTTTTTTTTTTTGTTCATCATCCTTCTCCAGCCCGTCTGAGAAGCTCAGACTGATCGACATACTCGAAGACGGTGGCGAACATTGGTACTTGTCGCAAGCGTTTGTGCTGAGGGCTGAGGCGGAAGCTCTGTTGTTTGTGTAGTTGACGAGAGTATGACGAGATTAGAACAACTGGTCGGGCGATCGGGATTTGCGTTCTGCAATAATGGGTTAGGCAAACTCATACAAGCACTTACTGTCTCTGGATTTCGCCAAGCAGCTTTTGTCCCGCGGGAATCACGCTGGAATTACATTAAGAAAAGAAATAGATTTTCAACAAAATCTTTCACGAAGGTAGACAAAAAAATAAGTTAACGTTATTTATATAGATTTTTTTTTAAAATGTTATCATTACAATTTTCCTTTTATACCATTGTCATTTAAATATGAATTTGAATTTAGTTTGATAGGAATGACATGATTTCCGATTTTGTTTTTAAATTTGTACACCCCGCCTAAAAAAAAAAAAACTCAAGGATAAAGCCTTTTTATGCATTGGAGATGGATTATCAAATTAAGGTTTCACGCCAATTCTACTATATGAATCATGAGGAGTTGATATGAACATTTGACCTTAAATTAAAATTCTTTTGTTTTTTTTTTGTTTTTTTTAAGCATTTCACCCCAACCAAGGCGGGAGTGCCACTAGCACGTAAGGGGTTACACACACACACACAGAAAAGAGGGTTGTTTGAGAAAAAGATGGGGATTAGAATCAAGCCATCAGAAGATGTCAATTGACATTACATTTAAATATTTGAAGATTATAGCTATCAGGGAAGCAAGTAAGAGGAAGGGAGTTTCACTTTCGGAAACTGTGAGTGAATAAATTGTTGGAGTAGAAGAGGTGGTTACATTTAACTGTTTCGACAGTGAAATGGTCGGACCGAGACGCCAAACTAGTAGCACGATTAAATTCATGCAGTAGGTGAACCAGTGAAAGTAACTCGTCAGAGCAGTTACCAGGAAAATATTTGTAGACAAGACAGAGGTAAGCCGGAGCACGTTCGTGAGAAAGTGACTATAGACAAGATGCCAGATCAGGATCTATCACATTGCATATCCGTCTTTGGATTTTGTCGAGGACCTCGAGATGAACAACGGCGGCACCAGACCATATATGGCAACAGTATTTAATGCAAAGACAAATGGTAGATTTGTAGATTAGAAGGATGGCGAGAAAAACCGTCTGGCGCGACACAGAGAACCAACTTTCCTTGCGGTAGATGAAGCTATAGATTCAATGTAGTTGTTCTCCATCAGGTCAGTGGAAAGCGTGAGACCAAGCAGGTGCAGAGAGACGCTCCCGTAGAATTGGGCAGCAGCCATACTGATCGGAAGCAGGGAGGATTCTCTATGGTGAGTAAATGAGAGCAGTTTTGTTTTGGAGGCATTAAAGTTTACAAACCATTTCCTGCCCCAGTCAACCACAGATTGGAGGTCCTTTTCGAGAACAATGGCCAGGTTAGCTTTGTTAATAATGCCTGATTTACTATTGAGACAGGAGTAAATAGTAGTGTCGTCTGCGTATATGTCTAGTTTATAAATACTTTGAATTTATCATCTTTGTGTTAGAGTTACAAGTCGTCAGGTAGACAAATATGATAGGAACGAGTTCGATATTTGCATTTAATGAATATGACCTTGGGTAGAACTACGGATACGTTGATTGATTCGATTGTTCAATGGCATATTAACTCCTTATGAGTCACTGAAAGCCAACTTGTGAGCTTTGAAGTAATAAAAATATGCTAATCTGCTTTCACAATTGAATACATGGTATATATTATACTCAGCTTTTGTGCATATACATGTTTGTGTGGACATAATTAATAGGGGCGGGGAAATGTGTGTTTTATGTTATATTTTTATTGAAGTTAAATTTTGGAATATAGTTTGAGTTCTTTAAGAAATTTTAAAATATTATATGGACTAATGTCATGAAAGAGTTCTTTCACATTGGTTGTTGGATATTGTTTGCTCGCGTATCAACACCTGTATGGGTCATTTAATGCCGCAATCTAAATATCTTGCACGTAAATTTATGCTTTCAACTACAGGTATTTTGTACATAATTTTATGCTTTTAGAATGAAGGTATGTTTTTTTTAGATATATCTTTCGTAAATCATAAAATATACTGTTGGTAATTTTACTATAAAAATGTACTGTTGATTTTTGTTTGCGGGTTACCTATTTGAACATAGCTGGAACCCTAACAGGTTGCAGTTGGGAACAATAACAATTAAAAGTTGGTTCTGAACTCTTCAAACCCGCCAAAGTTTCGTTCGGAGGCTTTAATGCCGGGTGTAGTTTATCGTCATACCGAGGGCGACTATGCGATAGGAAAATAGTAAATCATTGTTGAAGTACATATAAGAACAGAAAGATAAAAGTAGAAGAACGTCTGAATTGAAATATATAAGTGCGAATGAGTCTCTCCCCCATATATATATATATATATATATATATATATGTAAAATCTCTTGTCACCTTAATTTTATTAGTCAATGTCCTCTCATATATATATATATATATATATATATATGAAGAAATATAGTCTTAAGGTGTGCTATATTTATGGAATAAAGTGCTCAATATTAGAGATAAAGCGTGTGTAAATATAAAATTAAACATAGAAGTCAACACTTAGAGGCGACAGTCTGTTTCATGCCATATGCAATCGTCAGGCCACGATTGCATATAGCATGAAACAGACTGTCGCCTCTAAGTGTTGACTTCTATGTTTACTTTTATATATATATATATATATATAAAGAAATATAGTCTTAAGGTGTGCTATATTTATGGAATAAAGTGCTCAATATCAGAGATAGAGCGTGTGTAAATATAAAAGTGAACATAGAAGTCAACACTTAGAGGCGACAGTCTGTTTCATGCTATATGCAATCGTCAAGCCACGTGTGCTGTTATTTAGATAATAAAGATTTTTAAAAATAACGGATTCGACATAGATATAAAAACTAACCTAAACGAAGTAGATTTTCTAGATGTTACCTTCAACCTAAGAGAAGGCACACATAAACCATATAGAAAACCTAATGACAAACCACTCTACATACACACATCTTCCAACCATCCACCTTCTATAATCAAACAGATACCAAAATCGATTAACCACAGGCTCTCTGACAATTCCTCCAATGAATCCCTATTTAACAAAGCTAAGAAAGACTATGAAACAGCCCTAAAAGATAGCGGATTCCCAGAAACACTCACATACTCACCACAGAATACAAAAAAGGCCAACAGAAGAAGAAATATCATATGGTTCAACCCACCGTACAGCAAGAACGTAAAAACAAACGTAGGGAAAATATTCTTCAAACTCTTACACAAACACTTCCCAGAATCAAGCACCTTACACAAGATATTCAACAAAAACACTGTAAAAATCAGCTACAGCTGCACCGAGAGCATGGCACAAATAATAAAAAAGCACAATAGGAAAATTATCAACAAACCACACGAACAAATTAAACCCACGTGCAACTGCAGAATAAAGAACGAATGTCCCTTAAACGGAAATTGTTTACAAAACAACGTAATATACCAAGCCACGATAAAATCACCAGATAATGAAGAAAAAGTATACATAGGAGTAACTGAAGGACCCTGGAAACAAAGAAATTATACACACAAAACATCTTTCACAAATAGTAAATATGCAAACAGTACAATGCTTTCTAAGTATATCTGGGAAATTAAAAACAAAACGAACATCACACCAAAAATATCTTGGAAGATAAGGAAAAAATCATCAGCCTACAATAACCAATCAAAAACTTGCAAACTTTGCTCGGAGGAAAAAATAGCTATCATTACTTTTCCCGACCAAAATAAATTATTAAACAAAAGATCCGAACTCATCTCAAAATGCAGACATGAAAATAAATTTTTACTACGTAACCTAAAAAATTAAAAACGGAAAAAATAAAATAAAAACAAATAAATATACTAATAAGCAAAAATAACAAAAAAAAAAAAAATAGAAATAAAACATAAAAAAATACTATGTTACTTAAAAATCGAAAACCGAAAAGAGAAAATATACAAGTAAAATAAATTAACCTAAATTCATCCAAGTAAATAAATATACAAACCAATCCCAAATAAAGATAATCAATTAAAAACTGTTCCCGCCAAAATAATACTTAGAATGAACTACAACAATCAACCCCAAAACTGAACAAATAGTTTTAATTAAATTCCCAAACCAAAACAAAACTGTTAAATAAGTGATATAAACAAATTTTTACTACGTTAATAAATAAATAAATAAATAAAATAAGAAACAAAAATAAAAACAAGCAATATAATTTGACCTAAATAGATAACAAACGACTTCCGGTGAAATAACCGCCATAATAGAATACCCACAATGCACCACTAACCCGTGTATATATATAAATAGCCGAGAAAAATAACAGCACACGTGGCTTGACGATTGCATATAGCATGAAACAGACTGTCGCCTCTAAGTGTTGACTTCTATGTTCACTTTTATATTTATATATATATATATATATATATATATATATATATATATATAGGGTGTTCCCATAACTTGGACCAATTTTCAATGTGAATTAAGTTTAAGTGTCTAATGTTTTTCTGTTTCTTTCAAATATGCCGGCCATTTTGGCGATATTATTTTTCACACATAATTGCCATGACTTAAATAACATTGTCCGATAGAGAAATAAATAAATTTTCACGAACAACACTGATTTATTTACTGCTGACTTTGATCCCTCTTTATGAAACAGCCTTATATATAATCCGTCTTAATGAAACACCTTTATATATGATCCGTCGTAATGAAACAGCCGTTATATATATATATATATATATATATATATATATATATATATATATATATATATATATATATATATATAGCGAGACTCTTCGCAAGCCGAATTGAGTCACTGTCAGTCACTGGGCGTGTTTCCTAAAAATAAATACGCCATAAATCCACCTTCATCCCGACCGTGCGCCGACAGCTTAGTGGTAATATCCGCCTGATACCAATTCAGTCGGGTTTCGATCCTAGCTAGAGGCAACCGGATGTCTAGCCGCACTGATGAGCTGTGATACAGCGAAATAGTCTGTCTGTGGATGACATTATATATATATATATATATATATATATATATATATATATATATATATTTCTTAATGTCAACGAGGGATACTATTTTCGATGGTGTATAATTCTTGAAATCGATCAAAAACATAATATCATTGAGAATGTCAATTTCACTTATTAGGTAAATGTTTACTCCCAAGGGATATTTCTGTTTGCCCGAAAATCAACAAGCCGATATGCAATTCGAAATAAATTGTTGTTTTAATGATTCATTTCAAACTATATATATATATATATATATATATATATATATATATATATATATCGAGTGATTTATTCTTTGGTTGGAGATCGAGGGGACTAGGGGTCTTTCAATATATGATCACATTTCTTGATATTCTCCTGTTTATTTTTGGGCTAAGTGCAATGTTTCTGGTGCTACAAACGATATTTTCTTTTTTTTTTTTTTTTTTGAATCCCCAAATCCACATGTTAGAAACAAGGAGATTTTATCCTGCAGTGTTTTCCCGAAAATTAAAATTACTTTCTCAACCAAATGACATTCAAACCTTTCAAAGGTGTTTTGGATTAATATGCTCTAATGTTTCGTCTGACAAGCCATTGTGCTTCCTCTCTCTTTGTTTTTTGTTTTTTTATTTTTTTTTGGTAGGAAATATTGACATTTTCAATAACGAAATACACGTGCAATAGACGATTGCCCAAAGCGTGCATTTTACTCTCGAAACAAAACAGTGTTCGTCTCTTTTCCTTCTAAAATCTTCATTAAAACCTTTGATCTTTTTCATTTGTTTTTCTTCCTAATGTTGTTTCAGCCTTTTGAATCTTTTTGATTTCATTTTTTTTTTTTTTTCATCATTTCGTCTATGTCTGAATTTCTAGGATGCCGAGTTATCATGATTACACTATATATATATATATATATATATATATATATATATATATATATATATATATATATATATATATTATTTACACACGCTCTATTTCTGATATTGAGCACTTTATCACATAAATATAGCACACCTTAAGACTATATATATATATATATATATATATATATATATATATATATATATATATTATTATTATTATTATTAGTAGTAGTAGTAGTAGTAGTACTACTACTACTAGTAGTACTTATCTTATGAATATGAGAAACTATACTCTTCCGGAAAACTTTCGGTGTCTTGATTTGCGAATAATTAAACCAATACCAAAGGAGAAAAAAAGGGTATAAAAAAAGAAAGTCCCAAGAACATGTACGTTAGATTTTTTTTGTTAATTGACTATAAATATTCCGTTCTTTTGTTACCTTTTTAGCCAGCCTTACCTACGATCCGCTTAGGTGAAACCTTGGTAGGTTTGTCTGGTTCTCTAAGTATAACTAATATACATACATATATATATATATATATATATATATATATATAATATGTGTGTGTGTGTATTATGAAATGGACAAAGTCCGACAATTATTTTATGACATATTTATGTTTATACATTCTTTTTCTAGATACAAATATTTAAGTAAATGCTCTGTTTATAAAAAAATCAGTAAAAGTTGTATGTAGTCATCAGACTCTGTGGAGTGAAGTGAAGGACACTGGATAGCTAGACATCTGAAAGTATCACTGTATATGCTAGGCTATGGGGACCCCTCTTGTAGGCCGAGCATAGAAATAAAAACATTATGGGAGTCGGTAATAAAACAATACAGTGGAACCTAGGTTCGCGAATTTTATTCGTTCCTGCAGGCCGTTCATAACCCGAAGTGTTTGTAAACCGAAACTGATCTTTTCCAATAGGCATCAATGTAGAGAGAAAAAAAGCCACTGTACAATAAAATTGGAAAAGTTAAGCACGCCACAGCACACGAATGTATAAAACACGGCCGCCGACTCAGAAATTTACTAGGTTCGGCTATGTTGTTCAATAACTGAACTTTTGTTCAATAACCGAAATTTTGTTCGATAACCGAGGAATTTTCATCTCGAGTTTTCTGTCCGAAAACCGATTTCAACAACAAGACTTACAGCAATAATCAGCAGGTAGGATAGGTTTATAGCTCCAAGTTTAATACTACAAATTGTCCTAGTGAAGTAAACAGTTGGTTTGTAAATTCGTAACATAGTTGTTGTGAGTTCAATCCCTGCTGTACTTGGACTAAGTTTGAAGAGGGAGAATTATTAAAATAAGAACCAGATGAGATATTCCTAGATAGTAGAGCGAGAATAGTTTACTCCCGTAGATTAAATGAAGGGTCGAGTTTAGAATTTTCTGTAGGTTACCCAGATCAATATAAACAGGGAAGGCCGGGGCAACAATGGCCGAAACGTAGTCATGACAGTAACAAAGCTGAGGACCGAACATAATGTTTTCGTCTGTTTTTCATGTTTGTTATCATTTTCATATTTTTTGTTTTTCTTTTTATTTAAATTTTGCTTCGTTTTCTTTTTCTTTCTTTTTGTGCTTTTGACTTATACTTTAGTAATTCCGATTATTTTTTTCTTTCCTTCTCTCATTCACTCTTTCTTTCTCTCATTCACTCTTTCTTTCTCTCATCCTCTCTTTCCTTCTCTCATTCTGTCTTTCCATCTCTCATTCTCTCTTTCCTTCTCTCATCCTCTCTTTCCTTCTCTCATTCTCTATTTCCTTCTCTCATCCTCTCTTTCCTTCTCTCATTCTCTATTTCCTTCTCTCATTTTCTCTTTCCTTCTCTCATTCTCTCTTTCCTTCTCTCATGCTCTCTTTCCTTCTCTCTCCTTTTCTTCTTTGTTCTTTTCTTTTTTACTCTTTTCTCTTTTCTCTTTCATTGTCTCATTTGTTTGCCTTTTCGTTTTTTTTTCTTTTTTCTTTTTCTTTCTTTTCTTTCTCCTTTCTTTTCTTTCTCTTTTCTTTCTCTTTTCCCCCTTTTTCTTTCTCTTTTCCCCCTTTTTCTTTCTTTTCCCCCCTTTTTCTCTCTTTGCCCCTTTTTTCTTTCTCTTTTTCCCCCTTTTTTCTTTCTCTTTTTACCACTTTTATTCTTTCCCCCCCTTTTCGTTCTCTTTTTCCCTTTTCTTTCTCTCTTTTCTTTTTTTCTCTCTTTTCTTTTCTCTCTTCTTTCTCTTTTCTTTCTCCTTTCTTCCTGCATTCTTCTCTTTTTTTCCCCATTCCTCCCTTTTCTTATTTCTTTTCTTTCTTCTCTTTCCTTGTTTGTTTTTCTTCTCATTCTTTATTTTATTGGATAATATCAGTTTTCGTCATAAAGTCTATTTCGTAAAATATTGCCTGAAATAATTTTTCTTTCTTTATTTTCCTTAAGATTTTTAACTTGCGCACATGATATTAAATAGTCAATCTGAAATTAGAAGTAAAAAAAAAAAAAAGAAACACTAAAAGTTTCTAAATAAAGAAAGTAGGAGGGATATTTTGCAGTGAGACCTTGGAAAATCAAACAGAAACATTTTTTTTAAAAACAATAGTTGTAAGAAAGTGGAAAAGGATAAAATTTTAATTAGAAAGAGATGAGAGGTGGGGTAGATTACAGAACGTATGGAAAATAGAGACCGAAAAAAATACGCAAAATAGAAAAAAGAAAGATATATAGAGAGAAATAAAACTGTTGAGATAGGAGAGATTCGAGTTGAAGAAAGACTTCGGAGAGAGAACGGAATTAAATAACGAAAAGGAAAACTACAAAAGAGAAATAGAATAATTGAAAGGAAAAGAAAACACGAAAAAAAAGAAAGACAGAAAGAAAGAAAGAAGGAAAGAAAGAAAGAAAATTAAAGAAAAAGAATGGAAAGAAGAAAAGAAAAGAAAGGCGCAAAGAAAGAAAGAAATGGAAATGAAAAGAAAAAGAAAACACGAAAAGGAAAGAAAGCCAGAAAGAAAGAAAATTAAAAGAAAGAGAACGGAAGAAAATAATGTCGGAAAGAAAGATAAAGTATAATTAAATGAAAAGAAAAAGAAGAAAAGAAAAATGGAAAGAAAGAAAGAAAATTAAATGTTAAGAAAAAGAAATGGAAAGAAGAAAAGAAAAGAAAAGAAAGAAAGAAAGAAGGAAAAAT
>OZ010582.1:115155716-115185716 GCA_963932145.1 Acanthosepion lycidas | reverse complement strand
CTTTTAAGTCGTTCGATAATAAATATTATTTTCTTGTTGTTCTGTTTCACGTTCCATTACTCTGTTCTCACTTCCCACAATTCCCTTCGTTATTTCTGCAAAACAAGTGAAGTTTTCTTTTTTTTATCGTCTGCTTCGAGCAATCGATGGATGTTCGGTATTTACAACTTATTTTTTGTCCTTTTGCTTTCATTGCTTCACTGCTCATTTCCAGCCCTAATTAAACCATTTTCCTTTTCTGGTCTTGTCCCTTGCTTCTTAGTGTAATCTCTGTTTGAATTTTCCATCTTCTCTTACCATTTTTTTGTTTTGTTTTTTTTACCGAAAATTAATTCAAAATCAAGAGAAATCCGCTGACAACCAGATCTAGTGCTGCCGGATGGATTAAGATATTCAGAGAAGTCCGTCGAATGCATCACCCTAAATGTATCCATGGAATCAGCAAAAATGCAAAACGAAACGTGGGACAAACAAGAATTTCTCTCAGAATTTTGACAAAAATAAAAATAAAAAAAATAAGGGTGTGAGAATCAAGGAACGGGTATAATTGTACGATCACTTTGCAACTGAGCACATAACCAACCCACTCTATATCTCTCTGTGACATGACAAGTTCGTCCAGTCCTCTCATTGATGTTATCAGTCCTTTTTCTTTTTACTTTGCATGTTCTTCCTTGCTCTAAAGTCGTTTCCTTGTAGGTCGACAGTAGAAAGATTATTGTCTATTATGACGTCTCCATATCATATCAACCTTCTCTTGTTGATGGAGGCTTACGGCCATACCACGTTGAAACACCGATACCTGTGTGATCACTGAAGTTAAGCAACGTCGAGGCTGGTCAGTACCAAGATGGGCGACTGCTTGGGAATATCAGTTGATGTAAGCTTGGTTGTGTAATGGATAATGGCTCGGAAATGTAAATCGCAGAACTGAGTTCTAATTCCAGTTGGGTTTGTTATATTAAATACCCTTGGGAAACACATCACTTTTACCGCTCAGATATGGGCTAATAAGTAAGATTTGTAGTATGAAATCGTTATCTCCGCAAAAAAAAAAAAAAAATCTTACAATCTAAAAATAATTTTTGGCTTTAAATAACGTATAAAGGGTTGATAAGACGTGATTATGAGGTCTTCCAACGGGTATGTTTCTTGTTTCATAGATTGAAGTAGTCGATATTATTTTTGTCAAATTTTCTCAATTACACAGCAGTCCTTTAAGTAAATGTCCTTCAATTTTAATTCCCCCCACCCCATCTCTCTCCCCCACCACTTTTTTCCTTTTCTCTCCCTCCCTCTTATTCTGATCTTTAACATTAGATCATCTATGGTGTGTGTATATCACCACGAAATGTATCTTTAATGTATTAGACATCCGACAACATTCATATTTCACCCTTCCACTCACCTCTATTTAAAAAAAAACCTCTCTGTTAAGTTTTAATCTCCCAAATTCTCTCGTATGTTACCCCTCTCTTTAGCACTAACATTCGTCCCACACTCTCATAATTACACTCTCTCTAAATTCTATTTTTATTTCCGGAGTGTTTTTTTTTTCTGTTTACTTTTTGAATTTGTAGGTCTGATGAATTGGATCGTATTTACGAATCCAATGGAGTAAATTATGACCATGGAATATTAGTGTTTAAGCCTTTTTATTATATATATATATATATATATATATATATATATATATATATATATATATATATATATATATATATATATATATATATATATATATATATATATATATATATAAACAGAAGGATAGCGGCTTGGATTAAGGAATCGGAGAGCCGAGTTCGAAATCCAGTCGAGTACATTACATTCACTTACGTGATAATACTCTAGCTATGGGTAAATAGCAGGACAGACTGGCTTCTGTAGCCTTGGATGACAACTGGTCTAGGAGAAGGATAACTCTGAATACAAAACCTGCGGAGGGTCGTTTGGGGACCTTGTGGCACGTAGTTTCTGTATTCGGCCCTTCAAAAAAGTGTGGCTGGCCCTGCACGAAACCTTCACCCCTATAATCAAATCTCATGTGCTGCTGTCGGGCTGTCGGTTTCCTGGGAGATGATCTGCGTGACCCTCATACGTCGAATTCGACGGGTGAGTCGATTATATATATATATATATATATATATATATATATATATATATATATATATATATATATATACAATGCAAAAACTGTTTCGCAACACCTTCCCACCGCTAACAAGTTCAATCATGTTATTTCTGAGAGATCCTTTGAAAGGCGAGCAGTTTTTGTAAGTCTAGTGTTCGATATCAGGAGATCTTTTTCTTGATTCATTTTAGAATCAATTCTCCTAACGGGTCATTGCATCGCGAGATGACATGTAGAATCAACGGACTAAGGAAGGTAACGCCTATGGCCTTAGACTGAAAATTTCTTGTTTTCACTCGTGCAAATTTGCCAATCATAGCTTCAAGGTCCAGATTTTCATATGTATCTATGCTCAGCATTGCTAAGTCGCTCAATTTAGCTTGGTCAACGGATACTCTCAAATAGTAAAAAAGAAATTGCTCCAGCTTGCTGATAGATCTTTCGCAGCTTGATATGGACATTTTAATTGTTACCACAATTTAAACATCAATACGAAGATTTTGGAACACATTAATTTCCATACTGAACAATTTTAGAATTTCTTCATGTTTTGAATGTCTGATATTCACTCCATTCGCTAACGGCATTTTGCTGACATCTGATGTAATGTTTAATGAGTAATTAAAGATTAGAAAACTACAAATTATGAGGCCAGTTTTCAATGGCGTCTCGTTGAATGGCGCCGACGGCATTGTGATTTACCTGCTATACCCGACTTAAGCCATTGAATGAAAATTTAAAATAGAATAGTATATGTACTTACTATGTCCCACAATGGTGACAGGAATCACTTGGTTCTTATTCATTCATTTATCTTTTGTTAGCGGGAAAAGCATCAGCGTAAAAAAAACAATTGAGATCACGTGAGAATTAGTGGTAACTCACAATCCATGTCTTTCATACATTCCTTAAATTGAAGAAAATCAATATTTTGCAATCAGACTGCATGGACGTGTTTTAAGCATTAAGCACCAGTGAACTATAATTTTAGCTTATAAAAAATATTTCGTTCTATTAAAGCCAATATCCCAGGTTGTGCCAAGATCTTTTGATAGCAAATATATGAATGGATAAAAAACAGATATTTTTTAAGACAAATCTCAAAATTTACATAAAATACATTTAATAATAATATATTTTAAAATAAATTCTACAGAGAATGTTTTTCCCATGTGTCTTGAAACCGTATAAACATCCATTAATGTTATTACATGGATTGAACACACAATATTGATAAGTACAGAAGTTGTATATATATATATATATATATATATATATATATATATGTATATAAAAAAGGAAGTGGTAATAGTAGTTCCAACGAGAGAAAAGTGTGTATATAAAAAAAATATTATGCTTTATTTTCCGTAATTTTGCTACACCAGTTTCCGGTCGCGTGACTGTCATCAGGCAAAGGGCGGAGATTTCCACATATTATTAAAAATAATTAATTTTTTTCTTTATGTTTTTCGATGTTAAATATTCTCCATATGAGACATTCTCTTTTTTGTGTTGGTGATCTAAACGTCTTTCTTCGTGTAGCAAAATTATGGAAAATAAAGCATATTTTTTTTAAAAATCCACATTAGAACCAAAAACGTTTGCGGTTTCTCACTTTTTTTTAATATATATATATATATATATATATATATATATATATATATATATATATATATATATATAAAAGGCATTATGAATTTTTACTAAAAAGTATAAAACGTAAGATACGTCTAAAAAGGGCATGGCCTACTATATCAGAGTTACTTCCCTTTCTCTTCTTTGCTAAATATATACTAAAATATTTAAAACTAGCTTAAAAGCCTCTCTATCAGGTGGTGTTTAAGCTAATTCTTGCGGATGTCTCTTGATTGGGCTTTCATCACAACAGGTAGGGAGGAGTAGATGCGATAGGCAACAATAAACTACAGAAGAACACAAAGTTGATTGATGCATTTAAGTATTGCATTAATATTTGAGCTTACCTTTTAAAAGTTCAACGATATCTCTTCTGCCGCTACTTAATTTAAAGACAATTCGATGTACGTAGGTCCTTACTTTTCGTACAAACAATTATTTTTATTTCATGGGTGGCTTTCGCTGGATTTCGCAATTAATTTCGATTATTTCCAAATTTATTTTCAGGTTATAAAATTGGTAATCGTACAAAAAATTCGGCACAAAAAATCACGTAAAAAATATCGTCAACAATCACAGTAATGAAAACCTGAGAACCCAGAATTTCAAGATTGCAGGTCCGGATCTGGCTCTGGAAATTTTTTAATTTGCTCACGGAGTCGGCCTGATTGCAAAATGGTATGATATGTTAGGCGGCTTCTTCTAGGAGTATAGTTGAAAAAACGGATAATTTTATTTTGAAACACTGTAATTTTTTTATTTCAACATCAGCTTTTCAAAGTTAGAGAGTTCTGTCCCTTTAATTGTTTTTATCAGCTGTTAGGTTTGTGCAAAAATAATGTCGGTTTTTTGACGTTAAAAATACGTCAAAAACCGGCATTATTTTTGCACCAACCTAATAAGATGCCGGGATTCGAAAACAATTGCAATTATGAAAACTTGGGAATCCAAAATTTCAAGATTTCCGTCCGAAATGAGTTTTTTTATCTTTTTTTAATTTGTTCAGGGAGTTGACCTGATTCCAAAATGGTATGATATATAAGGTTAAGGCTTCTAGAAGTAAAGTTAAAAATGTGTGACTGATATTAGCATTAATTATATAGATTCTTGTGTATGTATATGTGTGTGTGTGTGTCCCTTCAAATAATTTTTCATAATTTCAACCTACACGGTCTATTTAATTTTTTTTAATTATATTTTCCAATTTATGAATAAGATACCTTGTTGCGACATTCACACGGTCGGTTTAACCGGCTCCGTCAAACGAACCAGCTGCATCCGAACGGAAGCTAACCAAGCGTGTCGGAGGTCATATTCATTCCGACGAGGAGTTTCAGTGGGAATTTAGATTCACAGGCGGTCTCCAGCCGCATGTCCACAGACTATTAGGATAATGCGATCCGGTTTGAATTCAGAGTTTTCTTCACCTAAACAGGTAGATAGACACAAGCCTGTCTGTCCTGCTATTTGAGCCATGACTGGGGTTCAGTTGATGGATTCATACATTTCCGTCGTAAGTTAATGTAATGAACTCGATTGGAATTTGAACTCTGTTTTCCGATTCCTCAATTTGAGCCGCTAACCATTACCCCCCCCCATCCCCAGGGTCCTGGGTATGACGATAAACTACACCCGCGTCCTGGGTAAGACGATAAACTGCGTCCAACAGGAAGGCCTCTGATCAGAAGGGTTTGAGGAGCGTGGTATCACCTCTTAATTGCTGGTGTTCCCAGGTCCACCCTGACCCGGGGTGCTAGCACCTGTTAGGGTCCCATCTATGGGTAAATAGTTAGCCCCCAAACTGGGGTTAAAACACTATGTAAGTGTAAAAATAGGTTTTAATACCTGAAATATTTTGTAAAATAATTTTTTAAAATTATTAGCAGCAATACATTTTTGAAGAAAAAATATTACCAGCAATAAAAATTTTGCCGACATTAAATAACCCATTCAGGTTGATAAGCCGTAAAACAAACCAAACTAAACCATTACCCAATGAATGAGATGTATATTGGATTGAAATTTTGATTTAACTGTGCAAAGCTATTTTTTTTTTGTTCAAGTACATTCTGTTATCTCTGTTAAAGAAAATTTTTGACTAAAACCTTTGTCTTCTTAGATCGATGAATTTTTAATCCGTTAAAAAGGCGTAAAATATAAAGATTAAAAAGGATTAGACATGTGTTGAATGTTGGTATTTTTTCTAAATGCTCTACGCAGACTTTAATATAGAATGTGGTTTGTTTCTTCAATTTATAATAGGCCGGTCAAGGGGGGTAGACTAACCGGAAATGGAGATCCGCGTTTGATTGTGTTTCAGTGGCTGACCCGTCATTTGATAGACCCACTTCTGACTTAGATGTGCCCGCGCGAGAAACAAATATTTGACAGATATATAAACTTTCATCTCAGAAAACGCATCTTCCATATTTGTGGAAAGCCACAGACCATACATTCAATGGCCGACTGTAATTGTCGAATGGGCACGGAAATAAAATGTAAGAATGTTGCGCATGAGCACTTTAATCTCATGTTTTCATTAAAAGCTAAGAGGATAGTGTATTCTCTCTCTCTCTCTTAGTGTATTCTCTCTCTCTCACTCATATATATATATATATATATATATATATATATTATGGAACAATAAAAAATATTAAAAAATTAAAATCTTCAGACACATTGAGTTGTAGATTAATATTTCATTCTTTTTATTATTATTTCATTTAGATTACTCGACTAGTTTCGGCCAAAATGGCCATCATCATATATATAAGATAATCCTAAGTAGCCAAGCAAACCTACCTAGGTTTCATCTAAACGCACTTCAGGGTAAAGATAGGTTTGCCTGGCTTCTTAGGATCATGTTAGATTTTGCTCTACTTAGTGTATTGAGCACTTTACGTAGTTGTGTTTTTACTCGTTTTGGGTTTGTTTTTACTTTAGACTTGGAGTTTAAACACTTGACGATTGTTTTCGCATTGTTTTAATGTTCTTGGTTCATTCTTTTTTTATTTCCCATTTTTCCTCGGGCACCAGTTTGTTCTACAGCAAGTTGAGCTCTCCGCGGTTTTTCCAAACGTGCACCCCCATTTATATATATATATATATATATATATATATATATATATATATATATATATTAGGTTGTTGCAAAAATAATGACGTAATAATGTCGTTTTTTGACGTTAGAAAATACGTCAAAAAACGACATTATTACGTCATTCTTGGTTCTTTCTTTTTTTATTTCCCATTTTTCCTCGGGCACCAGTTTGTTCTACAGCAAGTTGAGCTCTCCGCGGTTTTTCCAAACGTGCACCCCCATTTATTTATATATATATATATATATATATATATATATATATATATATATATATATATATATATATATATTAGGTTGTTGCAAAAATAATGACGTAATAATGTTGTTTTTTCATGTTAGTAAATACGTCAAAAAACGACATTATTACGTCATTCTTGGTTCTTTCTTTTTTTATTTCCCATTTTTCCTCGGGCACCAGTTTGTTCTACAGCAAGTTGAGCTCTCCGCGGTTTTTCCAAACGTGCACCCCCATTTATTTATATATATATATATATATATATATATATATATATATATATATATATTAGGTTGTTGCAAAAATAATGACGTAATAATGTCGTTTTTTGACGTTAGTAAATACGTCAAAAAACGACATTATTACGTCATTCTTGGTTCTTTCTTTTTTTATTTCCCATTTTTCCTCGGGCACCAGTTTGTTCTACAGCAAGTTGAGCTCTCCGCGGTTTTTCCAAACGTGCACCCCCATTTATTTATATATATATATATATATATATATATATATATATATATATATATATATATATTAGGTTGTTGCAAAAATAATGACGTAATAATGTCGTTTTTTGACGTTAGTAAATACGTCAAAAAACGACATTATTACGTCATTCTTGGTTCTTTCTTTTTTTATTTCCCATTTTTCCTCGGGCACCAGTTTGTTCTACAGCAAGTTGAGCTCTCCGCGGTTTTTCCAAACGTGCACCCCCATTTATTTATATATATATATATATATATATATATTAGGTTGTTGCAAAAATAATGACGTAATAATGTCGTTTTTTGACGTTAGTAAATACGTCAAAAAACGACTTTATTACGTCATTCTTGGTTCTTTCTTTTTTTATTTCCCATTTTTCCTCGGGCACCAGTTTGTTCTACAGCAAGTCGAGCTCTCCGCGGTTTTTCCAAACGTGCACCCCCATTTATATATATATATATATATATATATATATATATATATATATATATATATTAGGTTGTTGCAAAAATAATGACGTAATAATGTCGTTTTTTGACGTTAGTAAATACGTCAAAAACGACATTATTACATCATTCTTGGTTCTTTCTTTTTTTATTTCCCATTTTTCCTCGGGCACCAGTTTGTTCTACAGCAAGTTGAGCTCTCCGCGGTTTTTCCAAACGTGCACCCCCATTTATATATATATATATATATATATATATATATATATATATATATATATATTAGGGTGTTGCAAAAATAATGACGTAATAATGTCGTTTTTTGACGTTAGAAAATATGTCAAAAAACGACATTATTACGTCATTATTTTTGCAACACCCTAATATATATATATATATATATATATATATATATATATATATATATATATATATATAATATGCGTACGCATATCGTTTTAAGATTACATTTATGGAAGAATAATGTTAAATATCGTCGAGAGTGTGTGTAGATATATATTTGTAACCGTATTAACCATAATCTATACTGAAATGCTAATGCACGTCTTAAGCGATCTTCAGACCATCAATTTCAGTTCGTATATTTCATAAATAGAAAATATATATATTAATGTACAAAACGCGATAAAGGACAATACGCGAACCGCGATATTAAAAAAAAAAATAGTTAATTGAGGAACAAAAATTATATATGAAAGTTGGTTCCTTCTGCCATGCCAGACAATTTTTTTTAACCCGAATCTATCTATCTATCTATCTATCTTTATTGATTTATATATTTACCATCCGTCCTTGCTTTGAATATTGCTGCCACATCAAGAGAAAACGTCTGGAATGTTATCAGTTATGACTTGCGTTTCAGCTGCATTCGCTTTCCCACCACCATAACGTAGCTTCCCCATGTCTTTTCCATAAATACTTTCATGGTAAATGATCTGATGAAATTTTCTCTATGCTACCTAGACTGGTAAGGTTTCATCATTTTACAGCTGAAGTGGCTACATGAAACCGTAACTTCTATGTTAACGGTTTCTTCTGTTGCGCTTTTTGCATGTGGACGTCTCCTCCGTCTTCTTCCCTCCCAGATCACTTTGATCTTCAAAAATTGAAATGCAATGTCAATCGTTATCTTTTGTCTTCTGACGTCTTTGATTTTTGTTCTTTCTCCTTAATATTTTTTTCCTCGGAGTCTCTAACACTCAATAACCCTCCTTGCGTTTTAGTGGCTTTATTGCCATGCACGTGGTGAAGAATGATTAACAGTCAAACGACAAATTAAAAGTAGAGGGTAATAGCGATTATTTTAACTAATTTGTATAAATGTATGGTATGTCATGTACTAAGAGGAATTATCAAGATTCAAACGTTGTAACTGAAAATTTAGAAACAAGAATTTGTGGAAAATCATGATCAACATGTACTGAATGACGCGGCACAATAAAAAATTATCAATTTCATCTTTTAAGCCTTATCTTCAAAATAAGTTTTAATGTTTGCGTGCATCCAATTCGTAATGGATTAGTTAATGGTCCAGATTGTAGAATATGTTCAGGTTTTGATAAGCGATTGGTGTGACGCCTTTCTACACGCGCAGAAATGAAAATATTAGATGCAGAGATAAAAAAAAAAAATCAAGCGAGCTCATCTCTGGTAACAAGTGTTCAGACATTCGCTGGAGCAGTCAACAGGAGGCCAGATGTTTGGAGAAGAGGAACAACCTACAAGATAAGGTGTGGTTAACAATCGCAGACCGATCTTCCTGTATGAATATAAATTGCAAGTTTAGCTGAGAAAAACAAAATCGATATACACTGATTTCTCGCCTGAAATTCCTCTGTCTATATCCAATACGTCGTATAAACGTACAGAGGTGTGGTTTCTATGTGGATGAAAGCACAGCGAATTACTGAGCCTTAACAGTGCACAGGGACCTCAAAAATGGGATGATGTCGGGTTTACACGGAATTAGGTTGTGTCAATTACCTAAATAAAGACATTCTGTCTAGTTGATTGGAAAAGAGTTCAGCTTATGCATTGAAGCAATCAATAGAAAGACAGAACTTTGGAGAGCTTCTATTAGGTTGGTGCAAAAAATAATGACGTAATAATGTCGTTTTTTGACGTTAAAAATACGTAAAAAAAACGACATTATTACGTCATTATTTTTGCACCAACCTAATAGTTGCTTTGAAAATCAGCATTCCAACTGATGTGTTTTTACCAAAATTACTATTTTAGAAAAATATTCCAAATAAGACAAAAAAAAAAAAAAATGGCGAAAAAAATTCTATTTTTCTGTATGATGAAATTGGATGTATCCGATAACATTAAATTTGACGCTTTCGTTATTTAACAATGCATTTTATTAACCTTTTGACTTCATTCGTTAATCTTAGCCACTCTGTAATATCTCCCCACCCGCCAAAAAAATGCCTATTGACACATATATGGAACTGATTTTAGCTCTCTAGGTTCTATGGAAGATTTCCCAAAATACATTTGATAATATAGCCACGTGTATTATGAATATTTCCCATAGCAGCAAAACTGGATTTAGGTTTAAGGTCACATGCTTCCTATTCACCGACCGGAAGTAACCACATCTCAACCGGCTGCTAAACCTAGTTTCTTCGATCGTTGGGTGTGATATTAAGTGCAATTTTTATTCTGGTAATTAGGCTATAGTAAAACCTGAACCTGATATACATAACTGAAAGAGTGATACCTCTAAGAACGTTTTGCTTTTGTGATTACGTGTTTGTTTCTTTTTTGTTTATTTCTCTTGCTTTTTATTGTTTTACTCCCAAAAAAAAGTAACGTCTTTGTAAGCAAAGACGCCAGCTCTCCATAGAAGAAAGCGAAACCATTAAAAACTGCGTCTTTTCTTTTCTGAGACAAGCTGAATAATTAGATTTATACATTTTATGTTCATTATTTTACGATCGATATTTCTGTTCGTCTTTTCTTTTTCTTTTCACAGAATCCTTTGTCAGGTTCTCAGAAGAAAAAAAAAACTTTTTCAAAATCTAATTATACACTCTGGTTATTATATTCTCAACTCTTGTTTCCCTCAACTACTTGAGAGGAAGACCGAAGACCACATCGACCGGGGGGCAGTGATTAAAAATTACACCTAACTAGAGCTTAGTATTTGTCATAATCATGAGAAATACAGCAATATCCAATCACAGGACATTGGACGAACAAACCTGAAGAACGTATCGGCTGAAATACTTTGCTTGAAAGAATGAGAAAAAATCATCAAATATTGATTATATTTCGTTTAAAATATCAGATCAATATCAATAAGGGGGAAGAACACAACAACTGAAACAGCAGAGATCGAACAAAGATGGGGTATATTTCGGCAGCTGTTAGAATTCTTAATAATATATATAAAAAAAAATAAGGGTACGGTAAGGTACCATATTGAACAAAACCAGAAAGATTTGGATATCACTGAGTTCAAATTCATTTGCCCAGTAGAAACAAAAATCTGAAAAATGACTTCAAATGGACTCCCTCGAACAAAATGATGTTCTTATTTTAGGAAATCATTATTTTAGACCGAGGAAGTCATTTTGAAGATCGAAACGCGTTAGATGTTCTCATTGTGTCATTCAATGATCTACTATTAGTCTGATTTATAGATTTTATATAGCACATTTCTCTTATCTATTGATATATCTAAATAACTAATATATATATATATATATATATATATATATATATATATATATATATATATATATAAAACTAATATATATATCATATATATATATTTACGAAACTAATATATATATGTCATATATATATATATATATATATATAAAACTAATATATATATATGTCATATATATATATATATAAATAATATATATATATATATCTAATATATATATAATACTAATATATATATATCATATATATATATTTATAAAACTAATATATATATCATATATATATATATAAATAATATATATATCTAATATATATTTACAAAACTAATATATATATCATATATATATATATATATAAATAATATATATATCTAATATATATATATAAAACTAATATATATATATATCGTATATATTTATATAAAAAACTAATATATATATATATATATATATATATATATATATATATCGTGTATATGTATATAAAACTAAATCATATACATATATATCTAATATATATGTATATAAAACTGATACATATATGTATATATATATATATATATAACTAATATATATATAAAACTAACATATATATATAACTACTATATATACATATATAACTAATGTGACAATATTTAGGGTTGAGAGAAAGAAAGAAAAAAAAGGCGAGAATTGAATTTAGGTGATAAGAAGCCATCACGAAAAGGACACTAAGCGATGTTATTTTTTTAACAAAGAAAAGTGGAAAGATTTTATTTTCATTAGCGAAGAGAGTAAGGTCGCGGATCTGTCGCGTTTGATTTATGACGGGGCACCAAGTGGAAGGTAGGAGTTTCAAATTGACCGAGTGGTCTACGGGACAGAGTGCTAAGAGATAATCTTAATTAGGTCATGCACTGTCCGCGGAAAATGTCCGCTGGACCACCTGCAGGTTACAAAGAAAGAACGACTAACCCATTAGCTATCTGCGGAGATGCCGTTTGAAAAAGGCACCTGTCTCACTGGCTATGATTAAAAGGAAAAAAAAAACATTTTATCGGGACGAATAATTGGCTGTGGATATGACCACCCACTTGTTTGGCAAAGGTCTCGATTGATAAAGTTCAGGTGACATTCGGATAAGATTGAGATTAAGGGACCACACTACGGGTCGTATTGGTTTGTTGTCCGGTAGAAGAGAGAAAAAAAAGAAAAAAAAAAAGAGGATAATTTTTTTTTCTTTGAGCAAGATTTTTTAAACCGAGGCTTGTCTAGCCGCACCCACACTGCTGGGCGCCCATTGGCTGAATGGTGGCGTGAGCGGTAGGCGAAGGTAATCATGGGAAAAAGGAGGGGAGGCCTGTTGACGCCCCCTGAAGGGATCGGTGTGAGATGCCATTGTGTGAGATAGGGGAAACCCGTTGACACCCTCTGAGGGTATGGGTGAGATACCAGAAAGGAAGAATTTGGGAGGACGAAAGACATCCAAAAATGGAAATTAATAATTCTTCCTGACCGAAAACAAAGAAAAACCCTTAATGCGGATTTAGAATTATCAAGGAACCTCAAACCCCGACAGGCCCACCCCGGTTTTGGTCGGCGTCCATATAAGCAGAGTCGCAACGAGTTGCGGCAGTTGAATTAAGGAGTTCGCAGCTGAGCAGTTGGGGTTAGACAGACAGGCAATCAGTTGCAGTGAGCTGAGAGCTCGCAGACAGCCTCACAGAAAGCTGACTTGAGATTCCACGCATTCTCGACCTCAACTTCTAACCAAGAACAATTTATTTTTGAAGAACGACTTAGACTCACACCACCAAAACAAGTTTTACGAATATCGCCTGAAGATACACCAAAACCAGTTTCTTAAAAGGACAAATTTCAATGTTAAGACTCGCCTAACAAACACAAAATGTCACGAATCCATATTAGCGGTTTGGGAGAAAGACGCAGTCCTGTATTCAGTAACCAGATATAAAATATTGTTATCCTTTTTTAACACATCTGAACTTTTCGAGTTATTACTTTATTTTCTTTTACATATACTTGTGCGGTATTACCCTTGTTCAGACTCGACTTGCATTACGGCCCGGCGACTGATTGATTTCGTCTACCTAAGATCAAATCACAACGTGGGTAGGTTAGACTAGAAATCAAAACAGTTACTTCGGTAACCAGACGTTGGAGGTGAGCAAAAGGTTAGAACGTCACATTTGGTGCCGCGACCAATACCAAGCCAGTTGGTCATCACAGGACAGGATAGGACGGCGACGGCGCGGAGACAGACGGGTTGACGTCACAACTGGTGCCGTGACCGGGATAGCACGGCGGGCGCGGCCAGGCAGACGTCACATTTGGCGCAGCGACACCGGGGGACGTCACAATTAGTGCTGCGACAACAGGATAAGACCCTGGATTAACCGCTGCCACAGGAGTTGCAGAAAATTTCGACCAGGACAACGCACGACGTCTCAAGAACTCAAATTAAAACAGACTAGAGTGGGAACCAAAGGACTTTGGTTTACTATAACCATACGGTTCCAGATACTCTAGTACGACAACCCGGAACCTGAGAAGAACGAGCTGAAAATCATCTGTCAGGTAGGACACTTTATTTTCGGTTGATCTCCCAACTTCGATTGTTGCTGCTCTGATTGTTTTTCTTTTGCTGTGTTAAATATGTCTGACTACGATTCAGATAGTGTAGGCATAGAGGAAGAGGGGATTGAACAGGGATTGCCGGCAGATCTGAGAAAATTGTTGGGTGAACCGAGGGTACCGGCCTTTGACGGTAGTAAAAGGGATTTTAAGAATTGGCTGGCAATCTTGGATAAGAGCCGCGTAATATATAGACTCTCAGACCAAGAAACCCTATATTTGGCGTATGATGCCACCAGAGGGAAAGCGTCTGAGTTCGTAAAAGGACTCTTAGCCAGTGAGCCCCACTTGACATGGGAAAGGTTGGAAGAATTATTAACTCGGAAGTTCGCTGACAAGGGGACGGCGATAGAGGCCATGAGAGCCCTCCTGAAGATGACGCAGCTGAGGGACGAAATCCCTGGAGAATTGGGGACCCGAGCGGAGAAGCTGTCGTCATTAGCTTTCCCAGAGGTAGTGAGAAATAATGCGCTCATGCAGGCCCAGTTGACTGATCTGTATGTGGAAGCGCTCAGTGACGAGCGTGTTCGTCACGATGTGTTGAAGGAAGGATCGCTAAGGTTACCGGCAGCAGTGGCGCTGGCCAAAGAGAGCCAGGGAGTTTGGGAGAAGGTAGAAAGAGTTGGGAGAAGCAAGAACTAAGTCGAGAGGTCGGGAGAAGGAGGGAGATCCCCCGCGTGGAATCGGAAGGTCAAGCTAGAGGTGGAAGAGCCTGAGATATGGAAAGGAGATCCCAATAGAAAGGCTTGGTCAACAAGGCATGGGTTCTATAAGCCCACGCTGGGTCGATACGGGCTGGTCTGCTGGACATGTGGATATGAGGACCACAGAGCAGCGGAATGTCCGACGAAGTGGGGTTTGCCCCCAGACTTCGAACAGGATAAATGTACTAGGATAGCACGGCGGGCGCGGCCAGGCAGACGTCACATTTGGCGCAGCGACCCCGGGGTGACGTCACACTAATATATATAACTTATATATATAACTCATCGTTAATATATATATATATATATATATATATATATATATATATATATATGTGTGTGTGTGTGTATCAGTATACCTAACTCCTTGCAGCTCGATCTAAAATCGTGTTCGTAATTAAGATGACCTTTGACAGGAATTTGTGGATTCTTCGGAGAAATGAAAAGTATAATTGCGTTAGATCGAATGAGATCGACTTAAAGAAGATTAAGGCCCCATTGTCCAACTTGGGTTATATTTTGTTAGGATTAAATGTTTGAATGTGCGGCGTTCTTAATGTTTAACAGAATGGCAAATGTACTCGGCGCGCCGAGTTCGAACTATGACCTAGTCGGTTAGGTTTCGTTTACACTGATAGACTTGGGAAAAGCTATAACACTATAATTCTCTCAGTGATGAGAGAAGTATGGTGTTATAGCTTTTTTTTTTTTTTTTGGTGTAATAGCATGTCAGACTGGACCCTTAAAACTTGGTTGTGAATCACTCTAGATAGGCAACTCCTAATTCAAAACTTTGGATGGGGCAGCTCTTTGTTTTCTTTCCTAAGAAATTAGGACATTCCACCGACAATAATGAAAAAGAAGCTATGGATATCTACCTTTTTTGAAGTGATATGACAAGAAAATAATCCGATAGATATATAAGTATCTGTATGCATGGGAATTAATAAACCTTGGCTTGTTATTATGCATCTCTTGTCCCTGATAATCATATCAGTTGGCGTTATTTATCATTCTGATGCGCATTATTAGTTTTTACTATTTCATAAGAGGTTTAAGACCATATCACATTGAATCAGCAATTCCCGCACGATAGGTTAAGCAAAACCGATAGTGGTCAGTACCCAGATTTGTGGCCGCTTGGGAATACAAGATGTTGTAAGTTTCGATTTGTTGTTGGTGTATTGAACTATGGCTCGAAATTGATAATCGGAGAACCGATTTCCAATTCCAGTAGGGTTCGTTATGTTTACTTAAGCGTAAATAACCTTGGGAAAGTTATGAATCCACGTCTTCTCTCCCCAGCAGTTCAGTAGTATTTTCCTTGTTGCAAAAGAAATCCTCCTGTCTCGTAATATTCTGCCAATTTTTTGGAATACGTCTTTGGCCATCTCAATACGTCTTCGGATCTCAGCATCGCACTTTCCATCCTCTGTCAAAGCACTACCCAGAGGTAAAACAATTCTAATTTTTTGTTAATATTAAAAATAAATAAAACGTTATACATGTCATTTTTTTTTACATTAAATTTCATTCAAGACCATTTTTTTTTTTTGCCAATAGTGTATATTTGAATAAACTTATTTTTTTCCTCTTTTTTCACATGTGCTATTTTTACTGGTGTCGCTATTACCTGAATTCAGAACAAACTAAATGTATACTTAATTTTTCTGGGACTACATGTAAATGGCTCTTAAGACGCCCTTGTTTTCACGCGAGGTTAAAACAAGATTCGACAGTCTATCCATTTAGGGTGTAGTTTGCGGTATGCACAAATACCAATTATCAAAAATGACAATAAATTCAGAGAGAATGCATTCTGTCGAATACGTAACTACAGCGATCTCAATATTCATGACAAGCCTTCATTCTGGGAAGAAACTTATTAAATATAAACACCATAAAGACGAGTACAATTTCATGCGCCATCTGTTGCAGTAAGATACAAATTTAATCACCTCTGCTTGGCCGAGAAAAACCCTCATCAGTTATTGGTGCAACGTATTCGCGGGGCAGGAGAGAAAGAAGCAGACGATATACTATACGAGTAAACAGGGCTCAAAGTCCAACTGCTTCCAGCCGACATGTTGACGCATTTCTTCGGCAAGTCCTTCCCGCCGTGTCCACAGAGACTGCACGTCTCCCACCATTACGAATCAAATGTAGAGTAGCTGACGAAATTACGTTGTATCTTCCACATCCAATCGATGACAAGACCTCATGATAATTCGGTTAACAGGGCCATCGGTACATCTGCCAACTGTTATACAGAACGGAATGCTGAAATAAAGCGCTCTCAGAGAAGTGCGGCTATCTCATTTCCTGCCACTACAGGAAGAATACATAAAAGCCAGACAGCAAACAACTAAAGATTCCAACGTTGGAGTCAGGGAGACAGAATCGGAACTAAAGTCCCTTCACCGTCCACGCATTGATCGGAACTGGAAGAGAATTTCATAACCAGCGATAGAGACTCAATATTTCAGACAAAATATTGGCTTAATAATTTAAACGAAAAACAAAAATGTCAGAAAGACAATTCAGAAAATGTCTTGCCAAATTGTGTCTTCTATTTTTAGTAGCTTACAATAGTAAACGATCCAGACATAACAGGCAACAACAAGAGCTGTTGAAAAATTCGCAGTTCGATTCTGTTCTTAAAAGCTGATCAAATGATAAGCCATAGGTTGGAATTTGTCTTAAAATCCCAGTGTCGGACCCAGATGTTTTAGCATCACCTAAAATTGGTAGAATTTTCTTTTTTTTTTCTCTCTCTCTCTCTTTTTTTTTCTCTTTTGGAATAGAAAGTCTCCTTAGCCGCGGTGGGGATTTCTTTCAGCAACCCCTATTTATATACATTTCCTATGTGCAATTTAATCGCTTATAAAACAAAACAAATTTAGAACAGGAAAGTATTGTGAAGTCCTTCTCCAGGGAGGTCATGACTGCATCATCATCCAAAATCTTGGGATGGATTGTCGAACACAAAGGCTGACATCAAACACCTTATCGATTACACCCCCCGAACATTGATTGGGTTATATATATATATATATTTTAAATTGGCCCCCTCAAATAGTTGTTTTGTACTTCAAATAAGAGAAATATTATACATAGTTAAAAAGAAAAAAGAGAGACGTAATTTTTTTCATTAGAAATTTTATTATGACAAAAAGAAAATCGCATTTTATGATTAAATTTTGCTCTCGTTAAAATATCCTCCTTTAGCCTTGATTACTGCAGCATAAACTTTTTATTGCAAAAGTTTCTCAAATTCATTCCATTCTTGTTCAAAGACTAAGAGTTTTTTTTTTTTTTTCATTTTTTTCTTTTACTCTTTTGTCAAGTTCATCCCATGCTAATTCTGGGGTGGGGGTTCAAACTTTTGTACTGTTTTATATATATATATATATATATATATATATATATATATATATATATGTCTAGAGAGAGAAAGTGGGAGAGAAAGAGCGTACTGAAAATGATATTAATCATTTCTTTTACATTATTTCCTACTACATTTTAGGCAAATTCATAATCTTCTTTTATGAACAAAAAAAAAAATAAATAAAAGTAATATACCTTTTAGCAGTCCTTTACTCGAAGATAGAGAAATACACACATACACACATACATACATACATGTATTTATCTTATTACTTCAAACGTTATTTTAGTTGATGTACATGTCTGAGTAGATACCTCGTATTTTAAACAATGCAAATTACGTCTTCCGGGGATGCGAACTCGAGACGTTTAATAATGATCAATTAATTCGTTTTCTACGGTTTTTCAACCCTTTGCAGATTATTTAAAGTCAGGAAATAATTTTACACTATAAATCTATTGTTTGTTGTTCTGACAATAATAAAGTTTAAGTGATATAAGTCTTAATACAGTGTAACCCGGATATAAGAGAGATTTTCTCTGGTTCCAAATCAGAGACATACTTACCTAAACAAAGAAACCGGGATATAAGAGACTTCTTCTCCGGTCCCGACAACTCTCTTATATCCGGGTTACACTGTAATTAACATGTAAATGGGGGGGGGGAAGAGGTGGATTCATAACTTGAATATAACGAACCCGACTGGAATTGGAACTCGGTTGTCCGATTAACAATTCTGTGCCATTAAGAATTACACCAACACACATCCAAGCTTACCTGATATTCCCAAGCCGTCAGCCATCTAGCTACTCACAAGGCTCGACGTTGCTTAACTTCGGTGATCGTACGGGAAGTGGTGTGAGCCACGTAATAAAGAAAATGTTGTCTCTGTCAGGGAGTAACTATTGTCATTTCCAAATTGGTTCAGATCGTTTTGTCGCAATGTCCGTCGCAACGTGGCATTAATTTCTTTGAAATAAACTCGCTCGCGCGGTTTGAATTTGAACGCGTTTTGCCAATATAGTAAGAATACCATTTTTGGTGTGAGAAATAACTACACCGAAATGAATGTTAAATGTAAATCCAGTCGACTTATAGAAATATAAACCGTCCTGGGTAAGACGATAAACTAAATTCAAAAGCAAGTCCTCTAATCGGGATGGTATCATCTGTTGGGGTCCCAGCTAAGGGCAAATAGTTCACCCCCAAACTGGCGTCAAAACACCGTGAAAGGGTAAAAATAGTTTTTAATTCCGGAAATACTTTGTAAAAAAATTATTACCAGCAATAAATTTTTGAAGGAAAAGAATTGTTACCAGGAATAGATTATTACCAGTAAAATATTTTTGAAAAAAATATTGCCACAATACATTTTTGAAAAAAAATTATTACCAACAATACATTTAAAAAATATATAATCAGCAGTACTAATTTTGTTCGTATTAAATAACCCATTTAGGTTGATATGCCGTAAAACAAACCAAACCATAATAGTAAAACTTGCTCTTACTAGAAATGCTCATTATAGCAACACAAAGAAAGATTGAGAAGTAAGCATTTCTCGTCTCAGCAAATGCTGTGATACAATAACAAAGATTATGATATTAGTCCGAAAGACTCGTTCAACAGTAACAATAGCTTATGAGAGAAAAAAGAAATTGAAAACTGATAACGCATTATCGAAACAGAAGAATGTTAAACTGTTGTAACGTAATTTTCTCGTTTCGTCTACTTCCGTTAATTAAAATTATTTTAAACTGTTTTCAGAAAAGCAACAATGGAATTACTATTTCACTGGGATCTGCACATTCCTCGCAATCAGTTTTCCCCATATTTCTTCTTTTTTTTTTCCTTTTGGGAAACTTGAAATAATGAACTTTTAATTTATAATGTTTTGCAAAACCAGATTTTGCGTTTTTGTTTCTTTTCATTTTACAGTGGGTATAAAAAGAGAAATCTTTGCCAAACTTTAGTATATTTTTATTTTTTTTTTAGTTATCACAGGGAATCGATAGAAGATTTCTGACAATTTCCTGGACCAATTTATTTCAAAGAATAAATGATTATTTATTTATTTATTTATTTAAAATAAAACCAATTGTCTACATCAATTTCAGTAAAATGGAGAATTATACAATGTGTCTTTCGGGGTAACATTTGTATCTTTCGTTGCTTTTTCATTGGGAAAAAGCATGGACACTAAAATTTTCTCTAACGAATGTGCCCATTTGAATATTACACGTAAAATCTACACAGGAACGACAAAAGCTTTTTGTTTGTTTTTTTTTTTCATACAAATCAAAACTAATACAAAATAAACTGATAGCTAGAGTAATCATGCGTTTGTTTATAACTGTACTTTTTGTTTTTCAAAATCCCTTAAAAATTGGTATTAAATTCTAAATTTAAACAAACTACGTCAATTTAATAAAACAGGTAATGTTAATATTAGCCATCTCCTTATAAGTAAACATTCGGCATTCATTGACCAAGCAATGAATGTGTATTTCGTGTTAACATTTGTATCGTTCATTGCTTTTTCATTGGAAAAAAGCATGGACACTAAAATTTTCTCTGAGGAATGTGCACATTTAAATATTACATATAAATCTACACTGGAAGGACAAAAGCTTTTTGTTATGTTTTTTTCAAACAAATCAAAACTAATACAGAATAATTAACAATCTGTCAATGTAATCATTCGGCATTCATCGATCAAGCAACAAATGTTGCTGTCGGTTGAAATTTATAAAATCTTTCTCTTAAAGTATTTTTTCAGGAAAATAGGTTTCCCAATTTCAGTAGCTGTTATCGTTCTTCATAATACAGTGTAACCCGGATATAAGAGACCCGGATATAAGAGACACCCGGATATAAGAGAGACTTTCTCTGGTCCCAAATTAGAGCCATACTTACCTAAACAAAATAGACCAAACCCGGATATAAGAGAAACCCATGATATAAGAGACTTCTCCGGTCCCGACAACTCTCTTATATCCGGGTTACACTGAATTAATGAAGGTTTGCTTCCTAATCTTTTAATTGAAGAAGTGTTGAATAATATATCCATTATCTTATTTCTTTTTCAAATTATATTTATCATCCATTTTTGTTGTTGCTAGTCTTCAAGTAATACGTTTTCTGTTATATGGTACGATATTTTGTGATTATGTAGCGCTAAGGTTCGAACAAGGATGGTTTTCGCCAAAACCCACAAGCTTAACTCGATCAAAGTCATTTCTAACCATTGGTCTAAGAAAGCGTTGCAAACAGCTGACAAGTTAGATATCTCTGAAGGATTTTGGCCTCGTGCCTGATGCCCATAAGTCTCGTCAAATTGTGGTCATCTTCGAACAAGACTTGCGTTTATTTAGGGATCTGTGGTGTTGGGTCAAAATGCCTCTGGTTGAGCTTATTCTATGTTGAATCCCCTAATTTCTTATACTAAATGGCTTATAAGTGATTCATATACTGAGTTGTTTGAAGTGTTTAGTACAGTGTAACCCGGATATAAGAGACCCGTGTATAAGAGAAACCCGGATATAAAAGAGATTTTATCTGGTCCCAAATTAGAGCCATACTTACCTAAACAATATAGACCAAACCTGGATAGAAGAGAAACCCTGATATAAGAGACTTCTTCTCCGGTCCCGACAACTCTCTTATATCCGGGTTACACTGTATTTACTAATTCCGCATCCTGAATTCTTATGATCGAGTCAGGGTATGTATCATCGTTGATTTCATTCCAATTTCAGACCTTCTCTAAAGATATGGTGAGAGAAAAATAACACCAACGTAAATATTAGGTTGGTGCAAAAATAATGTCGTTTTCTCACGTAGTAACATATGTGAGAAAACGACATTCTTTTTTGCACCAACCAAATATTTATCTGACTGAATTATTCAATACTAAAATTAGATTTTTTTTCAGAACGTACGTGATCATGTCTTTGTTATTTTGCGTAATTTCCGCTCTTCGCCATGGTTCTGCTCTCCGTTCACACAAACCTGTTCAGTAGGTTTACCTCTGACTTCTGACGGCAAAGATCCTTGTATTTCGCTTGAGGTTTGGTACAAGATAAAGACAGCGTTTTATGTAATATTTTTGGTCGGGGCGTTCGTAATATTTCACTTTTCATTTATGTATAGTTTCAGAAATATCTTGCTAGTTAGAATATAAACATTGTAGAAAGTCTATCTTTATTTTAATTAGAAAAAAATGAACCAAAGAAGACCATCTTGCATTAAGCACTTCACACAAATGAATAAACAGCGCAAAGACATTTTCCCAGGAACCTGACGTTAAAGCATCATGAAATTGCCAATTTGCAGCTAATTGACACCAATAACACATGAACTCTACACGAATTATCGGAAATTAAAACTGGTTGTAATTATAATCATGAAAATGAACATGAAAACAAAGGGAAATCGTGATCTTCGTCGGTAACAACAGTCAAGGTAATAATCATAGTTACGTGGAGAGAGCGAAGGAAATTGAATGAAAAGACTCTTATTTTAACACCGTCTGTACGCATGCTCACCAAAACGAGAACAAAGTGTAAATTCCAATTCCCTTTCGTTTTTCCCCCTCTTTTCTTGCCTGACAGTTTACAGGTTGATCGCGCTCCTTCTTTTACACCTGAACGCCAAACCAACCAATAAAGTCCTAATACGGCGCCATTAGTCATTTGAAAGAATCGAAAAGTAAATAGATTTCACACCCCGATGGGATCCGGCAAAGTCTGATTGGAAAAAGTCATTGGGTAGAAGCAGCAGCTGTAATGGCCGCCAGATGAGATGCATAACGTCACTTGTTTTCATATACGACGATTGGAGTTGCACCTAATGGTTGAAATATTTCACAGCTACTCCCATGAAATAGTCACAAAGGTATCTGGCGTACGCAGAGGATAGAGTTAAAAATTGCTCGTTAAAATAATGGTGAGTGAAAAATCTTGGTAATTAGCACATTTTCGCCTAACAATGACATTTCCACGTTCGATTTTATAATGAGATGAATCTGTTCTCTCTTCAAAGACGCTGTTGGCCTCACAACATAAAGAGTTGCGAAAATATGTTTGCTCTTCTCGAAAAAATAAATAAATAAAAGAACACAAATTAAAGTTTACTTACAGTTCGACATTGTTAATCAACTTCTGGTTCAATGCACTTTATCTGCAAGGGTAGCAGCAATAAACAAGAAATATTTTACAAGTTTAACATTTTTTAGTATCCTGTCACGATAATAGGAACATGTCAGGAACTCAAATCACCAGCTAATTGTCTACCAGACCTGCTTGGCTAACAATTACTATAATCTAGAGAATTTATATATACATCTTCGTCACCGAGGGACGTTGGTACAGTTGGCATGTCGCTTGTGTCGTATCGTAATCGGGTTCGATTCTCGTTAGTAGGGTCACTCTGCTGATGAGTCCCAAATAGGACGAAACGGCCGCCCAGTGCTTTCTACATTCTATTAAGGATTCTCGTTGAATCACTTTAATTTGTCTATTAAAATCCCACCGCAATAGCTGCTATAGTTTGTATAGTGATTTCCCAACCGTAGCTTAGATATGGCACAAGGCCGAAACTAGGGAGCACCCAGTGAGGATCGACCTCACTACTCACTCGTAATTGTTCTAGCGAGACCAGATTGCTAGCCATTACACCATCTGTATACATCCTTGCTTGAACCGGCTTCTAATGTACTGTAGCGAGCGGCTGGGGGTAAAAAGACGTTGCCTGTGGGTGTGGGGACAATCGAATAAGAAAAGTATACTTGGATGAGTTACACCACGGAATTTGTAAGATCAGCGCTATATCGAGTCTAATTTAGTAACCTCTCAGTCACCGAGGCCCGTTGGTAGGTGAGTATGACGCTTGCGTCGTATCGTTACGGTTCGGATGCACACTGCTCATGTGTCCCAAATATAGAACCAAACTGCCACCCAGTGCTTTCTGCATTCTGTTGAGGATTATTCTACATTCGATGAACCACTTTGATATATATATATATATATATATATATATATATATATATATATATATATATATATATATATATATATTTAAGATATTTTTATGTTTATACGTTCTTTATATATATATAATGTATGTGCATATATATAATGTAAATATATATAATTTATATGATGTAAAAATATATAATATTTTTATATATATATATGTATATAATGTATATATGTATATAATGCATATATGCATATTATATGTATATAATGTATATATGTATAATATATATATATATATAATATATATATATATATATATATATATATATATATATATATATATATATATATATATATGTGCAAATATCTTGATAATATAGGAAAGAACCGTTAGATTGATGATCCGAAGTTCCATAGTATTTTTGTTTTTATTTTTAAAAGCACACAAGTAGAGCCTACATATACATATATATATATATATATATATATATATATCGTTATTATTCGAACCCATTTTCAAGTCAAGATTTCGTATTTTCTCATTTGACGTTGCGCAATCTTCTGCTTTCTTCATCAGGTAATTCTATGTGCCTTTAGGACATGAGCGGTCATGGCCCTTAATAAGTTTGCTTTTTTTCACTAACTCTCCCAATTCCTGTACTGCCATCGATTTACACATGTTCATTATATTCATTACATTCTCAACTTCCTTGTGTAAAATAACATTTCTTTTATCAGAATTCTTTTCTTCTCCTCCGAGCTTGTTCAAAATTCTCTGTCGTAGAGGACTGATATGACGTAACAACTCAGCACTCTTTTTTTTTTGCTTCAAACGAAGAGTTTTTGTCATTTGCTTAGCATTTGGTAGGCATCGTTTCATATCCACCTTAGGAATCCGATGTCATATTTTCCATCCTATGTACTCAGATATTTAAATTTTCGTACTTGTTTCATTTTAGCATCTATAATTTGTAGTTGGCATCCTCGCATGATTCCTCTTGCTGACAGCCATATAGTTTGTCTTCTTACAATTGATGCTTAGTCCTTTCTTCATGCTTTCCTTCACTGCATTCAGTTGGAGTTTCTGTTGTTTCCTTTCGTGTCGTCTGCAAATCTTTGTTAAGGTTGTGCCCGGCAATAATAAATACTAGTTGGACTCTTGTTCTCTTTGTCTGTTGAGATGACACTTTCTTGTCTTCTAAATAAATATCTATATTCAATGTCTTGCTTGATGAATGTGTTAGTCGTGCTTTCCCCACTTAAAAATATAAATAACTTTTATATTTATATTTACATACGCTCTATCTCTGATAGTGCCCACTTTATCACATAAATATAGCACACCTTAAAACTATATATATATATATATATATATATATATATATATATATATATATATATATATATATATATATATATATATATATATATATATATATATATATAATTGTTGCCTGTCTGTCTGTTATCGAACTACCCTTAGGGTTTTGGAGACTCCCATAACCATATGTATTCTGAAAACTACATTATCCAGGGTACTTGGATAATGTAGTTTTCAGAATACATATGGTTTCATTTTGATCAAAGGCAACCCCACCCCTGCAATTGTGTTTCCTTTTCATTTAAGTTAAGTTTAAATTTAAACAAGGGAATGGCTCCTATCGAAAATATAGAAGGAGAAATCCAGAAGATGAAGGTCACATCGGCACGATCAAAACGAAACAATATGGACGTCAAGTTGAGCAAGAAATCACCAGTGTGTAGTGCCTTACCACACATATTTGTTGTGAAGATCCAACTGTCATATCAATGTTGAAATCGGCTCATCAATTCATTTAATCAAGGATCAGTGACATTTTTTTCCCTTTGATTTAAATTAAATTTATATTTCAGCAAGGGAATGACTTCTATCCAAAATATAGAAGGAGAAGGCCAGAAAATGGAATTCCCATCAGCAAGATAATTACGTAATACAGAAATGCATCATTTTTCTCCATAAATTGTAACAAAGATTTAAAATCAGTCATTATTTTCTTACAAAAAATGAGCCACATGCAGCAAGATGCAGGTAATTTGGCTAGTATATAAGAATTTATTAGGTTGAATCTTAATTAAATTCTATTTTGGGAAAACTAGTAGTAATGAAGAAAGTGTCATCTTAAATACCAATCATATTTGGACTATACTAAGATAACTTGGATTTCTCGTGGCAGTGGAAGCATACACAATGAATTAATGTTAAAATATTGTTGTCCTTCTTAACCCCCCCCTCCGCAAAAAAAAGAGCAAAATAACAAATACGGCCACATCCAGCAAGAATACAAGAAAATAATTTTGGGACACAGTTGGTCTGTTCGACTCACCCGAAATATTTATCTGACCTTGTGCCAAACGCTTTGATGAGTGAAATTTTTCTCTAATGGAAACAATATTTTAGAGTTCGTCGATAACATTTTCATATTAAAGTGTTCGGAATCTTGCTGACAAGGCATCGAAATTGCTTGATAGGTGGCAAGAAATAATTGCAAATAATGCCGAATAAATAACTGAATAAAATGTATAAGGTTGGTGCAAAAATAAAGACGTAATAATGTTGTTTTTGGACGTATTTTTTAACGTCAAAAAACGACATTATTGCGTCATTATTTTTACACCAACCTAATAATTGTTTGGGTTTTTTTTTTTTTTTTTGCTATTTTGGGGGAGAATAAAATTTGATGAAGAAAAAGGGGAATTTATTTAAAATTCAATCTAATAATTAATAACAGAAATTTTGTCATGAATATATTTCCTTTGGTAAAGTTCCGAATTTGAAGAAAATATCTCGGATTTGTTTTGCTGAAGTGAATTTTTGAAAGGTCCATTCTCAATCTTTGCCGATAAAAGCGCATGACAATTTCTTTTCACAGATTTGATCATCGAGTTGAATATATTTCTTTAATTTTCTTAAAAAATGTTTAAAATGTTTCCGGGTCCAAAGAATAACCTTCTTTCATCTTGGCCTGCCTTTATGGCAAGGGTAAACGTTTGTCATACGCTCTAGTTGAAGAAGAAGGCACTGAACTAGAAGTATTCTTCTGTGTCTTTTGTAGGCACTCAAAGATTTTGCAAAACCTACGTGGCCTTTTAAAATTAAACTCATATTTTTGGCAATCATTTAACAAGTGTAAAATATTTTATACAAGTTTAATTTTGGACCATGAATAGTTCAAATATTGACCTCCCCACCCGCAAAAATTTGCTGCTTCGTTTGACGCCATTTCGAATAACAGTATGTTTCATAGAAGCCTATTAATAGGAAGTTTTCCCTATCGTGGCCAATGTAATAATAATGCCGGTAACATAGGTATTTATAGTTGAGGTAACATCGATCTTGTAGAAAAATTCAAAATCTATCTATCTATCTATCTATCTATCTATCTATCTATCTATCTATCTATCTATCTATCTCATTCTGTTCATCCTCTATGTCATTCTGTTCATTATCTATCTATCTATTTATCTATTAATCTATCTATCTATCTATCTATCTATCTATCTATCTATCTATCTATCTCATTCTGTTCATCCTCTATGTCATTCTGTTCATTATCTATCTATCTATTTATCTATTAATCTATCTATCTATCTATCTCATTCTGTTCATCATCTATGTCATTCTGTTCATTATCTATCTATCTATCTATCTATTTATCTATTAATCTATCTATCTATCTATCTATCTATCTATCTATCTATCTATCTATCTCATTCTGTTCATTATCTATGTCATTCTGTTCATTATCTATCTATCTATATATCTATCTATCTATCTATCTATCTATATATATATCTATCAATCTATCTATCTATCTATCTATCTATCTATCTATCTCATTGTGTTCATTATCTATCATTGTGTTCATTATGTATCTATTGCATTGTGTTCATTATCTATCTATCTACCTCATTGTGTTCATTATCTATGTATCATTGTGATCATTATGTATCTATCGCATTGTGTTCATTATCTATCTTTCTATCTATCTATCAGCTTCAGTTCGTTTATATCGATCTATTTTAATATCTGTGTGCCTCTCTTTCACACACACACTCATATATATATATCTGTGTGTGTGTATGTGTGTGTATATGTGTGCTAAGAAGCAGGACACACTGAATTCTCTAGTCTTCGTTTGGAAACCAGATAAGGAAAACTAAAACTAAATTCTAGCGTGGCTGAACATAAGACCCAATTTCTATGGATATGACGCCAGAACCAGCTAGCGTTTTTTGATTGTGAAATTTCTTCCACTCTGAGATCTCTGAATCTACAGAAACTTCTCTCTCCCATATATATATATATATATATATATATATATATATATATATATATATATATATATATATCAAGCCATTTCTTAGAAAACTATGTAAGTTCTATCATTTTATTTCTTTCCTTAAGGACAAACTGGCATTTATTTTAACCTGTTCAATTTATATGTTGCTATTGTTTTGTATCTCATTTGTCTCAACTTTACATTTTATATCATTTGATAGGGTTAAAACTCACTTGTTATTCCTTGGAATAGTGACAAACACCCCCACCCCCAGATTATAAAGAAAGCACAAATCAATAACGATTTCTGTAATATTTTTTTTTATCAGCTCGTCAGTTTCCTGATAATGTCTTTAGTAAGCTTCTTCTTTCTTTAACTCCCGTTCAACGATAACATTTGATTGTAATTTTGAAGCGATTTCGTTTTTGTTTTAAAAAAAAAGAAGTATAACATTCCATAATCAGAAAATAAGCTTCAGGTCTTCTAAATGACACAACTGCAGATCTGATTTTCAAAACACATCCATCTTTGATAATCCAAGCTGAGTTCATGCCTGAAAATGACTCGCAAATTAGATTAGAGCAATTTAAAAAAGAAAATATGAAAATTTTCGTTATGTCTTAAATTTAGGGAGTCAGCTGCTATACAACTACTTCTGTAAAGAATCCTACGAAACAACTTCCACATAACTGCGATAACTTTCCAATCAGTCTCATCAGTTTGTTGGTTTGTTTATTCATGGCTTATCAACCATTTGCAGGTTATTTAAAGCCAGAATATAATGAACCCGACTGGAATTGGAACGTCTCTCAGATTTCCAATTTCAAGCCGTTATCAAATTACAGCAGCTGCTATCTCAAAAAGATTACACGTTTTTCACTTCGTTGATCGCACGAGAATGTGTATATCGAGGTAATAAGCCCGCAAGCCTCATTCTCATTTAGACATCCTTTATATATCAAGCCGCATCCCACTAGGAAATCATTTTCAACCCCAATCTGCCTTCACTATTCGAAATAATAAAAAGTCGCTGGGAAATAATATATCTGAAAACAGACCGAAAAAATTGTTTGAGGAACCCGGCCTTCTAGTATATCGTAGACCTAAGAACCTAAAAGAGATCATAGGTAGTAACCACATTTTAAGGGACAAGATAATCCGTAATAAACCAACAAAAAACAATAGGATTTTCGCAACCATGTAAAAACAACAAAAGAAGCTTATGCTGCAACCACATTAAACACAC